>VZSF01008983.1:27317-47273 GCA_013398295.1 Chionis minor | reverse complement strand
GGGTGCCCGGGGGCTCCTTGTGCGGGGCTGCTGCCGCTGCCGCCGCCTGGCCCCACCTGTAGCCTCCGCTGAGCTTTTCTCATCCTTTTGTCATCCCTGCCTGTACCCGAGCAGCCGCTTCGCGTGCCGGCGCTAATTAGTATCTTTGCAAAAACCCGTATAACGAGGTCTGCGATGGCAGACAGAACCCATCCAGGAGAGGTGTGAGGTATACAAGACAGTCCAATGTTCAAAAGTCTAACCAGGTCTTTGCCCCTAATGTCACTGTTATCCTAACTTTTTTTTTTTTTTTTTCCCCTTCTGATCTGTTGTGCAACCTTTCAAGCATATAAGCCTTGTCTTGCTGATGTAACCAGCATATCCTTTCTCGTTTCCCATAAGCAAGGCTGTCCCAGGGGTGACCAGCCTTGGAGTTCAGGATGTGTCCAAGCTAAGCAACCCTTCCTTCTCCCCCTCACTTTTATTTTACTTATACAGGAAAAAACTACTGCAACTTCTTGAGCTTTAAGTGAAGAGGCAGTGAGGAAAGGGCAATTCCTGTTTCTTTAAATATGGCTTTTGTAGTTCCAGTTTCTTAAAAGGATGATCATGTCCTTCCCTGAGAAATCCAGTGGCTATTGCTGGACCTACTGGTTATCACTCTCCCAGTCCTGGGAGGAAAGAAGTGCAGATGGTGGGAACAAAGCTGATTGGTGGGATACATCTACCTTCCCCCAAAACCCAAGTAACCAGCTGTGGATGTCTTTGTGGACAATTCTCTCTCCTTGCTCTCTTAGTTAGCCTGGTGACCACCTTGAATTTATTTGTGCAGCATCACAGTAAATTTTTAGCTTTCCAACAAACACATTCATGCCAGCAGCTAGAAGGGAAGTAAATGATTAGACTAACTTGTGTTAGTCTAACCTGTTGCGTTTGATTTCTGGAAGGGGCATGTCGTAGTTCCTCTCTTCCTTGCTGTAGTTTCTTGGAAAGGGGAGAGGAAGGTTTATGGCTGCAAGGGCACCTGGCTAAAAGGCAGGATACAAGTTATGGCCGGGCCTCGTGTAGGCTGCAGAATGCGGGGACTGCAGGGTTTCCAGGTTCTTCAACAAGCAACGTCAAGGCAAGAACTTAAAACTTTTTTTTTTTTTTTTAAATGAGTGAAGGGATCCAAACTTGGCCTTCGTTAGTTACAGTGACAGAAAGGGTAGCAGGCCCTTGACAAATGAGCTCTGCTGCTGTGACTAATAAGTGAATGAATATTAATGGTTATACCCATGTTAATATATTTCTTACTATGTAGGCTTTGCTGCATGGATGGGGAGAACTGTTCCTTCCCTTTGCTGTTCACATGTCCTCCCTTTCAGCTGTGCTACAGAGACAGCTTATCTGCTTGAACCAGAATGCTTTATAACTTTGTGATTACAAATAGATACCACATTTAATTTTCTTTAATGTACCAGTTTGTACCACGTTTTTCCTTACTGTGGCATGTGCCAGATCCCTCCCTGTGGGAGGGGGAACTCCTGCTGTTCGTCAGGGCAAATGGCGTCTGCAGACAAATTCAAATTTCTCTTCCTATTTGTAGTTGTGAAGTCTCTTGATACTGGTGTGACTGAAACATGATAAGCAACATGTGTAACTGTTATTTTAATCACACTGGTATCTCTGAAACAAACATGCCAGCAAACAAGGTGCATGTGACTGGCCTTCATTTTCATAAGCACAACTGTTTTTCTTCCTGTGGTTCTTCATACAGATTCATTAACAGGTTTTCTCTAGTGGCTCTGTGGGGGTGTGAGGGGGGTGAAGTGTGTTATACCTGAAGTCTGTTTAGCTTAAGTGGTAGCAGCTTGCATTTGTGGTCCCCACGGTGTTGAGCAAGACAGTGACCGTCACAGATGAGCTTGGTTTTTACCTCATTAGATGCTCTTTGAGCTAGCATCACTTCAGGAGCATAAATGTCTTGTTCTTAAAGGCTATGTGTATTGTTCTAAATCTGTGAGTTTCCGTGCCTTTGGGGACTACTGGGTGTCTTCCAGTGTGGATGTCCATCCTTTTGGAAACTTGGCACATGTAAAGGTTGGTGTGGTGTGCATGAACTTGCTTTTCCAAGACACTTTTTGCAGCAAGCTTTGCTCACATCTCCTTCCCTGCATGTTTTTATGTTCTTTGTCTCAACAGATGGGAACTGCTCAAAACAACAGTGACCTCAAAAACCTCCATGCAGTGGAGCTTGACCTGTGTAAGAAAGACATGATGTCAGACACATTTGATCACAGCATTATTTCTGTTGGAGAAGATGAAGGAGTGGGCAATTTCCAACGCTCTTTTCCAACACGAGAGTCCCTCCGATCCCCGCGGGGCTCTGTTGTGAGTTTCCATAACATCCAGTACTCCGTTAAGCAGTCCAGTGGATTCCTATGTAAACGGAAAACTGTGGAAAAGAAGATCCTTCATAATGTTTAGTAAGTTCTTGCTTAAATAAAATACTGGAGGGTAGGAATTAATCTGCTGCTGTGAATCGGTGACTTCAGTGTCACCTTCCAGATCCAGCTGTGCTGGTAGAGAAATGACTGCCCTCCTGCCAGTCTGCAGTTCATGTGTGCACTTTCTAATTTGCTTTTAGGCAAAATAGCCAGGATACAGCTGGAGCAGTTTCAGCTATTAATCTGAGCAAATTAGGACCAAACTTGTGTGAACTCTTCTGCCAGAAGATCTGAGGGTTCCCTTAACTATAGTTCAATCTGCAGGCAGTGGAAATAAGCAGCAGAGAGCAGTTGTGTCTTCTTTTTAAGACTTGGCTCAGCAGGGAAGACACTTAATTTCTGTCTTTTGTGGATGCTTTTTATGTCCAGCTCTGGTTCTGGCAGTCTGAGATGAGAAAGGAAAAATGCTTACTGACTTCAGATTTAAGAAGTTTTTAATAATCTCTAAGTTTTCCTTTCAACAGCATTTTGTTCACACCTTACCTCTACTATGAGCTGCATGTGAACAGTCCTCCATTTGGAAATAACTCTTTCCTTCTTCCAGTGGCATTATGAAGCCAGGCTTGAATGCTATCCTGGGGCCAACAGGGAGCGGTAAATCTTCGTGAGTACTTTACTCTGCTCCTTCAAATGGACAGTCAGCTGTTCAAAGAGGATTTGGGGTTCTGAGGGTTGGGGAAGATGTAAGGGATATGTAGGCTCAGACTGTTACATGCCTGTGAGGATTTGGGTGATGAGGTCTGACCTCATGGCCCGCTGCTGTCAACTTTGCTGGAGTTCTTGCCTTGCAGCGGAGCCCCTCGTCTGCTCCAATTGGTGGTCCATATTACATTGATGCTCACCTTTGGTGGTGGCCTGAGTTAAGATACCAGGCTGAACTGGGGCGACTGGAGCTCAGGTGTAGGCTCTATCCTAGACCTGTAATGGGGTGGGGAGGGGCTGCAAGCTCCCTTGGGGCAGGGGAGATGTCATCCCCTGTGAAGTCACTGCAGTAAGACTTCTTTGAAGATCCTTGAAGATGCTCAGCCAACCCCCTCTGACAGCTGACAGGAATATGGTGTAATGTCAGTCTGTAGGATGCTCTGGATCCTCACGCCAGCGTGGCTGTGCGGTGTGGTGGGGGTGCATGTGTGCTTGAGTTCTTTGTAAAAAAACACAAATACCGTGCAGACTATCTCCAGCCAGTGCTGATGCTGTTTTCTGTCCCGTATAACCGTGGTAAGAGAGCCCTTTGTCACTCTCTGCCTTTGAGAATGTCAGAGACTGGCAAGTATGGGCAGAGTTCACACAGGTGCGTCTTTGTGGTGACCCTTGATATTCCTCTCTAAGGAGACTGCTGGCTAATCAGGATGTTTTCCAGCGCAGCACTTCATCAGTGCGCTGTTTACCTGCCTAGCAGACAGGCTGGCCTCTGCATTGGCAGTAAGGAGAATCCAGTGATATGTTAAAGCAGAATTACTTTATAGAATTAATCTTAACTCTAGTCTTGTTTATACCCACTTGGATTAATTTCCTTGAGATCAAAGTAGTTACTTCTGTGTTCCCCTAGCTGGAGAGCAGACTGCAGCTACACGGCAGGGTGCTTTTGTCTCTGTGCGTTTGAGGTTAGCTGTCAATAGAGAGAGAGAGAGTTTATGTCTGTAGGGGGCTGGCTGTGGTGAACTGTGAGGGTCTGTGTACTGCCGTGCTCCTGTGGCACACCTTGTGCTGGAAAACCCTGCATCTACACCAGCCTTTTTTGTACAAAGAGCTAAAGGTCCCACAGTAGAGGCTGCCCCTTTCTGTGCCCTTTGGCGTGCAGCATGCCATGACTGCAGTCCTGACTGCTGGTACTTACCCAGTCATAGGTAAAGGCAGCTGTTCTGGCAAAACCTAATGCCTGGTGTTTGTTTAAAGTCTCCTAGATGTGCTGGCTGCCAGGAAGGACCCAGCAGGCCTGTCTGGAGAAGTGCTTATAGATGGCATCCCACAACCTCCAAATTTCAAGTGCATCTCAGGATATGTTGTGCAGGTGAGTAACTGCCTTCAGGGGAGGCCTGGGAGGGAAGAACACATAAGATGAGCAAAGCACAAACTACTAGGTTAGGTAATTTTCAATGATGCCTACAGAGTCTAATTTGATAACTCAGATGGTACAGTATTTAGTATTTTTCTGGGATATGGAAAACAAGAGGATCAAACCGTTACTCCAACCAAGTCAAGCACGGAGTTGTTTGTCTTTGCAAAACCACATGGATGCCCAAACCACTGGGCTACTGTGGCTTGTTCTTTGTGCTCTGCCCTGAAGTACTAGCAAGAGTTTTTTTAAAAAGTAATAAAAAGGTGAGGAAAAAACCCACAACAACCAAAATCTCTTGTTGTAAAACTCAGAAGCAGTTCTGGCTGGCAGAAGTACCTTTAAGTTATCAGACAATAATTCTAGGAAGTAAATAGATTCCTGCTGTTCTTCCTCTGATTCTGGCTGGCTGGGACAGAGCTTCATTTCACTCAGAGACAGGAAAAGCTGGCTGAATCTGCGGAAGTGGGTGGAGGCCTGAACCAATAATAGACCCCCAAGCCCTGGGGGAGCTGAGGAGAAGGGGATTCTTGGCAGCCGTATGAGCAGCCAAATCTGGAAACCAGCCAGGCTTCTGACTGCAGGCAGATGTGAAATAGGCAGCTTTTCTGAAAGCTGCCAGCTGGGGGGCTCTGGGAGGATGCATGGGACGAGACTGATGCTGAGTCTTGATTCTGTAGGTCAAAGATGCCCAAATGCTCAGTGTTTCATGAATGGCCAGGAAGTTTCTTCCAAGTGGTCCCAGTTTGAGACATTTGTCTCCTAAATGTCCAAAGCAATCAAACTTTAAGGTATTAAAACGATAGGCAACTACGTGAGACATTAAATGGTCTCTCTCCCCTCCCAGCCCTGTGCACTACTCCCCAGATCAATAAAGATGGCCCAAAGACAACAAACAACACTCAATGCCTACATACATACTTACAGGATCAGTTTTATGCAGATGAGCATATATATATATGCTAAGTCATGTGTTATTCCAATAAAACTGCTGGTGGTCTCTCCAGTCATGCTTTGCAAGTGAGGGTGCCATGCCACAGTTAGTTATGTTTGATATTAAAGTAGCTTAAATTCACAGTTTAGTTTCCATGTGGTGACCCAACAGTTGCATTGGTGGATCTGAGGATGGGCAATGAGAGGCTAGGGTGAGAGACCGAGGGGGCGTGGGGAGGGAAATGATGGTAGCAAATTCCTAAACCAGCTTTGGCACCAAAGCCAGTTTATCATAACGCTACAGCCTGAGTAATCTGTCACATAGTTCTAGCACAGCTGCACGTTCAGTCTTCCTCTGTTAACTCCAGTGCCAAACATGGTTGGCTGGCACATCCTTTGTGCTGCTGATCAACTGCATCTGATGTGGAAGAAGTGCCAAAGGTGGCAAGAATCTGCTGCCCTGCAGCTGAGGGGCTGTGTCTTCTTCCAAAAGGGCACTAGATTTGAAAGGTGCCTGATTAACAGGCATGTTCCTCAGCAGCTGCCCAGCCTTGCAGCCCTTCTGCCATCATATGGTGGGATGCAGAATTGGCTTGAATACCAAAGCAGGGGTGCTGGAGAGGTGTGGAGCTCTGGATGGACCTGACCTCAACTCTGTTTGGCTCATGGTTGTTACAGGTTGGTGTAGGCTGCCCAGATGTTTGTCAGCTGGATAGATTTGATGCTTACTCAAAATGCACATGACTGTTGAAGCTTTTCTAAAGGAGTAGCCCTTAGAGTAAGGTGTTGTGACCAAGAGTTATAGATGGTGGAGACATAAAAAAAATCAGGAGCATCTTGGCGCAATACTCTTGCTTCTCTGAGGAGCTGCTGCAAGCTGCTGACTTCCTGAGTGTCTCTACCTTGAGCACTGAGCACTAGCAATGCCGGTTGGCTTCAGCTGGACTGGCAGAAGTTTAACTCTTTTATAAAGTCAGCTGCCTGTTCTGCCTCTCTTTGGCTGGTAAGGAAAGTGCACACGTGGTTCAAAATGGTGCTATCTGTACTTGAACTCCTGAGCCTGAAAGCAGGCTGAGGTGGTGCTTGGTGTAAGCTGGGAGCCTGCAGAGCTGTGTTCTCCCCTCAACTACCACTGAGTGACTTGAATTTTGTGTCATGTAAGTTTTGAAGCAGGGGTTGTCCCTCAGTCCAATTTCCACTATGATCCACAAACATCTTATCCAGCAACTTGGATACAAGGACTCTGGTGCCTAGTCAGGTAGCTGAGAAGGAGGCTTTCCAACTGTCCGTTTGTACTGCTTTCAGGATGATGTTGTCATGGGCACAATGACAGTGAGGGAGAACCTGCACTTCTCTGCTGCCCTGCGACTCCCCAGCTCCATCAGCGTGAAAGAGAAGGAAGAGCGAGTCACCCAGATCATCAGCGAGCTGGGATTAAACAAAGTGGCGGATGCTAAGGTAAGCAGTGAGAACACCTTTCTCAGAAATCATCCTACCTCTGGAAATGGAACAGCTTGGCTCTGGGCAGCATGGCGTACGTAGTGCAGTTACACTAAGCTAAGCAGGAACCTGACTAAACTATACTGCACAGAAGAAATCAGTCTCCAGCTCAGGAGGTAGCTTGGAAAGAGGTATGTGTGTTTGCTAGTAAAAGGGGAAGATTTTGGCCCGTGTCCAGCATGTTGTATAAGTTCAGAGGGGAAAAAAGTTGCCTAGTCATTGCTCCTTGGAAAGCTGCTCAGTCACTTCCTGGCTTTGTGGGACAAGACAGGGAGATTGTTTTTACAGTGCTAAAAGGTGTGAGGGATGGAAAGCTGGGCTGTGATAGAGAAGTTCTGTGCAGAGCTTGTTCCTCCTAGCAGCACTTTTACTCTACTTTTACTTTACTTACCCCACTCTTACTGGAGCAGCAGGCGAGCTACCAGCAAAAGGCATCCCTGAACACCAATGCCACCTCTGACTGCTGTCACCTTATCTGGGCTCTTCCTTATCAGTGTCATCCTTGTTCCCTGAAGTCATAAGGTGCCTTGTACCTCTGAGAATAAGATTCTGCTTACTGCTACGCAGTCCCTCACACTGAGTCAGACCCATCATCTGCTGCTGGCCCTAGGGTTCACTTATGGGACTCTGAAAATGAAAAGGGATGCTGGGTGTGGAGAGCCCTGAACTCCAGAACATGTACTGATGAGGTCTTGTTGCAAACACCTGATTTCTTCTGCTTGTAGGTAGGAACTGAATTGATCCGGGGAGTGTCTGGAGGGGAACGGAAGAGAACCAACATTGGAATGGAGCTCATCACAGAGCCACCAGTCCTGTTTCTGGATGAGCCAACAACAGGCCTTGATGCCAGCACAGCCAATGCAGTCCTCATCCTCTTGAAGAAGTAAGAGTTGGTTCTTCGGGGCTCTGCTGCAATTTTTTGTCAGCTTATTAGTAGAAAAAGGAATGCCGTTACGACTGAGTAGCTACAGTACTTTTAAAAAAAAAAAAAAAAAAGAAAAAGCTAGACAAACACTCAGAAGTGGCAGCAAATTGTTTATCTGGGTCTTGTCCAAAGCCTTTTGAAGTTGATGGGAGTCCTTCCACAGCAAGCATTGGATTGGAGCCCAAAAAGCAGATGTAGCTTGGACAGCTTCCCTTTGCCACAGAGAGGGGTGAACTGGGAGGTCAGGTCTTGTAATCATAAGTTCTTGGCCTTCCAGCTGAGTCTGTTACAAAACCTCTTCCTCCACTCTGGCAACAGCCTTGAACTCAGATTGGACTTCACCTGCAGGTGTTTACCTTCATCTCCTGTGTTTTGGAGATGAAATGTATTCTGGTACAAAGAGGACCAAACAAGGCTTATTTAACGGGAATGAGTTCCTAACCCTCCTCCTGAGTTTGTAGCATGTCTGGTTCTGCTTGGGGTGACATTTTGCTCTGCTGTTTGTGGATAGAGGTCTTTGATCAGCAAGGATTCTTATTGGGCATCAGTGCTAAAGCACTTGAAAGAGTGTGTAACAAACCTGAAGGAAAGCCAGTTTTGACTTTTCTAGAGAGTAAACCTTCAGCAGAAGAGCTAAGAGAAATCTCAGCTGGCCAGGCTTCCACAGCCTGCTATGTAAGGCCTGGCACTGCCATTGAGTGCAGTAGGGCCATTCTGGTTAGTCAATTGAAACAGGATGTAGAAAACATGTAAGGAGGGTTTATACACAGCTGCGGTCTCAACCTTTGCTGGCTACGGACAACATCATACTTTGTCTACCCAGACTGCAATGACAGTCTCTTGTAATGATGGGTGCTGTCTTGAAGGCAGCATCTGACAGAGAATGGGGAACTACAGCTTTTCTGGGTTGAGACCCTGAGGAGTTGACAAGTAATTGTCTTGGATTTGAATACTTATTTTTTGCTTGGGTTAACATGACCTTTCTGAAATGCAAAGTGTGGTGTAGTTAAGAGATGTTTTGTTTCTATTTCAGGCTCTCAAGAAGAGGGCGAACCATCATATTTTCCATCCATCAGCCCCGATATTCCATATTCAAGCTGTTTGACAGTCTGACATTACTAGCTTTGGGAAAGGTGCTGTACCATGGTCCTGCGATGCAGGCCCTGGACTACTTTAGTTCTATTGGTAAGTCTTCTGTGCCAAGAGCAAGGGCAGCTGGCTAATGAGTTTAATCTGTGGGTAGATTCTTACCCTGGCACTGGATAACAGTCCTGTGATGTTTTATCACTACACTACTAGAGGCTGTACACGTACAGTCTGAATAGCATCACATTGGAACAGGAAAAAAACAAAATGATAGAAAGGAAATTTTTCAGACAACACAGAGCCTTTGTTTTGCCTTGCATCAGGACAAAACCCCAAAATCAAGTTTAGGAGCATGATGCACAACAGACAAGATGATGCTTGTAGTTCTACCAGGCTGAGGTGGCAGACCTAGTAGGTTTTGAACAACAGCCTGCAGCAATCTGTAGAGGCTGATTCAAGAATCTGCTCTACTCTGAATGCAAGTGGGCAACTGCGAGGACAAGATCATGGTGTGTCTTAAGATGGGTTAATAATTACACTGTTGGGTGGCTGCCTCCTCTCCAAGTGAGCAGGATGACGATTTCTGACTATAACGGACAGAGAATGTGGAGTGAATTTCCAGCCTAGTTTAGATGCAACCATGGACACGGATTATAAGCTTTCCCTGGCTTTAAGGGAGATGCTTTAACCAATCTCACTACTTCTGCTCCTCCTCTCAGTGTCCCACCTCACTTCCTTTCTCACAGCAATGCTATAGAGTAAGTATCCTTGGTTTTCTTTTTTTTTTTTTCTTTCCTCCTAGTCCCATAGCTAGAACCATATTATAAGAAGCTGCTCTTGGACAGCCCTTCCTCCTCCTTGTGACCAAGGAAACACAAGCAAGAACTAAGCTTCTAGAGCAAGCATCTGAGGCTGCAGAGCAGACAATCAGCAACCTCTACTGAGGAACTGTGTGTCTTTCAGAGTGGGATGTGGTTGAACAGTACTGAGAAGGCGGCAAGAGTTGTCCATGCTGAGCTATGTAGAAGCAAGTTACAGATTTCTCCTCACCTGAAATCAGTGGAGAATAAGCAACTTTGAAGCTCTGTATAGATACCTCCGATTCATCATCTCGTAAATCCTGTCCATTCTACTGCTGTAAACTAATACTTATGGAAAGCAGTGAAGTTTTCTTATAACAGGGTTGTAGAAGAGTGACACAGTATTAGACTTGACCTTCCAAGCTGTGCTCTGTGCAATACAAACATGTTGCATATGTGGTTTTGGTTTTTTTGGTGGTTTTTTTTTTAAAGGTTACGAATGTGAACCCTTCAACAATCCAGCTGACTTCTTTCTTGATATCATAAATGGTGATTCAACTGCTGTGGCAGCAAGCAAGGAAGATTACAGACCTGTGGACACAGGAAAAGGTAATTTGTGAGGGTGAAAACCACTGTTGGCTGATGTAGAAGGGAAGTTGTATGTGGTGATGGCAAGCTTTTGTTTTTTGGGCTTCCTCCAGTCTAAAGGCACATCATTATCTTTTTTATTTTTCCTATTAATATATATACTTTGCTATGGGCTTCTTTAAAGAGCTCAGAAAACTTGTAAAAAAGATTTTTTTTCTTCCTTCAGTAATATAGAAGAGCAGTGATAAATGTCAGTAATTTACAAAACTGATGTGGGAAAGACTGAAAAACTAGAATTGTTTGGTCTCAAGAGACAGCTGAAAGAAGACAGAAGTTTTCAGTCACATAAGAGGCTGCTGCAGAGAAGACAGGGTAGATAGGCTAAGGAGTAATGGATTTACAGGGCAGTGAGAAAGACTGGAACTAGACTGAGAACAAACTTCCTAACAATATAGTGAGTGAAATGTTTGGAAATACTTGTTTGTGGATGCTGTAGCATATCCATGACTGGAGGATCATAAGGGAACAGTTTTCATAATGGTACTTTTGGGGGATGGGGAAATGGATCAGAGCAAACATTGATTTCCCCAAAATCCAGTAAAATGAAGGTGCCTCCTTCTAAGAATATGGCTATTTTTGTGCCACAAAGAACAGGCAGATTAGCTAGGAAGCTGTAGGGAAACCCTCTCACTCAAGTTAGCCTCTTAAGCTAAGGCTTGAACAACTCAAATTCCGAGGGCATTCCTGCTTTTTTTTTATTCAGCCTCTGGAGTGGCTGAGCATGTTGATGGGCCACGTCTGAAGGCAGGGTTCATGGGGAATCACAAGCCATTATTCTTTTTCTGACTCAGAGGTGAGCAGTGAAAATGGTGTGGCAGAAGATAACGTGAACAGCAGCGTGGTAGATGTGCTGCACCAGAAATATCTCAACTCCAGCTTGTATCGGAGCACAAAGGAAGCACTGAGGAAAGTGGAGCTTGGACGGGGAAGCGAGCAGAGAGTATCCAAGCAGGAGCATGAGATTACCTATGCAAATGGATTCCTCACCCAGTTGTGCTGGGTATCCAAGCGTTCCCTCAAAAACCTCATCAGGAGCCCGCAGGCCTCCATTGCACAAGTAGGTAACAATTGCTAAAAGTCTCAGGCTCCCTCTGCTCTCAGTCCTGCAATCTGCAGTTTGTAGGACAGACTTTTCTTTTCAAAGGCAGCTAGGAAACAGGAAAGTCCTGTGCCACTGCCACCTAAGTGGAATGAGATGCCCAACTACATTTGTTGCCTTTGAAAAAAATCCCTATTTTAGTTTCGCACAAGGACTACTGCACTGAAGACTGGTGAGCGGGGAGGAAATGTTTCATTCTCTGGTTCGCATGGGGAGCTTTTAGGGCGACATGAATTTTGTGCCTCATTTGAAATTTTAAGCTGAGTTATTCATTGAGTGTGCTTCTACTAACCTTCCCCAGCCAAAAAAGATCAGAGGAAGTAGAAAAGTGGAGGATAAACCCCGAAGATTTGCCATAAGGCTTTGAATTGTGTGTGTCATAGTTATATGTTAGCTCACAACAGCAAAGCTTTAGGCAGGTGTAAATCTTACACCCTGCATATGTCTTAATAATAAGTTTGTCCCTATTTACTTATCTGAAGGACTGCTTTTTCCCTTTCTTCTTTCCAATTCTAGATTGCAGTGACCATAATTCTAGCCTTGGTTGTGGGTGCTATCTTTTTCGGTGTAAAATTGGATCGAAGCGGCATTCAGAATCGGTAAGTTGAAAAGCCACAGCTTTGCTCATTTTTCTCTGTGTAGCAGACAGTTTCAGCCACAAGGAAGGCCTTGGGATCCACTTGGGCCATAAAGGACAGTTGGGTTCGCAAGCCTCAGCGCACTGCAGCATGGTATCGCTGGAGGTTTTAAAGTTCTGTTGAGTTTGCACATAATGTACAAAGGAGATGTGAAAGGGAAGATAAAGGAATAAACCTGGTTTTACAGCTAAGATCTACAACAACACAATTAAATATCACCATTCTGTAGACAGAGACAGAAAAGCACCGACTTGATGGTATGATGATGTCTGAGGCTGCCAGTGTTGATCTAGGCTGTTTTCTCACTTTTTGACTGTTCTGTTTTGCCTTCTAGGGTTGGATCCTTGTTTTTTGTCACCACAAACCAGTGTTTTTCCAGTGTCTCTGCAATTGAGCTGTTCATCAGAGACAAGAAACTATTTGTGTAAGTAGTGAGGCACTTAGACTGTCTGATACCTTGGAGTGAGGCAGGGGGAGCATTTTACAGGCTAAACAAAACGATTTCCACCAAAGACTTGATTGCTCTCTTGCAACATCAGATTGTAATAGTAATACTATTGGTCTCTAGAGCAGGGAGTTGAAATGCTAAGAGGTGGGGGAAGGAGGGGAGAAATAAAATGCTTTTACTTGCTTGCTGTGACACAGTTTATCGACAAGTGCTTTTCCTACCCACTTTTGGTAACAGCTGTTTTTGAAGTCTGTGTGTGAATTCTGCAGACTCTGAACCCTGCCTGCTCTCTCGCTGACA
Source organism: Chionis minor (assembly GCA_013398295.1). Classification (NCBI taxonomy): domain Eukaryota; kingdom Metazoa; phylum Chordata; class Aves; order Charadriiformes; family Chionidae; genus Chionis; species Chionis minor. The sequence goes on along the minus strand of VZSF01008983.1, from coordinate 34,372 downwards.
GGGTTGAAATGCTGTCTCGCAATGGTCCTAAAGTGGTAAGACTGCACAAAGATGAAGGGAGAGTTCTTGGAAAAGCTTCACACGGGGTGCTCAGATGAAGAGGGCTGCTGGCTGGCTTACAAGAGCTCCCTAATGATCGAGTGCATCTCTCTGTCTATATATATATGTATATATATGTGTGTATATATGTATTTGTGTTTGTATGTGTGTATTTGTATTTAAATGTGTGTATATCTTATGTACACACATGTATATATACATATCTGTTGAAAAGGCAGTTTGGAATAGCCTCCAGCTCATGGGATGAAAGGGCAAGAGACAGAACCTATGCAGCAAAGAAGAAATTGGAGCTTTGTGCCTGGAATGCACACGCCCATCCACAGGTTGCTCAGAGCAGCTTCGTATTGCCCCTAACAGCTGCTCAGGAGTGAATCGCCCCGACATGGACACTTCTTGCCAGTCTGCCCTGCTCACCAGCTGTGTCAATGGGCCTTTTGGCACCTCACCAATTACAGCATCTTTTCATAAGCTGTATTCAGCAGCAAAACAATCATAATGACAGTTAATTGCCCTGTGAACTGGAGGTGAATTGATGTCTTAAAGGTGTTTTCCCGTTGTTGGGTATCATTGCTTCTCCCCTGGAAGCAGCTGCATGTGTTAGCTGTGGATGAAGTGTTCCTCCAGTTAACAGCAGTCTAATACTTTTCCATGCTCTTGTCTTAAGGATCATTCTCTTTGAAAAGAGATTTAGGACCTCTTTTCCAATATCTTACTTGGCAGTCATGTAGCCTTTCATTCACTTTCTGTAGAGGGCTCTCAGTACAACTGCAGGGCCTGTGAGATGGATCAGCCTTACTTTTCAGAGTGGGAAGTGATAACACGGAGAAAATAAGCAACTTGCATGTAGAGGTGGAGTCAGTGGTAGAGAGAACAGAAACTGAATTGGGATAAACTAGGCACGCATGCTGAGCCTGCTTCCTAAATAACCTCTAAATCTGTACAACTCCCCTTCTTCCTGTCCTCACAGCCATCAGTACACCAGTGGATATTACCGTGTGTCTGCCTACTTCCTGGCCTTGATGATAGGAGATCTGCTGCCCATGAGAACTGCTCCAGCCATCATATTCTCGTGCATCAGTTACTGGATGATTGGTAAAGAATCAATGCTTTCGTTGAACCTGTCATCTTCCAACAGATTTGATTTCTGACTTAGCAACAGTTTAATTCCTATATCTATAACATGAAATTAGTTGAACATTCTACTGATTTAAGTGCTTGGCATCATAACTTCAGAGGACTCTGGGGCAGGGGCAGGGACACCAGCAATCTAAGACAGGGACCTGCTTGACTATGTCTTTCGGTGGGCTCTTTGGGCCTTTGGAGCATGCATAATTCCTGCCAATTCCAAAGTGTTTCTTCCTGCTTTCCCTGTCTTGTTTGGGAGTCCAAGGGTACCTCTCTGGGATTCATAATATGGCTATTTACTGGACTCTGTCCTTTCTGTTTTTTAACAGGATATCAAGCGGTTGCAGGCCGGTTCTTCTTCTTCATGCTGACTCTAATACTGGTGTCCTACACTGCCACGGCCATGTCTCTGGCTATCAGTGCTGGGATGGATGTGTTGGCTGTGGCAAATCTGCTCATCACTATTTGTTTTGTCCTGATGCTTGTAAGTACATAAGGGGGTGTGTGCTCCTTTGGTGGAGGTGAGGAAGCAGCTGAGATGGGCTGAGATGACTGCCTTGAGCCAGCCCTGAGCAGGCTGAGAATCCACGGTCCAGTAGCATGTCAGCCCCACGCCTGTGATTTTAGTGTCACCGTAGTCAAAGATATACTTCTGCCAACTTGTAACCTAAGGGTCAAATTGCTCAGGTGCAATTCTGTAGGTGTAATGCCACCACAGTTTTGCAAACAGCGCGCCCCAAAAAAGTGTTTGGTTTTTTGTGGTTTTTTTAAACTGTCCTTACAAAAATTAATTTAAAAAAAAAAAATCTTACATTTACAGTATTACAAATCTAAGTGATCAACTATATCATTTAAAAGGAAAAAAATCTTGAAATAAACTTTAGATCAGTTGATTTCATTGCATTAATTTTTATTGCCCAGTGGAATTAGCAGGAACATACCCTCTCTTTATTTTAATTCAGTATTGTCCTTGGGTTCCAGAAACTACTTCAATACTCTTCTCCAAGGACTTCTCAGGATGAGAACAAGTGAGAGAGAAAGGAATTTTCACTACTCATAGATGAGGGATGTGAATTCTTTTTCAAAGAGATAATGTTAGTGATGAAACTTCTTGACTGTGAGGCCTATCAAGTTACTTTAGAGTAAAAAGTACCTTCTGTCAGGTGATTCCTGGTAGCTATCTGTGTACATATTTATTCTGAGACCACAGCACATGCCTTATTCTTCAATTTGCAACTTAACCTGCTTTTGCAATAAGCTAAGAGGTGGTGTATCACTCAAATGCTTGCTGTGGGTGAGAAGTGCATGCGCAGTGAAGGGCAGCTGATGTACACTGAGTTAAGTCACAGTACATACGGGACGGGGCACACACGTCCTGAAAGTCAGCAGGGTAAGCACAAAAACACTTGTGCTGAAGCACAGCCTGGAGCGTCATGTTTGGCTATGAAGTCCAATTGTGCTAAGGAGTAAAAGAGCAAACCTTGTTCCACGCAGGAGAGAGCACAGACAAAAGATGTAGGTCAGAGGAGAAAGCTGAAATGGTAACAGCCCTTAAGGCTCTCCATGGCTTCCTTCTTGTTTCTTCACTTCATCTCCCAGCCATCCTTCTTTAGCCTCTGGCTAGCTCTACCATAGGACACAGTCCTCCAGAGCAAGAGGTTGTTAGCTTCTTAGCTCACATGTGGATGGAGAAAACCTTTCTGACCTCTTTGCCAGCATTCCAGCTGGAGTACTTGGGTGTGCTGTTGGGCCAGCTGGCTGGGACTGCTGCAAGGTCTGAACCTCATGCCTCTAGGCACAGGCATAACAGCAGTAGGAGGTCCATCTCTCCCAGTGCACCTCTGCTGGGCAACCGCAAGATCTGTGCGGGAATGACATTGTTTGCAGTAAACAGAGTTTGTGACTCATTAGTCTCTTCTGTTCTATTTCAGATCTTTTCAGGCCTCTTAGTAAATCTCCCTTCTGTAATGGGCTGGCTGAACTGGCTCAAGTACTTCAGCATCCCCCGATATGGCCTCACTGTGAGTAGAAAGTAGCATCGGTCCCCTGTGAGTGATGTAGCCACCCTGCTGCTTTCTGGAGAGGTTTTGACTACAAATGAAGTTCTCTTAAAAGTCAGATTTGGGGTTTTTATCTTGTGTGAACATGGTAAGAGAAGAACAAACCAGTCAACCCTAAAAAGGAACCAAAAGTTAATCTCTGTGTGAGAGAGGGAAGTCTCAGAGACTGAACAAATCCTTTGTGCCATAAAATTAGTGCTGCTTGGACAGCAGTGGAGCGAGCTGTCCAGTGAGGCACCAATTCCTAGCCTGAATAGTCGATCCCTATAGTTTAAAATAAAGTCAAGTACTATGTGGCCTCTCTAGAGGCTGCTTGTTGGGTGGCCACTCTGAGGTTCATGACTGTCCAACTGGTTAAAGGATTTACCATAATGCCTAACTGTCTCAGTCTTCAGTGTGGCTTCCTCTGCAGTTAAGTACGACTTACTGGTATTTCTGAATAATAAGGAACTGGGGTACTGGAAAACTAACGGTCCAGCTGCTTGAAACACAGTAACTAGACATAGCAGGTCACCCACTGGTCACAGGTGGGAGTTGCGCTTCCATCTCCTGTCTTCATCCTAGCCAAGTGTATTTGGGAGGAATAGTTTCCTACCTTTGAGTAAAAAAGCTGGTGCATGGTGGTGTGGGCAGGACCATGTTGACCGGCAGTGGAAGAGAAAGGTAGGACCAGGGCGGGGGAGATGTGTAAGACCTCCCTTGTTTGGGTATCACTGAGATATTTTATCTGTGTTGCTGAACATGGAAGTGTCCCCTGAAATTGCAGTTAGACCAGGATGGCAGTGCAAGGGAACCCTTCCCTTCTTGCCTCGGCTGACTGTGCCATCTGCTTTAGTGTGCTGGTGCCAGGGTGTCTGCATGCAGCCACATGGTTTTCTGGGGCAGTAGATTGATTCAGAGCAGAGTGGATGAACAGGAGCTTGTAGCTGGCAAGACAGAAACCCATGGCTAAGTCACTGACGTGAACTTTGAAGCCCAAAGACTCTGACACCAAACCATCCTGCATGTAGAACTTGGACCAGTTCCTCAGAAAGGCAGTGATTAAGAGCTTTAAAACAAAAAGGAACATAAACATACAATTCTAAGAACGGTGATACGTGTCTTCTAATAATAAAGTTCCTTTGAGGTGTTTCAGTTTTAGCACCCCAAATCGCTAACTCTGTAAAAATCTGATGTCTGCCTGTTTCCCTAGGCTCTTCAAGTGAATGAGTACAGAGATCTCTACTTCTGTGGTGAGATGAAGCCAAATGTTACAGCATCTGTGGGAGACGCAGGCAGTTGTCCCCCCGATATTTCAGGAGAAATGTAAGTCTCTAACTCACAGTGGTTCTTGAGCCTGAACTGTGATGACCTGATTAAAGAAAAATCTGTTTCAAATTTTTGTATAATTTACAGAATAACCAATCACAGCCCAGTCTCGATAATATGTCCCAAAATAATGTATTTTAGTGTTAGATAGTAAAATTTCACAATTATCCAAGAGTGAAGCAGGGATGAAACCTTACTCCTAAAAATAGGCAGATGAGTTAAATTAAATTTTGTTTATGATAACCTAGCCCTGGCTTATCAGTTTTCGTAAACAAACCCAAGGTCACTTAGCAATGGAAATGCAATGTATGGACAGCACAAAGTGGTTGGGAAGTAGTAGACCTGTAATCGGAAACATGCCTGGCCCTCAGAGCTTGTTTGTAAACGTTAACCTCCCTGCAGATACAGCAGAGAGCCAAGGTGTCTATCCCCCAGTGCTAGCGCCCCATTTGAAATACTCTTGACGATTGATACCTTAAGTTGTAGCAATGCAAGTGTTTCATGGCACATGTTAGAGGGCTGGCAAACTGAGGTCATTGCAGGGAACAGTGCTAGAGCATTGTTTCCACAGCTTTTTGGACCCCAAACCCCTGCTACGGACCTCCAATGACTGCTGTGTGAAACTAATGCTTTTGTACTTACCATGGTTTAATGTGGTTCTGAGGTTTACTCATAAATTGTCAGCGATCTATAAACAACAATTAGGATACTACGGAAAAAATTATGAGAACCAGAGATCTAGATTTGTCCCTTAAGCTTTTTTAGTGATAGGTTATGAACTTACTCTATGTCTGTCGCCTGTTTCGCAGAACTGAGGGTAGAAAAATCTTTGTGGAACAGGAATAGCAGTAACTACCTGAAGACTTGCACCACATAGCGACACAAACTTCTGTCCTTTGCTTTTCTGCAGGTGTTCTGGTGAAGCATACCTGTGCAGCCAAGGAATCGCACCTACTGACTGGGCAATGTGGGAAAACATACTGGCTCTCTTCTGCATGACTGTTATCTTCCTTATCATTGCCTATGCAAAACTCCGGTTTATGAGAAAGTTCACATAGACTCCTGCGTTGCCTTGCTCTGCAGTTTCTCCAGTCTTAAAACTGCAAAGCTTGCTAGGGCCTACTGGAGATTGCCAGAAGATTTTCAACTGACTTGATGGGACTTCAGATGTGAACCCTGTGCCCTTGTTTCTGGAGCATGATCTCCACATCATTGTATGATTCTGATTTTTAAGACAAAATGCATTATAGTACATTGCATAAGTGATTTATTTTTTTCGTAAGGTAATATAATTCCTTAGGTACCTATCAAACTATATATTGTAAAGCATTAGTCTTCTCTGGCCAACTTATACAGGAAATGTCCATAAACATTTTCCTTTGAACATGTGAGCTTCTCCATCACAAATGGTGTAAGGTGATGATGGCATTTATGCATTGGTATGTTGCACCTTGTTAGTGCCTGTCACATCTGAGGAGGGCCAGAGGCCATTCAGAGTGTGTTGGAAATGCATTGAAGTTTGAAGTCAGTACAGGGAGCAGGAACAGTTACAATTCTGGTAGCTTCTCAATGGAAGCCACTTGCAGGACCAACTTTTGCTTGATTGAAAACTAACAGCAGTGGTGTAAGACATCTCACCGAAGAAGAGAGAGAAATATATACTGTTGTACTGTGAACAAAAAAACCCAAACCACACAACCCGCCCCCCCCCCCCAAAGAAACACCAACAGCAAAAAATACATTTACTACTTAAGAGGGGAGGAAATTCCCCCCCCTTTTTTTTTTTTTAATAAAAGCTTGTACACTTCGTATTGGCACATCTTTTTAACAGACTTAATGCTTAGCTCCACCATATAGCTCCACCAATGCTTAGCTATATACAGTGCAACTTACACTGTGGGCTGGAAAAACCCCATGGAGACACTGCTGTGGCAACTACACCAACACTTACTGCAGCCACCACAGCACAGGCTGTACCGTGCTAGCAGGTAGCTCCTCACCACACCATTAGCAAAAGCAGAGCTGCTTTTAAGCTGCATTAAGGCCTTCAGAGGCAAGTGGACCAGCTAAGCCAAAGGGAAACATCCCCAACCACCAAGGCGGAGTTTGCCTGCGAGGGCCGGGCTGGCAGCGGTGGCCTTGCGGCCTGACAGCGCTTCTGGCGCTGCTGCTCCCAACAGCTCGGCCGCCGCGTCGGAGAGAGGGAAATAACCTGCTCTCCCGGTGCCGCCTCACCGCCCTTTACAGCTGGCAACAAGTAAACCCGTGCCGCTCTTTACACCTCGGCGCCTGCCCCTGTGCTCCCGCTCCCGCCACCCCAGCTGCGGCCCGCCCGCTGCAGGCGGCAGCCGAGGCCTCCCCTCGCCACGCGGGCAGCGCCAGTGGGGGGACCAGGTCCCCAGGTAGGCGCGGGGCGGCCGCCAGGCCCCGGCTCCTCCGTGACCCGGCGGCAGCGGGGCGCAGGCCCTGCCCCAGCGCCCAGGCCCACCCCCGGCCGCCGCC
>VZSF01008983.1:0-27264 GCA_013398295.1 Chionis minor | reverse complement strand
CGGCGGGAAGGGCTCCGGCGGTGGGGTGGGGAGCGGCTGCGGGGCGGGCCCGGGCCTCGGCGTGTGCCCGGCCGGCCGGCCGGCGGTTCCCCGGGAGCCCGGCGGCTGCATCCGGTCAGGGGGTTTCTCCCGTGTGCTCGTCCCTCTCCCCGCCCCGCTGCTCCGCCGGCCTTGGCCCGGCCTTGGATTTCAAGGCGGCAAATGCTGCCGACAAAGCAAAGAGCAGCCTATCGGGCCGAGGAGGGGGACCTGAAGCGCTCCCGCGGAGAGCAGAGCAAGGTTGTGGTAGAAATGGGTTTGGAGGAGAAAAGTGGTGATTATCGCTCTCTGGGGGTGGGGACCGGTTGTAGCCCCTCGTGAAATGCCCTGGGGGGACTGCGCTCGCATTCTGCATCAGTGACTAGCAAAAAAACTGTCAGCAACTGATAGTGTGCAACTGTGCACAATGTCACTCAAAAGTTCTCCCCAAATTCCTTTCCTGTCTTCTAAGCACAGGAAGGGGCTGATATTTGCAAGTGTGGTCTGGCCAGGTGCCTGTCCCTTTAATGTTCCCTAAAGCATTATTTTGAAATAATCTTGATGTCAATTCAAGGAAACTGCCTAGGTTTATTAGCCCTTAGTGTAAAGCAGACAAGTTATATGGAAAGTAGGTGTAGTCAATTTGGAAAAAAAATGGGACTGTTCAGTTTTTGTGGGGTGTTTCTGTACGTAACCCTGTAATGTCTGTACCCTGATTAGAGGATCCTGCTGTTGAAACAGCGGAGGAAGCTAAGGAACCAGCAGAGGCAGACATCAATGAACTCTGTAAAGACATGTTCAACAAAATGGCTATTTATTTAACAGGTGAACTGACAGGTAAGACACTGCAGTACTGACCTACATGTAAGTTTTTGTCTCTTTTAAAGAAATCTGTTGCATCATTTGTCTAAACGATGCCTTTTTAGAGCATATCTAGCACGACTGGCAGTTCAAGTCTGGCATGTTGCTCGACTACTAACAACACTGAGATTAGTCTTATTAATGAAGTCCCAGATTGGCACAAATACTTTCCAGAAGAATTTTGTCTGATATTGGCAACTTAAAAAAAATATCTTTGTAGCGTTGCAGAAGCTTGTACATCGAGACTGGAACGTGTGCAGCTGTTTTGTTTCTGAGTGAGAGCAATAATCATACAGCCGTTTTCCAGCATTCATGCTTTAGGATAAACTGCTGTGCAGCATTAACTGGAGCAAAGTAAACTGCTCAACAAGTTGGTGGATTCCATAGGCTCTAATTTTGAAAACACTCCACAGCGCTACTGATGTGCTATCAGTTTTGTAAACATAAGTCTTAAACTGACAGAATAAGAGTAGAAATGTGAGGAAATGGTCAATTTTTCTCTCAAAATTGCAAGTGAATAAGTATTCATCTGTCCAGTTGATTTTTACAATTCACAAACTCATCTGTCTTTTTGTAGGGCATTATACTAATACTTGGATTACCACCTAAACTATTCTTTGTTATGTTTGGCTATTGGTTTGAAAGCTCTTGTCCTGGTGAAGAGTCTGCACCCAATTCAAACCATATCTACTTTTAAATATAATAAGCTCTCTTCTTTTTAAGCCACCAGTGAAGACTACAAACTCTTGGAAAACATGAATAAGCTGACTAGCTTGAAGTACCTAGAAATGAAAGATATTGCTATAAACATCAGTAGGAATCTGAAGGATTTGAATCAAAAATGTAAGTAAACCAAATAAGGTAGGAGTATAATGAATGGTACACTTGTTTGGGAAATGAAGCATCTAAGAGTTGGATGGTTCACGCTCCATTAGGTGCTGAAGGAAAGAATAGTCACTGAAATAGACATGCTGCTATACAATGCCAATCTCATATAGTTCTTTACAGCTATAGTATATATACTAGCATAAGAGAAAACACATCTGAGTTTAAGTGCTGTTTTACCCCAAATTTTGAATCTGATAGGAATGAAGTAAGACTTCTTTTGATTCACGTTGTATTGTTACTTGTGTTGAGTTTAGCCAGTACTCTGAAACATTTCATACTTTGCTGGAACATGGCTATTGGTATCACCACTTGGTTTGGGGGCAGGGGAAGGAATGAGCTTTTAAAGTGTTTTATCTGAAGAATATAATGCGAAATTCTTGTTTCAAGTGTGAACTGTTTCTTGGAAGTGAATTACTAAGAACTGACAGATGTTACTTTTCTGCTTTTTTAAGATGCTGCTCTTCAGCCATATCTGGAACAAATCAACCTAATCGAGGAGCAGGTTGCAGCTCTCGAGCAGGCAGCTTATAAATTGGATGCATATTCCAAAAAACTTGGTAACTATTGTCCTCTACTGTTACTCCCTAGCAGCACAGTCCTTTGCAAGGGGATTTAAAAAGATGAAGTGAACTGCTCCTTTAAGAAGTCTGAGCTGCAGAGTTGCCTATGCAGCAAAGTGTTGCCTTGCTTTTGTACGTGAAGTGGCAAGTGTTGGGGAAAAGATTCAAGTTATATGGAGGTGGACTAGTACAGGTATTATTGAACTACAGCTTATTAGTGAGGCTTGATTTTGCTTTTACAATGTGCACTGACCCAAATTTTAAAGACAGATGTTTAATCCTGCAAATAGAGGGATTCAGAAAGTTCCATGAGACACCCTTGGCTTAAATTAGTATTAGTTGTCTGACTTAAGCACCTGCTGATTAAAAATTCTATTTTACAATTATATTTGCCTAAATGCTTTAGGAAAAGATGACCCTGAGTGATCCTCTAAATTAACTTGAGTTTTAAGATCTATAACGGCTTACAGGATTCAAAGCTTTTACCTATCTAGTCGTAAAATATTGTTGTTTTTCCTTCTACAGAAGCCAAGTACAAAAAACTGGAGAAACGATGAAATTACAAGAGTCTTTAAGTTGGAGCTGGGGTATGAGTCAGACTGATCTCTGTTTAAGTTGCATAACAGCAATTCTGTATGTTGACAAGGATTTGGTTACAACTAACATCAAGACTGGTAACTTCTGTCTATGGAATACAGTAGGCTGTATTCAGGCTTAAGACTGAATGGTGTTTGCCTCTTCTCCAAATGGTTCTGTTGCCTCAGTTGTTCTGCTGTGAAGAGTTGAAACCTGTCCCTAACCCAAACGTTGATACTGACTATCTCTGTGTTAGTCCTGTGTCCCACATGAAAACTCTGTCTAGGAAAAGCCCTCCATAACCTGTAAGGATGTTTTGCCTTAGTAGCAGCAGGACCTAAACATCATTTTTTCCTTCATTGAGCTTTGCATTGAGAAGATACCCGGACTTGTGGAGTTACAAGCATGGTATTAAAAACACTTCAGTTTCATATTTGTCTTTATCTGTTTGAAATAGAGAGACTAGTTATTACAAATTTACAATAAAACAACTTACTGCATTTATCTCTCTGGAATCTCAAATTCCTGTTGGAAAGATTATATAAATTGTCTTTTTATTTTTTCAAAGGGTCTGTCAATGAAGACAAACTCCTTCTGGCTACTGGAGATCATAGAAAAGAATGTGCTTTAAACTCTGTGTCAATTATTCCTGCAATTAGATTTTTTGACTGCCTGGACCTCAGGTGAAATGGCAAGAAGTATTGCTTTATCACATGCTCAGTTAACTTAACAGATCCTTTCTCTGCTTTACCCACACACTTTCATCCTAGTAGTTTTTGAAGAGGCATCCACAGCACAAAAAGCTGCTTCTCTATCAGACTAATAGTGTTCCAAATTACTAATTTGGCAGAGCCCTTCTTACTGAACCTGTTTATCCTGACTAGTTCAAGCTGGCTTTTGAGTGAATTGCAATTGAGGGTAGTACAAGTGCTGATGTGGAAAAGTAGTTCAGACTTCCTACAGGCTGTTTAGAAGAATGGCTAGTCAAGCGTCAATATGGTAAAGATCATAATGCATGTACACAGTCAGTGTACAGCCACTGTAAATAGTCGAGATTGACACACTGCCCTAGTGCGATTTAAAAGCAGTCAAACAGATGACCTTTGAGATCCTTCAACATCACTTTAAAAACCCTAGGTTTAAAATGGAAAATACAATTTTATATGGCCTTGATGTAGGATTTAAGAGAGAGAGTTGAGTTCACTATGAGGAAAGGCCTTTTTGGAATGAGCATCCTGTGAAAAACAGGGTTACCTCCAGAACCTTGGAGGTTCTGGATACCTCCCAGAGGTATCCAGCCATTTGCATCTGTACTGCTTTTATCCATCGTTAGTCACTGATGACTTTTATATCTGTGGAAGCAAATGAGACATTTTAGTGTCATTATTAAAGCAACATCCTCCAACCCAATAGGAAGAGGTACCAATGGATGAGTTATCGTTTCTGTGTTTCAGGAAATTATACCATGTAGAACGGCAGCCTGTTTTAAAATCTGACAGATCTTCATCTTCTCAGGATTCATGGTGTGTTGACAGTTCTGCTGGATAAGAGGATCTAGCCAGCCAGATCTCAAATCTCCCTGCCTTGAGACTGGCATTTGAGTGACAGCCTGGACAGTGGCCTGCTTTGTGATCTCTGATGCTGGGAAGTGTAATACATTAAGAACAAAAAGACAAGGTGGTAGACAACCTAAAAGTCCTGCTTCTCCAGTGTTTCATGTATCTGTAGGTTACGCAAGAGCTAGACATGATTCAGCTGGGCTCCACCAGTGGTTTTGATAGTACCATCCTTTCTCTTTGCCATTGTGGAGGGGGATCATAGGTGTTTGGCTGCAAATGTAAAAGCTTGAGGATACTGCTCAGAGCTCCTCTGTTCCCTGGAAGAGCGGGGATTTTCATTACAGCATATAGTGCTTGCATGTGTCTGGAACCTTAGTTCCTGATCCTCTGTAAGCCCCCTGCCTGGCCCCTACCTGTGTCTAAGAACAGAAAAGTTACTGATTCATATCAGCTTGGAAATGGTTCTGGATATGTTGACATCATCTAGAGCTGACCAGCCACTGAAATGCTTACAGGGGCTGGTTGCCTCAGGATCGAAACAAGACTACTGCTGTTCCAGTACTGGTGATCTCCAATTCTCAGCTTTTTCTGGGCAGGTGGTGCTAGAGGCACAGAGTGGCTAGTACACAAAGGGATTGCTCTCTGCAGCAGGGATGCAGCTGACCCTGCACTTTGCCTAGGTGTGGAGGCCAAGAGGGAGGTGTGATAAAAGTTGCATCCTAAGGAGATGCTGGCCACCTGCTGTCTAGAGAATTGTGATTATCTCTATGTAATAAGGATAATAGCAAGCCCCAAGTGCCAGTGACTTGTCCTATTGCATGGCAGCAAGGCAAGGAAGTTCTGCTCATGGCAGATAGCCTGCAAATCCAGTATAGAATGTAGAATGGAACATGGCCCAGACACGCTCCATACTCTAATTGCAGCACACTGCCAATGGACTTGCAAGTCCACTCCCTTATTGAATGTGGACCATATGCTCAGACCCTCAATGGGAGTCAGACTACACAGATCCAAGCTATGTGTGGAACTGCCTGCATCCTGCTCTGTCTTTAAGATACTTCCCAATCACCATCCCATTTTCCTTAATACATACTGTCCATATTCAAGTTGGGATGCCAAAACTCAGTTCCATAGTAAGAAGGATTCACTGTCACAGGGATCATAATAGTACTCTTGCTGTGTAAATTCCTGAAGTGGCCAAGAAGAACAGCTAGGCCCTCCTCTCTGTTTTGTGTTTACATCCTCTAGCACTTCCAGCTGGGGCTGCCTTGTACCCAGTAAGGCATCTTTTCATCTTGAGGCTACAGGGAGGCACATAATAGTGAAGATGTTTCAGGGCTGCTAGTCTGTCTTAGTAGAAAAGAGGAGACAGTTATGTGCCTCACCATTCTTAAATGGGGCTTAATGTACCAAGCTCATCCTGCAGCAGCAAGACTTTCCTTCCATGATGTGTGCCTGGAGCGTGGAATGTTGCCAAAGGCAGCTATGGACATGACGGCACCTGAGAAGGAAGTTTCTTAACATGGGGGTTAGATTGTCAGAGTGTTTGGGCAGAAAGGGTTACATTCAAGGATAGGCTCATGCTAGCTAAGCAAGAACGCATTCTCACGAGCACGAGGGCTAGAGTTTGTCTTCTGCTCCGCAGAGAACTGGAAATTTGTGATTAAGCAGTTTGTGACTGTGGAAAACACTCTGCAGTAAACACATACTAGCTGTAAGCCCTTATCAGCACTTCTCAGATCTCCAAAAACATGTCTGAAAGCAGAAGATGCTGTCAGGGTCATGACTAAAGTTGGAATGGTGCCCTCTAAGACAGCATCCATGCAGCTAGTGCTAAAAGGTATTGCTCCTTACCCCTCAAGGTGAAGGGGATCAAGGGAACTGAGCAACAGCGGACAGGTAAATACCGTCACATGCAAGTAAAACTGTCGTATTTTGTTCCCTCTACTTACCTCATCTGGGGAAGGCTCAGTCTTCATGGAGCTTCCTGGCCTGCACCATCCCACCCCTATAGTCCAAAGCCTGGTGTCTTCTGGTTTGTATCTTTATAGCAAGGCAAAAAGCAGGCTCAAGAAGAGCTTTAAATATACTCACAGTCCTACTTGGGTCCAGTTTTGTGGAACTGTTGACTTAGCCATGCCTTGTTTTCCTTGCAGGTGCATTTGATAGTTGCTTTGATGAAGAGCTCTACTCACCCAGCATGCTGTTGGAAGGTTTAGGAGTCTGTGTGATCGGCGCACAGCAAATTTCAAAGAAAAATAACATGACATTTCTCTGTTCATTGTCTTTCCTTGACAGGATTGCAGGAGGGCCACAAGAGGGCGATGTGTCAGCAGAGAAAACTTCCACAAGCTAAAGTAAAGGCAAAGGACCAAATGTGGTTGATGTTGAGAAAGATGCTTTCCTACATACAGAAAACACAATGCTATTTTAAAACTACGAAGATGAAAGCCTCCAGGAGCTCTGAAGATGTAAATCCATGTAGCCACGCATTGCCAGGAGGCGGTTGGTATTTTCTGGTAAGAAAGCTAAGAAATAGCAGATTCCTTCACAAAATCTTGAATATCCCCCCTCCCGGAAGCAGAAGTGGGAAGAGGAGCTTGTGCCACAAGTGACTTTTTATTGGAAGGAAATTTTAGAGGCTGACTACCTGGCTGGCTGGCTGATTGGGTGACAGCAGCATGCCAATTAGGCTGAGAGCTGGCAGCTGGTTTCCGAGTTCTGTCTCTGAGTAACCATTCCCCTCTCCACCTGAGGGCCCTCTATGTAACTCATAGGATCCAAATCACAGCAAGTATGGCAGGTCCTTGGAGAGCAGAACCACAGAAGAGACAAAGGTAGGTGAGTGCGAACAGCATTCTAGTGGGGAAACGTGTAGTGCAAAAGCAGAGGCACAACTTGGTTGCTGCTCAAACATTTCTCCTGGAGAGTCTGTGAGAAGTTCTAGAGGAAGGGCAGAGGGAAACTAAATCTCTCTCTCTTCTCTTCTGCAGTGTTTCTTGGTGGAAAAGATAATAAGAAAGTAGAACGGAGTATACTTTATAGACTGGAACTCTGTGTTCAATAGAAATGTTATATGATGTCCAATGGGATGTTAATCACAAGTGTATATAAGAGCCTGAAGAGAAACACATTGTTGTGTTTGCAGTGTCCCATCAAAGGACAAACATATAAGCAATAGTAACAGGCAGAAGACAGGTGTGCTGTGAAAGCCTGATGGGGTTTGTTAATGGAAGGTTTGTTAATTATTAATGTTTGTCCCTGCTTTCTGATATTACAGTAGAACACGGTTGACCTTTAAAACAATCACAAAGACTTAAAAACTACAGCAGTTCACCCGAGTTTGTTGGCAATGAGTGATCTTTTCGAACCAGTGTGTTTAACCCAGAAGAAATGAGAGCAGCTATTGGTTACCTTTGCACTCTTGTTTTTACTGTCGGCTTTGTAAAGCGAGGCCTCCAGAATGCAGCTTCAGCCCTTCCTGTTTCACATTGCAGTGAAACCCCTGGCAGCCATGCGCATTTTCTTGCTGGTTTGCATTGTCTGCCTCCTTGTCTGTTCAGGGTGGAGGAAGATGTCTGAAACTGGGAAGCTGCCTCCTGGGTCATTTCCTTTGCCCCTCATAGGAAACGTGCTGCAGCTGAAGAATAACTTGCCTGAGGGAAGTGGATGTAACTTAAAATCTGTGTTCTTTGTTGGTAAATTGTTTCAGCTCGGTAAGAAGGATGGTTCAATGTTCACAATATGTTTGGACTGAGTACGTGCAGTGGTGTTGTATGGATCTTATGTAGTGAAATAAGCTCTGATTGATTGACAAAGCCGTAGAGTTCGGTGGAAAAGGACTTACACCACTCTCCCAAAGTTATTTAGAGGAACAGGTACTTTCCTGCGAGATTCTCCCTAGGTAAAGGTGTTCTTTGGGGAGGATGTAACTGAGAAGTCAGAATTGGGAAGAGCTGATGTTTCTTTTCGTAAAGGACAAAGCCTGGCAGAATCTGAGGAGACCTTTGGTTCACTGGCATTAAATGGTCCTAGTCTTTTGCAGTTGTAGATGATAGATGTTGCACGTTGTAAGGTCTGGGTTATGACCTGGAGAGCAGGTGGCTTTGGTGGCATCCTCACACACCTTTCCACCCTAGTAACGCGGTATGTCATCCCAGTGGGGCAAAGATATCCTAAGATAGCCAGGGCTACTTTTCACTGGGGGCCACTGTGCTTCTCCTCTCCCTCATTCCCAAAGAGTGAACAAAGGAAGTTCAGGCAAGCTGCCATAAAGAAAGCAGGCAGCTCTCTGACATGAGAGCAAGTTAAAGAATTTTTTATGAAGGCACTGCACAGGGAGTAGTGAAAGCAAACAGTGCAATACAGACATGATCTGGGAAACGGATACAATAAAATAGGACAGACCGTTAGCAATTTGAAATATAATATGAAAATGAAAATCAACGTGAGAAGAGTGAATAACTGTTTGAATTTAAAGATAAAGGTTGCTTTGAACGATGCTAAAATGCATTTAGCCTGGCAATTATGGCAGGAGATCTTTTCTACCTTACCTAGATACAGAGGCCAAATTTCATCTGAAGGGCAAAAGCCAATGGAAAGACCAGTTCGTTTTTACCTTCTGATGTTTCTTATGACTGATATTCCCTGGACTGTGCAACCTAAAGCCTTGCTAAAGCTTAACTGCCCATACTGGTTACTCGTGCTCCTGACCTACAGCATGTACAATCATTTTATTCTATCTCTAGTGGTTACCACATGCTGTTTCCCATAAGAGGCTGCATTTTAGCCTATGGAGAGAGTTCAGATTAGCCTGTATGGTGCTCAGAGCTTGTTATGTCTTGCAGTGTGTGAACACAGGACAGGAGGGTCTCAAGGTCGTAATCTTAGGGAATTAATCCTCTTGTGCAGGGTTTTGGGGTTTTTTTTCTTTACTTTTCCAGTAGTATTTCAGACAACTGCAAATGAAACATGTCAGGAAGCTGGGGCAGGGAGTCAGCTGGAACACAAATCAGGTGCCACAAGCTGAGCAGTAAAATGTGTCATCTATCCTTTGACATGAGTTCTGTGATCTTGATCTGAAAAATAAGTAACCAAAGTGTGGTCGTGTGTGTGGGAGACTATTAAGAGGGCCACGCGTTGCAGAGAGTAAAGCCTACTCCATATTAGAGCTTGAAAAGACAAAAGCACAGGGGTGAAAAGTCTCCTTGGCTCCCTCAGCTGCAAGAAAGTTGGGACCTTTGCTCTGTGTGTATCCCACAGCACACAAGTATTGTGAGTTATGGTTATGACCCGTGTGAAAAACATCTCTAGCATATATTTGTGTGCCAAACAGAAGATCCATGTAGAGAGGGGAGTCCCAGAACCAAAGTTCTTCAGTGTTAGCCAGTAATGCAGTAGAGAGCTTCATCCTCAGAATAACGCAGTGCTGGTGAAGCTCAATATTGTTTCAGTGAGTTCCTCACTTGGGACACCTTTAGTGGGTTTGAGAACTTGGCAGTTCTTTTCTTCATTAGTGCTTGCCCAGGTGGCTGCTGCTTTGGTAGCTGCTTCCCAGCCCCTTAGAAACGTCTTGGAAACTTGCGTGTTTATGTTCTGTGAGAGGTGTTTGGGAACTAATAGCAACTGTGCACAGGATAGATTAATCGAGTTTGAAAGCCACTTCTTCATGTGGCCAAGTGACAGGACATTGTATCAGGTTGGCCATAGAAAATTCTTACCCCCCTACCTAGTCCTGCACACGAGCAAGCGATGCGCTGCCTGTGCAGTCCCAGCAGAAGAAAAGGTCTGGGCAATGCCGAGTGCCCAGGCAGGCAGGCAGGCAGAGGGAGCGCAGCAGGGCTTCGTGGGAGATGTGGAGCTTTCCAAAGACGGCTAATTTTTTTAAATGGATGTTTTTTTCAGTTTAGTGGTCAACAAAAGTTGCTGAGATAAATCCTGTTCATGAAGCATTCTAATTTTTTAAAATCTGACGCTTAGTATTCCGTAAAGTGATAACATTACTTGTTGCTGAATGAAGCTAACCTGGAGGAAATGTGAGCATCTGTTGGTTATCCATTGAACTGCTTTTCATACCACACGAGGCACAAAGTGAAGCTTCCAGGGCTTAGCTTTTGCCCTCCTCTAAGGTCAAAGCCCCACTGTGTATCATGGTGGAGTCTCTGGGAGCTAAAGCTCTTTCCTTGCTGACTTGCATGGGCTGCCTCCTTGTTTTTTCGGCATGGAGGAAGATGTCTGGAACTGGGAAGCTGTCCCTGGGCCATTTGCTTTGCCTAATTTAGTCATGGCAGAGCTGAAGAGGAAGAATGGAGTGCTTTCTCCTTTTTATCTGATGAGAAGACCTGTAATAGTTGATTCTTTTTGGTACAGGGCGATCAGCTAGATGATAGTGTCATATATCTTTTCATTTGTATTTCTGTGATTCTGTGACATTCGTGGCTTTTGCCTTTGTAATGACATGCTACCAACTCACGGTACATCAAGCTTATTAATACTTTGGAAGGAAAGGAATTTTGCCTGTTTCATGTAAACAGTTATTGCCGTTGTGGTAATAGTACAGTTGCTGTCACACAGCACAAATTCAGCTCTCTGTCTTCAGAGACGCTGTAAATTATACATCACAGGGAATGTGATCAAGTGAGGAAATGCCGGTCCTACATCTGTACAGGTATGCTTGGCAAGTCCTGTAAACTTTTATGGGTTGTTTTGCCTGATTGTAGCATTGCTTTTTGTGCTCCATAGAATAATGGGAAGATGCAGGCTGCCATTCATCTAGTAAATGGCACTGGGAGGACCCCAGTATTACCGCATGTCTCCTTTTGCCACCATAGACAAGTCTGTAACCACAGCTGGCATTCTGGTAGGTCTTGTAGGGTCAGTCCAGCCTTCTCCCCCCTTTTTACTGAGATTGGAAGTTTTGTAGGTTGTGGACCAGCTCAGTCTGCAAACCGTACTACACTTCATAGGCGTAAGTGAAATGAAACAGACCGCTATGTACCAGTCTTGGAAAATACTTGTGAGTATAAGCTTTGTGGTGGCAGGTTTTGCACTAGGAGGTGTTCTGGGATCTCAGAAAAACAACAGTTCAGTGTACTACTACTTTATTTTGCAATTTAAATTTTAATTTCACAAATCTTCACTATAATCACACAAGAGAGGAGCCATCTGCCCAGCCATCAGGAAACGCCGTCCCCACTACAGGAGACAATAGGGATTGCAGCAAGAATACAGTAGACTGACATCATCTTCTGACAGAAGCCCTCACCCTGTTTTACGCTTACCTTTACAAATAGGTCACAAACAAACTGTAAATACAGGGGAGAGAGCAGACCCAACCTCAAGCAGAGTCTGTGGAAACCCTGGGGTACAAGCGCCTGTGGTGAGAGGATGAGGTGACGGGGCCAGCAGCAGCAGGGCTCTCCGAGCACTCATCCACACAGCCTGATGTGTCAGGAGCCAGGCAGGAACCTGAGCTAGGTGAGGTAGGTGCAGAGGAGAACCCGTATAATTTTGCACAGGGAGCTGTCTCCTTCCCTCTGCAATTGCCTACTCTGTCTCTGTTTAGAGCTGGCTGTGGTGATTACAATGGCACCGTACAATTTTCTTTTCTAAGCACGTTTGTCCGCAAAAAGTATCCAGCAAATGATCTGAGTGTTTCAGCCTCAACAGACTGGGAAATAACTATCATTCAACCAAACTTTTCGTGAGTGTGGGATCTGGCAAATGCCTTCACTTAGCTAACGTGGAACAAAAGAGACCTCATAAGGTCGCGGTATATTTGCCAGAGTGCTGACTACTGGGGAAATGTCAATGTCCTTGTGATCCCTAACAGGTTTCAAAGTAAAGTTCTGCAGGATGGTTGTTAAAAATATGAATAGCTCCATCCGGGCCAGACCTTCTCCTGCACAGATGCGTTTTCCTGCAAGCAAAAAATAATAAAAAGTGAGGTGATACTGGAGCATTTTGTAGGTAACTTATTTTAACCACTGTGCCATGAAAGTTCAGACATCTCAGAATGGACAGGCAGCACTGTAGCATTTTGCAGAAGCAAATGAATTGATTAAACTAGGAGCTGACTATTTAGAACAATGAGAGTGCTCTGTGGGCAAAGGCAGTTTGAAGGCTTTGGTTTCTCATGTTCTGCTGCGATTTGATGGTAAGTTTGGAGAGAGAGAGAGAGAGGTTGCATGGCTGAGTCCCACTTCATACATCTCTTCTCATGGACTGCATTGGAGGCACTTTTGTGATGGCTAAAAAAGGAAATAAACTGAAACTCTAGTACAAGGGTTAGAGCTGCCCAGAAGTGACTCTAATAGATCACCGGAGATCACTGTACGTTCCATGGTGATGGAGCCACTAAAATGTTCAAACAGGTTCTAGGAGAAGATAGTCTAGGATCTGAGATAGAAAGAGGTCTTACCTGCAGAAAATGGCATGAAGTAGTCACTCTTTTTAAAGGTACCATTTGCATTCAGGAAGTGTCCTGGGTCAAATTTTTCAGGATTTGGAAACTCCTTGCTATCGTGTAGGACAGGAGACAGCATAGGGAATATTACAGTGTCCTGAATTAACAGAGAGATGAAAAGAAAGTTAAAATGGAGGCATTTGCTTACATTTACATGAAAAAAATGGCTCTATCTCACTCTTCACATAGATGATGAAATGGCTCTTTTTTTTTCCCCCAAACACAAGGAGTTGGTCTCAATAACTTCCAGAATCCCCTTCCAAACAAAATTATTCCAACTCTATATCACATTTCAGTGTTTTTGAAAATAAAATACAATACAATGGCTATATCACATCGCTGTTTAAGAGATTATGACCTTTCTCGGACACAGCAGAACACACCTTGGGGATAAAATAGTCTCTGAACTTGGTATCTTTGATCACAGTATGTGGGACATTAAGTGGAAGGAAATCAATGAATCTCTGGATTTCATGGATCACAGCATCTGTGTAGGGCATCTGGCTTCGATCTGACATGCAGGGGCTTCGGTCTCGGCCAACCACGTAGTCAATCTCCTTTTGAATTTTCTCTGTTAGGAAATAAGTAAGCGTTGAATGGACAAGTCCCCATCTTCAGTTTCCCTGAACCACTTCCCATATTTACAGCAAAACTTGCTTTTAACACACCAGGAATACGTGTAAGTACTTTGTACTAATATCTCTTTCCTGTGAATAGAACTAAGACTAATACACATTTCCACATTGCACATACACGGTTCCTTTTTCAGGAGACCATTGCCACAAGTGGTAGTGACAGCAATTCTCCAAATTGATCCCATGACCTATTAAAAAGTTTTCAATTATTTGTTTCCTTTTCTATTACCTACGACCTCTGGATATTTCTGCAGAATCAGAAGTCCATGTCTCAATGTGATGCTTGTGGTCCCTGTTCCTGCAAGGAACAAGTCGAGCGTGGTTCTGCTCAGTGTCTCAACGGTGAATTTTGAATGACCATTGCCTTTCTCCTGGGGGAAGATTTGGCAGAATGTTTTGAATGACAAAGCTAAGCATTATGTACCCATAATACATGTTTTTAAACACGTCTAATGGCTTTTCGAAATATGATGCTAACTCTCCAGAACATCAGTATTTATGGTACTTTTAGTAATTAATATTATAAACGTTTTTTAATATGGAAGGAGCACTGAATTACATCAACCAGAATGGTTTGCAGCTTTCCTAACTTTGGCTAGTGCTATTAATTCTGTGTTTAAAACTCCTTGATAAGCAAATGGAGAGGATAGAATTAAGTTGATGTGCCAAGAAAAGAACGTTCCCCTCCATATTAGCAAAAGCCCTGCCGCAACTGAAAAGAAGCTGGCATTCAAGCAGTGCTTTTCTTATAATCCAATAAATCTCTTGCTCTTACATTACCTGTTCCATTTTGTTGAGAAAAGCATCAATAAAATCTCGAGGACAAGAGGGGTCCAGGGTTTCCTGGTGCTGTGCTATGATGTCTAAAGTAAATTGGTCAACTTTTCCAATATTTTCTATCATTTTTTGATGAGGCCCAGGCAAATAGTCCATGACATTTGGGAAGAAATTGTATAGCTGTAAAAATAAAGTGATGGAAAAGCACATTTTGATCAACGTGGCTACAATAAAAGGTTCCCCTAAATATAACTATGCAAATGGGGCGATTAAGCTGTTTTGGAACAGTAGGTCTTTATTATTTGACAGGATTTTAATGCCTTTTACTCTATGGTTTCACTATACTCAAGGCTGGACTTCACTTGAGCAACTGTTGTGATGAGATCCTTCTTTGGACATGCAATGGCAATTCCATAAGGTAAGAAATAACAGCAGGAATTGGTTATCTAAGTGCCTTTTTGGCTTTCAAAGAATTTCTCCAAATTTAGGAAATCCCATTCCCATTTAAAATGAATAACATGAATAAATATTAATTAATAAAACATTGTAATAATTAAATTTATCCATTAAATAGAACTGTACACACCTGTGTGTGTATAGAGCTCTGGAGCCTGTTGTTTTCATCTAGCAACTCAATTAAAGTTATAAATTTCTTGTCCTCATAGTCGAACCGATCCCCAAAGACAATGGAGCAGATGATGTTGGAAACAGCGTGGACTAGGAAAGTGCCAGGGTTGAAGGGTCGCTCTGCAATGAAAAAAACCCCAGTGTGTTGCTTTCAGTGTTTCAGGCACCATCCCATCCTCTGACACTACAGGGAAGTTTCGCACTCTCTTGAGACTGAGGGTTTTGCAGTCCTTTGAAAGGATGGTGAAGGGCCTATCCAATTTATCCTTCTCTCCGTGATATGAACCAATTTCCCTGTTTGAATGGCGTAAGTATCCCTTTTGTCATGTTCTCAGCAGAACATAGGTCTTGGGATTCCTCTGCAGCTGACACATGGCCGCCTGTCTTATAGACTGTTTATTAGAAATGGCCTAAAGATTCCCACCAAAACCCAATGAAACCATAAGAACTTTGCCTGAGGTATGTCTTTAGGTTATTGTACCCTGTTTACAAACTCTATTAGCATAACCTCAGTTGTACGACCCTCTCCTAGGGGTTCAAATGCCTGTGGTCAAAGTCTGGTTTTGCTAGCACAGCTGCGTAAGCGTCTAAGAAGAGAACTACGTTGTGAGAAAAAAGTGAGATTAGAAAGAAAGGAAAGGTGTAATTGCAGACAGTGATAGGGTGCATCTCAAAGTTTCAAGAGAAGAAACAATACAAAAAGGTATAAAATCCTAAAAGAAAACTAGAGAGTCAGAAAATGGCAACTTGGCAGCACCAAGGATCAGGCTATTCCAGGGAGAAATGGCACCAACCCTTCTCTTCCTGCCTGCCGACTCCCTGGCCATTGAAGACTCAGCAGATGAAATCCTCCTTTGGACATACAATGGTGATCACATTATCAGCATTAATGCACTCACCACATCAGAGGCAGGGAGCGTATTAATACTGAGCCTAGTAGATAACTAGTCCTAGCCATTTATATTTGCATTAAGAGCAAATAAGAGCTTTATGCTTTTCAGTTGTATATATCTTGCTTGCAAAGCCTTTTAGTTGACAGTAAAAGATGCTGTAAATAGGTGAGCCAGAGATGGAGGCTTGCAGTAGGGCATAGGAAATATAGTATTACCATGGTAGTGGAAGGGTAAGCGCATAACGAGTGAGAGTGTTTTCTGTGATTTGTAGCCAGAATGTTTATCTGTGAAGCCAGACTGAATTTTCTGGTGGCTCACGGGAAACAGGGATGTTTCAGCACCCATCTGCTTTTTCCCCCTTTCGGAATAAGCAAACATTGAAGGCTGGCTGTGGAAAAGAAGCCTGTGGTCCAGGCTGGTACTGTGCCACTCGGGGGAAGTACTTAGAAGTAACATTGTCTTATACACTACCAGAAAATGCATTTATAGTTTGAAAGCTAGGGGGTTACTTTATGCCTTGCCCTCAAAAGCAGCTTTTAGTCTTTGTTCCTATTGCAAGCCCCCACCAGACGGACTGGACCCAAACCCAAATATCTGCAAATGAGTTCTCTGGTCACCCACTTCTTCAAGATCCATTTACTCAGAGCTGCAGGAGACAAGGCAAGGAACTGCATGTTACTTGGTTACCTGGCGGTGCCCAGCCCGTCTCCATGGATGAATTTCACCAAACCATCAGCTTTGGGGCCAAGCCATTCCCTTTGCCACTTTCTGTCTTATTCCTCAAGCAGAATAGGTTAAATGCTGCTTTCCAACCCCAGCGTCCTACATTTACCCCTCCACACTGTCACAGTGCCTTTGACTGACCCACTCCCAACAGCGATAACTTTGCCTGTTAGAGCATGGAGCAGAAACAGCAGCCATATGCCCACTTCTTGGGTCATAGATTTGGTGAAGCAGCCCTCATTATCTCATTGCAGATACACAGGACATCCCAGCAGGCACAAAATCCATGTCCTACCATGTGTGTTCCTGATCCTCTCTACCAGAAAATGAGCTTCCTCCTGGATTCGCTCCTCAATGGTCTTCTTCCCCATCCCAAAATCCCGCAGGGTGGTGAGTGCAAATCGTCGGAGCTGCTTCCAGGTCTCCCCATTACTGGTCACAATGCCTGACAGAGGAAGGAAGAACAGACCTCCATGAGGAAACAGATTTTTTTTTCTTTTTCCCCCGAATGGGAGCTACACAGTAACTACTCAACAAGCAAAGACACTCCCCTCTGTGAAGTCGCAATTGCTATATGCCCAAAAACATAACCTCTCTGCAATTCTGGAGGTGACAATTCTGACCCATCTGTCACAGCACTTTGAGTAAAACTGAGTTTATTCCCAGAATGAGAAAAACTTACTTAGGATGTAAATAATGGAATTGATCTTGGACACAAGCACATGGCCTTTGCACTGGTGTAACTTCTCAAACGTTGTGCTATGCACCTTCACGGAGCGTATCATTATTAACAATACCATCGATACTGTACTACAGTGCCATGGAAAAGGTACTGTTCACACAGATAAGTGCCATCTGGGAACTGCCCTAGTGAATAAGCTCATGGCCTAATCTTGAATGTAGCTGTTACTGGGACAGTCTATATTATCTTGTCTTTGTTGTGCTGTGGACTTTCCTTTTGCCGATTCCTTAGCTGTATGTATATCGTCTGTTTTTTCAGAAATGGGAGAATGAACGTAAGACCTCAGAGTCACATTTAATGCACAAAATGTTAGCCAGAATTTGAAGCATGCTGAAAACAGAAAGGCAGTCAGTGAAGCCAGCATGGGACCTTAAACAGTTTTCCAGGTGTTCGGTTTACTCAAGGGTTCAGGTAATGAGTTGAGCTTTCAGTCTTTTATTGCTAATTGGCATGCATGAATGTAGCAAATGAAATTCGCTATTGCCACTTCCACTGCCATCTCGGCTGCGGTCCTGAAACACTGAAAGCATCAGCTTTGTAGGCTAACATTACTGGGGACATACCTGTGCCTTGGAAGAGCTTTTCCAGCAGTGGTAAAATGCCTCTTCCACTGAAGTCATCTGCCTGATCGATCAGAGCTTCTTTCACAACATCATAGCCATACAGCACCACAACCTTTAGTGGGCCTAAATATACTGTGAAGACAGGACCATACTTCTCACTGATCTGTAGGAAAGATGAACACAAAGAACAACACGTCTGAATGTTTATCATGTGAAAAGAAGTTTGTAGCGAAGGGGTCTGAGGGTTGACGTGCCACTGTCCCAGCATTGCTGAGACATGCTGGTGATTAGCAGCACTGCAGAGATCTTTCAACTATGAGTTACAACCGGGGGAAGAGGGAATTGTGCAGGAAATAGATGTGAACAGAAATGGTGGGGTGTCAAGTTCAAACCCCAGAAAAGATAATGGTTCTTCATAGGGCTGGTAAAACAGTCTGGAATGCCTTTCTACAGGGCACAGTCTGTAGATAACAGTTTATGTGGGCTCATAAAGCAATTATATACACTTACATAAGCCAGTGCCTAAAGAGGTTTTGAGCACAAACATATCACAGTTGTCTCTAAAACCTCCCGGGCCACAGACTTCTGGAAACTGGATGAGTATATCAGCAGAGAATCACTGCATCCTTGCACTAATTGTGGACTCTTCCCCAGGAATTTGCTTTTGGCTACAATTGCAGAAAGATTCCTGGGCTGCTTGGTCTGACCGGGAACACTTCTTCTCATGTTCGCTTTTTAAAAGCAAGTCAGATGTAGTCCCAGGTTTTTTTATGGTGGGAAACTGAATCACCTAGTGCTCTGTAAAAAGCAGGATGCCTTGGGATGCTCATGATTCTCAATATTCACAAGCACTGAGGCAAAAAGGAGCTCGTATGAGTATGCATGCATCTGACGATACACACTGTGATGTCAGCCATCACCACAATTTTGCACTGAAGAAACCAGTGACACCCCCCGTTTCCAATCTGTCTGCCACCCTCCCCTCAGCCAACCCCCTAAGAACCAGCTGAACTCCCTCCACCTCCAGGCCTTGCTGCACACAGCTTTTGTTTGACAGATGCACGACATCAGCTAGGGAAGGGAACAGACAACACAGTTCACCTCCGAGCTTTTTCGCTTCAACTCCGTCACTTGTTACTTCCCCTCCCAGGAGTTCCTACCTATCTATTAGGGAGCAGAGGCAGCAAAACAGAGCAGGCTCCTTCCCAAAAAAAGGCCAGGTCATGTTGCCATCACGGTGAGGAGGTGGGCACAGGAGGTCTAGAGTGAATGTTGCAATAGCACCAGTGCCTTGATTGCAAACCCACTGCAAATCGCAGTACTGCCACCAGGTCAAGACAGGAGTCATCGTTAGTAAGATTATTGCAAAGATATGGATGTAGACTTGCAATATATAGACTTAGATATATAGATCATGGCAATATATAGACTTCAGAAGCATGCCTTTCTGAGAAACCTTTTGTTTCAATTTGAGTCTGACATTTGGTCAATACAAATTAAGCTCAGACAGTCTGGACCCTTCTTTGTTTTATATGCAATGGAGAAAACACAGGAAAGGAGGAGACTGTCTCTTACCTTCTTCAAGCTTTCAGGCAAGTTCCGTGGGTTCAGCTGGAGTATGTTCCCAACAATGGGGAGGGTGATGGGACCAGGAGGCTCCTTCTTTTTTTGCGATATGCTTCTCCATGTGGCAAAGAGAAGAAGGCATGAGATGCAGACCAGCAAGAAAATAGTGGTCGTTCCCAGGAGCTCCATGGTGGGCTGAGGAAGAGAAGTCAAGCATCAAAAGAGCCTGATGCTGGATCTGTAAAACCATGCTTATTTATATCCTGTGATACCAATGCACACGGATGAAATTAGCCAATAGTGTATTCCCAATCCTGCTGAGATATGAGGTTACTTATTAATCGATTTAAGATAAGAATGAACAAACTAGGGATGAACTCTTTGTTTGCATACCAGTTTTTTTCCTCTCCAGCTTGTGTTCCTTTGGGTAGTCATTCATGTAAGACTAAAGAAACCATGTTCTAATCCTGTCAAACAAAATCAAAATGCAGAAATATTTACAGCATATCTGCTATGTACATGCTTAAACTCTTGCTGATTTCCCTCATGCGTAGACTGACACCTGCCAGCCCCTCTAGTATCTGAGCACAGTGGCAGGAGGTGTTGTGGTTGAAAAAGGGCATCACTCCAAGTTCTTTCTAGGCATTTCACCTCCCTTTCTACAATGAAATTACGTAATTGTAACCAAGTCACAAATTTGGAGGAAGACACTCAGTTCATCCTGATCTGATGTTTTAACTGGACAAACTATACTTTCTACAGCATTTGCATGGTCACAGGTTCTCCCCAAACCACAAACCCCTGCATCAACCTGCAGTGTCCTTTCTGATGTTTCTAGAAACTAGTTGAAGAGCCATAGAAGGTGGGAAGATCCCTGAAAGGTAAAGGCACCCTCAACGGAGCTTAACAGAAAGATTGGTTCAATTAACATTAAGTATGTAATACAATGTAGAATCTTAAATGAAATACTATGCTTCTGACTCCTCCTCCCCACAAGAATCCAAACCCCTACAACTCAGCTGAGAACTGCAT
This sequence comes from Chionis minor, assembly GCA_013398295.1. Classification (NCBI taxonomy): domain Eukaryota; kingdom Metazoa; phylum Chordata; class Aves; order Charadriiformes; family Chionidae; genus Chionis; species Chionis minor. The sequence continues at coordinate 6,780 of VZSF01008983.1, read as the reverse complement.
GTGTTTTCTGGCAAAGAAGTAGAGCAGAACAGTGATTCAGTCACCTGAGACCAAAGAGCGGATCCCAGGACTCTCTTGACAAATCTTGCCTGTACGTCATACATCTGTCTGTAAAGTGCTCACAATCTACTGTAAACACTGTACTTGGACTCCTACAGACCCTTGGGTCTAATGTGCCTCCCCTGCCATCCCACCTCTTCTCACTCAGCCCCAACTGCAAGGCGTGGCTTTGGGCTATATATTTCCTTTTACGTGACTTTATGTAAGGAGATACTGATCCTCTCTTGGAGCACGTTTGAACATGGTAGCTATAGCAAGCTGACCAAAGCAAGTCGGGGAAGCTTGGAGGAAACGTCACTGTACAAGGGGATGATGAAAGGGGCTGCACGTTCAGCAGGCACTCAGGCTTGCAGGGTGGACAGTGTCTTCTTAAAACTAAGTAGGTGTGGGAAGGAGTCACAATAACAGGTACACCTTTCCTAAACTACACACATGATTACTAAATAGCATAGCTCAGGTTTCAGGAATCCTGTAGTGCGCAAACCAGAGAAGTAGGTACAAGGTGAGAAAAAGGAATTCAATAGGTGCAAAATTATACCTATTTTCTGGCAGTGCTTAAATGCCGATAGCATAAATTACTCTTTGGTTATTAAGGCTAAGGAATGTTACTAAACTTGACTTTTGTGAGTCATATAATAGTCCTAAAGCAATGTTAATTCAGATCCAGTGAAGCCTCAGTAAGGAAACAAACAAGGAAAGAGAACATGGGATGTAGAGAATGGAAGCAGGTAACAAATGCAGCTTAAGGAAGGGAATGGGAACATTACTGGTGTAGAAAAACAGTTAGTTTCATCACTGAAGGAAATCTCTGTGTAATAGGAGACACGAAATTCCTCTTAAACTCACTCTGAATGAGAATCAGTGCCAAAGGATATTATTTTCATGTCTGTCTCTGATTAACAAAGGTCAGATATTTCCTATCTATGAAACTGGTGCTCAAAAACAGGGCGGTGGATAATGCTGGCAAGAAGAATGGAGTGGGTCAAACAGAGTTGCTCTGTAGCACGATCTCCCTGAACAGCTCTGTTTCAAACAGCTTGCTATTTTTTTGCCCCCTTTTTTTTTCCTTCTTTTTTTTCCCCCTCTGTTGTTGAAAAGCTTTGTGTTTTACAGTCCCAGATGCCCAGCAGGGGTGAGAAGTCCCTATTTCTATGCTCCTCAGGTAGGTCTTGCCCCACAGAAGAGCCCTTCTCCATCATCCCATAGGCTGTGATCACACTCTGATCCCTCTCTCGCTCTTTGCCTCAGACACTCGAGTCTCTGCCTACCACCTATTGATAGTGGATGCCAGTGTCCTCTGGCAGTGCCTATTTCTGTCCACACACTAGAGAGGGAGCTCATCCAGACTTTCAGGCAACTCGTGTCAGATGAGACAGATCCCGCCCTATTGACCACATCAGGGACCATCTCAGTTCCGCCAAGCCAGCAAAACAGGGTCTGTCACCTGCCAATGCTCAGCCCATCCCATTGCATCTTTTGAGAGACATAGCCAAAATGATATAGACGTCCTAGGTGGTGTGACCCTGAAAGGAAGTATTAAAACTGATAAATTCTTATATATCCTCTCTCTATATACATGCTTATATATACAGACAGATATATATATATAGATAGATATATATATATAAAAGTATTTTACTTTTTCTTTCAGGTAATGGTAGTGGGCTATAAAAGGCATTTTCTTTCCTGCACCAACTCATTGTCTTAGAACTTGGGTGCACATTGATTCAATGAGTTCCTGAGTGCTCATGTCTGCAGTTCCATGGGTACAAAAATAGCCAGATATGCTGTGAACAGCAGACTTTGTTTTCTACTAAGCCGTCAAAATGGGATTTAAAGTATGGGTAGATTTTATCTTTAGCTCAATTAGCTGAGGACTAGCAGATTCTACAGCAGTGAGGAAAGAAACATTTCCCACCTAAATTTGGATATTAAAAAGGTAGGTGTACAAATCAGCCGGTCTCCCTTGTTAGCAGACAAATACTGATAATTCCAGAGAAAAGTCATCTGACTTTTCTTATGTGTCTCTTTTAGTGTGAAATGAGTCAGTCACTGAAGAAACTTATTTGTGTGCCTTGACTACAAAGGGAGACTCAGGAGACTTATACAGATTTACATGTCTGACTGCTAGGGATCTGTTTTGAGGCAGATGACCCTGATTCTCTATGCATCTCTCCTGGTCCTAATGATGTTCTTTATCAGCAACAAATTCTGCTCATTCTGCTGCAAGGACACTGCTCTGAATACTGCACACCAAGGGTGCTTAAAACCAGAAGCAGGCAGACAAATGAAATTGAGATGAGCCCTCTAGGGCATGTCTGGAGGTGTGATTATATTGCTGACAACAGTCAGTTCTATTGCCATCAAGGAAAAAGTGAAGTTGTTTGCATTTTTGTTTCCTTTAGTTTTGCAGTTAAGGTGCCTTGTGTTCCTCTACTGGCAACCCTGAGGGTGAACAACTGCTGTGAAGCCTAATGCACTGGAAAAGTGGGGCTTTGCTTGCAGTGTCAGTCCCACATCTGGACGTGGCTTTTTTATTATTTATCTAATTACTTGTATAACTCCCAGAGGGTTTAAAAATGGTGTTGGGATAAAGCCAGAACTGCTTGTGGGGATTTATGAGTTTCACTGGAGAGAGATTTAACGGGAATTATTTGTGTATGAAAACCTTATTTGAGTATGAAAGACCCATCCTGAGACAGTTCACATGCACAAGATGGACCTTAGAGACTGTCTTCTTCCCAGTGGGTATGAAAGCAGATGCTGGGACCTCTGGTCTTGTTATGAAATGGCACCATTCTCTGGCTCCACCTGCCAATTTGAGCTCAGGCTGACGGGGTGGGATGCCACTGTATGAATACATCTTTCAAAATCCAGGCCTTCCTTTGAACACCTTCTGGAGGCTGTTGCTGTGCTGGACCTGCCTACTGGTATTGAATGGGCTGCCTCCGGGGATCCTGTCCTGCGTTAATATGTAGCCTTTAATCTGAGACCTGCATTTACTGTTTAATTTACTTGCTTCTGTTCTCCTCAAGGTTGTGTCTGTGAATAAAAAGACAACTTCTTTTCCCCAAAACAGCCCCTTCACATGTATTCACAGCCTACAAGGGTCTGGCTTCCTCACAGCAGCCTGTAAGGCACTATGCTTTAGATTTGTGATTAAAACTGTTGATAACACACCAGTGTTTCAGCTGTTGCTGAAGAGTGCTTGCACAGCATGGAGGCCTTCTCAGTTGCTCACTCTGCCCCCCAAACCTAGGTAGCAGGCTGGGGGTAGCCAATAATTTGGGAGGGGACACAGACGGGACAAGTGACCCAAAGTGACCAAAGAGATAATCCATGTCATCTAAATTCATGCTCAGGAATAAGAACTGGGGAGTTGTCTTTGCAATGTAGCCATTGCTCAGAGACTGGTCATCAGTCTTCTGGTGGGAGATGGTGAGTCTTTGCAACACTTATTATTTTTTATTCCTTTTCTTTCCTTAACTGTCTTGATCTTGAACCAGGATTATTTTTTTTTTCACTTTTGCTTTTTCAAGTCCCTCCCTCATGCCGCTAGAGAGGGATCCAGTGTTTCCACAGTGGAAAGCTGGGTGCAGGCTATTAGCCAGTGTCTATTCCCCGTCTTCCAGATACAAATAAAAGTAACAATTTTCAATACTTGATCAATGTTCAGAAATATTGCCTGACAAAGGAAGCTATCTGTCTGTAAACATTTACAACATTAGAACATAAACCACCTGGCTAATAACACACTAGGGAGCGTGACGGGTTATCAAAGGTTCTAAGAATAACTTTGCATAGGGTAACCCTGTTATGGTTTGAGAAAACCCATAACAATTTATTGTCGCTTAGACAATTATTCTCTCACCCGATGACCCCTCCCCACCCAGGAAGGGGAACTGGGAAGAAAACAAGAAAATCCAGGGGTTGAAAGATAAACAGATTTAATAGGATAGAACTGGATAATTAACAATACTAACACAAAGGAACCCACATTGATCCTGATACCCAAGTATACAGTACAAGGATTATACTCAGCCAAACTATATCAGTTGGAAGCTGTGCACTCCCAGCAGTGAACAGTGAATGTCGGACACTGCGAGCGCTACAGCTTCAGGAGGAAGGGAAGGCCTCAGGGATCCAACACCGGGGCAAGAAGTCCTCTGGATCACCAAGGGGGAGAACCCGAGCAAGGGGGAGAGAGAACCCCCTCGCAGCAGACTTTCTAATTTATATTGAATGTGACGTTCATGGTATGAAACAATCCTGTTGGCCAGGCTGGGTCAAGTGCCCGAGTCTCGCTCCTCCTCATCCCTGCACCTGGCGAGCTCGAAAACACTGAGACCTTGAAACCCACACACCATGGCTGGCTACACAGTAAATATCTTCACTAATTCAGACACCAGAGCATTACACAAATACAGCTTTCCCCAAGCATTAGGAAAGAAATTAGTCCTGTGTCACTCACACCAGGACAAACCCTTACACAATTACATATGTACCACAAACAAACCAGATCCAGCTTCTGAAAAGGACAGATTTTGTCTGTGAGACAGTCTTTGAGCCCAAGACAATGGCATGTTGCATGGCAAGGGATACACAATCAAATTTTTAGCATTAGTGCCCTTAATAGCATGCTTTAACTTTTGGTCAGCCCTAAAGTGGTCAGACTATATGATCATAGCAGGTCCCTTCCAACTGAAAATTACTCTACTCTACTCTAGTCTGCTCTCTACTCCACATCACCAATTGTGCAAGCTCCAGTTTCTTTCAGAAGTCTCCTGAGCTACCTGGTCCATTCAAGCACTTTGTAAGGCTAAATAATACTTGTACATCCACCTTAAAACATCGACCATTAAAATCTTTTCTCACCCCTGAAACACGACTGTATCTTTGACATACTTTAGTGAGGAAAGTTACAGGCAGGGAAGGTTGGCTGGCTTCAACTGGTTCTGGTGAGGAAAGGCCTTCTTGAGCTCATGAAGACTGTAGATCAAACTGCAAAGTTGTCAGCAACATTAGCATCTCTTTAGATAGGCCAAACTTCCCATCTTTCTTTAGCGTTTTCAAGGACAAAACCTTGCTAACCTTTCTCTTTGCCAAGAAGAGGCTGGGAGGTGCTTGGGAGAAACAAGATGTGCAAAAGGAGTGTGCTGCTACAGCCCCTCCTTCCTGCTGCCATGGAGGGCAGCCCCTGGGCAGACAAATGCAAGACAGTCTACAACTGATGAAGCTGCAAATTCGCCAGCACTCCTAGAGAATGTCCCAAACCCTTTGCTTTTCGGCAGATCGAGGTCATGGAAGAGGAGACCATGTTGGAGTTTTTAATCATTAGCTTTTCCTCTATTGTAGGCTGGATATTAAGGGGCCTCTACGCCCAGTAGGATGCCCAAAAAAGCAAACCAAACATTAGGGCATTATTAAAGAAGGAACAGAGAACCATAAGGGCATCACTTTACACCACTGTACAAGCCTACGGTGGACCTTTAGCTGGAATTCTGTGTGAAGCTGTGATTCCAAAAGGATGGAATAGACCTTGATAAGCCTTATAATAAGGCATTTAAGATGCCTTAAAATCTGGGAGGTTAAATGGACTAGGCGCCCCTGGGCTGGAAATTATATGAATGAAGTGGATATAGCAGACAACTGTGAAACTGTGAAGGGTTTGGAGAAGGTAAGAAGAGAATGACTGGTCATATTAACTTCCTGTATAGAGCTATGGAACACTAAAATAGCAATTGGCAGGTTTTAAACAGGCAAAAGAAGGTGGTTCTTCACACACCACACCCTTGAGCTGTGGAACACCACTTTGAAAGGTGTCTGTGTCCAAAAAGTAACTGGACAAATGGGAGAAAAATCCATTGAGGATATTCAAACACAAAGATACCACTGATGGATCATGAATCACTGGAGACTGGAGCAGTCTGAAAGCACTTTCCTGTTGCCATGCTTTTATTCTGTTCCTTGGGAACTCATTTTTAAGCCACGGTTGGGCAGAATTCTGCGGCTGGCTTAACTATTGTCACAATCCAGTACATCCATTCTCAGACTCTTATGTCCTTACGTTACAATGTGACATTTCACTGAACACTTCCATTGAGAAGATTAGCAGAGTAGCCCGTAGAAATAATTTTGCCTGTTCTGCTGTGAATAACAAAATTTCAGCTACTAAACCCTTACTACTTTCAGATAGGACTGTCCTTAGTGCCTTGTAAAAAATCACAGTATCAACCCCTGCCTTATTTCTGGCAGCAACTTGACAAATGATCTGCTGTAAGCAGCATGTATTAAGGTTCAGTAATAGCTTCAGCATTCAACAATTTGTGCAAGACCTGTATTTGTAACATGCCACACTAGTACTAGAGATAGGATACAAATCACATCATTGGTTTTCAGATCGCAGAAACGACATTTGACCAGCTAGCTCAAAAAACTTGGTTAAATATTTGTGTATGAAATCACTGGACCGAAAACATAACTCAGCAGAAAAGCATGAAGTCACTGAAGTTCATCAGTCATTTGCAATACACAGCAAATTACTTCTTTAGTCTCCAGAAGGGCAAGGAAATTAAGCTGATAACAGCCTTTCTGCAACCTGTACTGTGACTCCAACAGTAAAATACTATGTTGCTACTATAACGCACCGTCTTTGAATAAAGCCAAGCTGCTTAGCTCTAGACTATGGTCAACATTAAGAATCATAGAATCACTAGGGTT
>VZSF01008982.1:0-43141 GCA_013398295.1 Chionis minor | reverse complement strand
GATTCTATGATTCTATGGTCTATGCATAAATTCTTCCACTTTTTCTCCCACTTCTCCTGAAGTTGCAGTGGAAGATTAAAAATTCCACTTTCACTTATTCCCTTAAGGACATTTCCACTTCAGCTATTCTTCTCAGATTCAAAGAATTCTGTGTTTTTCCAAGGTTCATATTTAAAAAAAAAAAACCACCACGAAACCAACAATAACGTATGTGGCATGGGAAATTACATTCATGTATTACACAAAATACATATATAAATAAATGACTGCTAAGTACAACAGAACACCTCTGAGAGGGAAAAATAAACAAAAATAGGAGTAAAAGCAGTGACAAAAGATTGTTTCTGTATTTTTCTTTCTTCCTCTATGCTCACCTTTACCCTCAAATACAGGTGTGTCTGTGACTGACACCGTTTGCTTTTATTTTGCATAACTGGTGCCAACTACAAGGCTACTATATAAATATATGTATATATATGTGTACTGGGCCTAGCTGGGATGGAGTTAATTTTCTTCATAGAAGCCTGTATGGTGCTGTGTACATACACATACATGCACACAAACACAGGCTTATTTTATATATTTCTTTATATTTACTGGAAAAAAACCCTTGAGACAGAGTCAATTTAGGCTGCAAATCCAAACCCTTTAAAGTCTGGAAATACTGTTTTTACACTTGCTTTGAAAGTTATGTGCATTCAACCTACATGCAAAATCGGGCAAAAGCTCTATGGAGAAACGGCTTGTGAACATGCGGTTAAAAATCTAACTCGGGTGCACAACACAGATATTATCGCTGTATGACCAACTACAAATCTTGTATTTTCTAAGGTCAAAGGGCGTACTTTTGCAAGCAGTAAGCAATCCTGCACAACAGATTTGTTGTACCAAATCTCCTGAATGTTTGACCCTTTCCCCATCAGCACTGCAATACAGACTTGTACCTCTGGCATTGGTGGAAGAATTCCATTAGCTAGAAGGAGCAGCAGGGCTGAAGCCGAGGGACTCACAAGGGACTGTGGCTGGTGGCACTGTGCTAGACCTGAAGAAGTGGGGAGGGGGCAGGAAGGAAGGACACAACCCAGCTCACCGTCCTCCTCCCACTTAAGTTACACTGACCTCTCATCTCTCCTTCTAGGAGGAAAAGGTGACTGGAACCATATTCATAAGTGAAGGAGTTAAGTTAGAGGAGAAGCTAGACTCTCATCCATTTTGCTTCTTTTCCCTAAAACTGTGTGCTCTTGTCTATATCAAGCCTGTGCAGTTGGAAAATGCGTATCATCATTACTTGTTAATGTGCTGGGCTCAAAGGACAGCTTTTCGGCATTCTCAGATAGTCTTCCTATGGAGTTAGGAGAGCGAATGTTCTACCTCATACCCCTTGGGAAAGTGAGCAGTGAGCAAAGGAAGAACTTAAGTCTAATTTGCTGGGGAAAAGGATTAAATGGTGAAGTTGGGCTTTCTCTACAATTATAGATATATGGTAGCTCCCAACAGAGTACAAATAATCTGCAATTATTTTGATGGTGTTATGAGCTGGACCCCTCAGAACATTGAGCAATTTTGGCAACATTTTCCTGAAGAGGAGAGTGAGAGAAGTACCAAAACTTTTTTGACATTTAACAACTCAGGTGTAAATATATAAAAATAAATAAAAGATATTATCTCCCTAGGGGGCAGAGGATGATTTTGGGGGCCAAATAAGTACAGTACTGTGTATGCTCACTTCATGATACTTGGTACTTCATGATAATTTAGGACTGTTCAGTTAATGAATCATGTGGCTCAGATCACTTGTCACTTTGCAGTTGCTAAAATGAAAAAGAATTTCATGTAAACTCTTTTAGCAATTATACAATCACTATTAATAGCAAAAGACAACATACTTTCTCCTGTTCATTGTTATTGACAGTTGCAGGCATTTCCAAGCAACTTGTTACAATTAAAAGCAAATAGTTTTACGAGCATTGGAATTAACGGCCTAATTTCCAATGGATTTATATCTTATGGTTAGAAGGCTACAGACTGATTATTTGCTGCAGGATGCTGCTATTCAGCAGGGAGTAATCCCTCAGGCTAAAGCAGTGCTTTTTCCTTGCCCTGTGAAAGTTTTCTTATGGGCAGAAGATTTAATAATTTCTCTCTGTCTGCCTCATTCTCTCTCTCTGTCTCTCATGTATTCTCTGCTGTTTAATCAGGTGTGAGTTCACACAGTGTTCTCCCCCTTAGCTGAGACGTGTCCTGATCTATTAACCTCTATTCAGCCACTTCTTTTCATGAAACCTCCGGAACAATTATTATCTTTGAGACCTCCTACCCTTCTGTCAAATTTGGTTGAAATTGACCTACACGTTCAAATGTCTTTGAGGGCAGCCAGACAGACATGCACAAAAAGATCACGCTAGCCTCCTTTGCTTAGGAAATCAGGCTAAAATCCAAGCCTTCCACTTATTCAGATTCTGTCCTACTGCATCTACAGCCTGTGCTCCACTCAGAAACAGCACTTGTTGCTAATGGAAGCTGTAAATGACCCTGCATTGACAAACTGCCACCAAAGTGCTCTTGATGTGATTTATTCCTGCCGTCATTAACTTCACAGCCCGCTAGCTGAAGGAAGGTGATGACTTCCAAGACAGACAGGAAAAGACAGGCAGAAATAGCACGCAGCAGGAGCGGACTCAGTGATGATGGGTGGAAACAGGTGACAGCCTGCACTCTCACTTTAGGACAGATATAGCACAACAGGGGATTTAAAAGGAAGTAGTTGTAAACGTAAATTAGGAAGACAGGACTAGGGGGTGATTCACAGCATTCCTGCTTTTCTGGTTGGCTCTTCCTCTTGATTTATTCCTCCTTTTCCTCATCCCAGCTTGAATATTCTAAGTCTTCATTCAGAAGCCTCACCTTTTTTTTTTAGGGTTTATGTTGAAAAAGGCTGCAAGCAGCTCACGGAAGTGCCAAATGCCAAAAGCCAACTAAGAAACACAAGTGCCATGTTTTCACGCCCCATAACTGTTCAGCCAGGTGTTAGACAGTTATCTGGCTCCCCCAGCCCCTCTTAAAAAAAGTGTGATTCGCAGGGTCACAGGGGACTGGGATTATGGAGTCAAAGCCAGTGCTGATTCATCACGACCTCCAAACACCTAGCAGAGGTCCCCTGGCACACTAACTGCTCTTGAAAGCTGTTCCATCCATATGAAATCCCAAGAGACCAAAGGCGTGCAGACACAGTGATGATATCCCTTGCTATGCGGTCTCACCTCCTGTGGAAGGGGGTTCCCAGGAGCTTAGCACCAGCACTCACACAAGCCTTCTGTTTCATTTAAATTCTCTATGTGATCCTTTCAGAATAACAGGATATAAGAATGGGAGAGAACTTTCACTCTCAGTACTAACATGTCACTCAGACCTGTCATAGCCAAAGACAGACTAGACTTTCTACACTTTTTTTTTTCATTTGTCTTTCGTATAGATAGTAATAAGTGTAGGAACTATATATTAAGCTTTTCTACATATTTGACAAAGAAGAACTATCTTTATTTTCATTAGAATCCAGCTTGTTCTACTTGCTAAATAAAGACTGTAATGGGAAACTAGAAGCAACAAAAATGTAAAATAATCTTTTTAAAAATAATTAAAATCAACAAATAACTAATTAGAAGAGCTGTATTTTCACTGCATATTACTGTCTCTAAAAGGGGCATCAGTTATTTATTGCGTATTTGTTTCATCATGCTCTAAACATTCAAATGACGAGACAAAATAATTACAAAAATCTCAGAAGAGTGACAGAAAAGCTAGAAGAATCCTTTTTAAAAAAAGATTCTTACTTCGCACCAAATGCTTCTTGGAAGCTTTGCACTTTACCATAAAGTAATAAAAGAAGTACTAGAAATATACAAATGCATGGACACAATATCAGAGGAAGATGTGCAGGAATTTCTTCACTGAGTTTCAGAACACAGGAATGGGGACAAGAAGGGGACGTAATAAAAGAGGTAGAACAGTTCCATGTGACCAATACTTTAGTTTCAGATCTCATATGGTTAAAAGCATGGTGCTTGCTTACCTTTCACAGCGTGGTCCCACGTATCCAGCTGGGCATTCATCACATATTAATCCATGACTTCGGTCAAAATGGCATGTTGGGCTAAAGCTGTGTTGTTGATATTGGGTAAGAAGAGGGACAAAGTAGAAACATAAAGAAAAGATGGTTAGCAGCATAGCTCTCTTCCCACTTCAGAGGTCGTTAATTTGCAAAACAGTGCTCAGGAAAAGTAATTCTGGTTGAGGACATGGGGCTTAAGCTTGACTCCAGCAAATTGAATTTGGAATGACTCTGCTATTTCTGCGACACTGAATATAGAGTAACGGATGGCAGCATCCCAATAGCCTGTTATTACGGGACTTGAGCCTGCCACCGAGTGGTCTGGATACCATTAAAAAGGCAGGAATGTACAGCTGTTTGTTTGTGCCCCCGAGGGCCTGGCAAAACTATCTATGCCATGTTATGGCTCCTATATAAATCTTTCTGAAGGACAACTTATTTGAAAGCTTAGTTAACCTTGTGTATAACAGGCTGTGAAATGAACCCAGAGAACAAGAAAGGGGAGGGGCAAACCAGGAAATTTCTGGTGCAGCTCCCAGAGAGTGCATTTGAGTAAATTGAGTGCCAGTGACCTCAAGCAACAGGCCAGACAGGCACACTGAAGTTTAAGAATAGCTTTCAGAGTAGAAAGCTTTACCTCTTTGCTATGCTCTACTTATTTTTAGCTTTTATTTTTTTTTCTTTAATAAATAACAATACCATAGACATTTGCAAGCTCCACCTCTCAATGTCCATGTTTAACTCTGAACTGTGCTCCTTCACTGCTTAGCATTTTGTTTTCCATAGTCTTTGTCCTCTAACACACTTGCGAGGAAACCTCCTAACAGTCTGAAACATACCACACAAAAGAAGAGGCAACCTGTTCTTCTGTCATTCTGGAATGATTACTAGAGACAGAGACATACGAGCACTTTTATAGGGCCTCATCTAAGTAATGGTAATCAATTCTGGCCAACTAAATAGAAAAAGGAAAACAATTAAAAGAATGGGAGCAGGTACATTCTCCAGTGACTATTCACAACAGGAAAACAAAGCACCTATCCGAAAAGAAGACACTAAACTTACCTTTTGTAACCTAGGAAAATAGAAGTTGAGAATATAATAGCTCTAACAAAGATGTCAGAAGGAAGGTATATTCAAGGTAAAAGTTCACGCTACAATAACAACAACAAATAGACATAATCTGACCTCAGATAAATTAAAGCAAGTAATAAGATAAAAGTTACTGGAAAGTAATAGTTACAGGGAATAGAGAAAAGCTTAATTAGGATCATGTATCGTGATTACCTGCTGATGACCATCCTACAATTTGATCTCAGTTATCCTTTATTCTGTTTCTGTTATAGATTGTTTCCATATGTAAATACCCTGTCATAGGGCAAGTTATCCCACAGGCATAAGAGATCAGTAAGAAAAATGTGGGAAGGCCAGTTCCAGTAAACATACACAGGTCTTGAGATTTTCCTCTCTCCTGTAAGGATTATGTTTGTGTTGTTTTGCAATGTCATTTAACTCAGAATAGACTTACGAATGCATGAGGAGCCAGTTGAAGAAACAATAATTGTTCCTTCTATTTTTAAATAGCAATGAAAGCAATTTTCAACTAAGGCACCCATTATCATTGAATCTAATCAGCAGCACCTGACTGACTTCAAGTAAGTTCCTGCTTGTCAGTCTCAACATCACTCTTTCTAAGAGCTACATGGGAAACTTTGTGGAGATGCTGTCACAGCCCATTATAGCATTGCACAAGATTGACTGTACCAGAGTTGCATAAGAACTCTGAATTCAACTGCATGAACTTTAAAGATAATAATAATTAAGTACTCACTATTACTAAGCAATAATAACGAATAGCAGAATTTCCATGTTTTAAGGGTTATGCTCAGACCTAGCATCCTTTGATTCTTTCTCTGCATTCTCTCAACACTAAACATTAATATATTGAGAAATTCCCATTTGCATACTATAAAGGAAAGACAGTGAGAGCAGGGTGAGAAAAGAAGAGTTTATCTTCCTGATTATTTAGGATTTCATTACTCACTAGTGATAAATTCTAAGGAACAGTGTGCATCCATCTGTCAAAACAAGCTTCAAAAAAATCTTATTCTTTCTTGATTCATCATCCCTCTTTCAGTTTTTGGAATGTTAATACCAGTCAGGATGTGGGATAAGTATGAACACACAGTATGTGTATATATGTGACAGGTCTATGTTGGGAGATAGGGCTTCCTAAAGGCTTACAAGTGTGTTATAGAACACATCTCTTGGGAATATGTTTGTAATTCTATTTAATTCTTCAAGAAAATATTAAAATTCTGAGACCAACTCAAAATCCTAGTTCGCACGCTATGCTTTTACTTGTGACTTTCCCAGGCTGAGTGAGATAGAAGATATCTCCCATTTCCAATGATAAAACATTCCTCTCAGAGTCTTCGTTACCCACGTTAAATTTGTCGCCACTTCAAAAGAAAAGCAGTAATTACCCTAGACATCTACATTTGGGAGAAAGAATTATATAGTAGTATGTCTGGTAATTTCTATGGAAAAAAAAACCCCAAAACCCAGTTTATTTGAAACTCCTTAAAGACTAAGACTGTTAAAACAGTTTGTAAGAGTGATGCATTAATAAGAAGAGGTAAGGCATATAAGTTAAGCGTGCATTATGTATGCCATTTATAATAAGGGTATTGATCTCATTTGCATCATGTAAGTACAAATATGGAGATATATGCAAAAAGAGGAAGATATAGCCCAGGATCTAGAAAGCAAGCTTAGACAACTTAATTTTAGTTTCCTGATTTGGCCAAGGGTTCTTTTCTGACATATGGCAAGTCACTTATCACTGTTGTGCTTCAGAAGCAGTTTTATGATTGGCTTCAATGATTGCATATGGAAAATGCTGCCATTAGGAAACAGGAGAGGGAATGAGCAGCAGTTAAATCAGCTTAAGTTAACTATAGAACACCACCGTCCCCACGGCATTTCTAAAATGGATAGAACAGTTCTTCTCCACCTCACGTGGCATTGCAAAGAAAAAGATTCAGGTGCTGCAAAAGAAGTGATGGGAACCATTATAAACGTCTTAAAGAAATAAGACACTGCTATAAAAGACAAAACTAATTTCTTACTAGAAACATGTCTCAGAGGTTCATTACATGGACCATATTCTCTATGCACCAGGAACTTAGTATTAAGCTTAGAGACATACAGATGCCCTGTCACACATTGTTAGGAATTAAATACTACAGGAATTAAAATCTACAGACAGCTATTTATAATCATTTGTACATAACTTAGTCACTTGTTAGGCTACTCAGAAATCACATGACATACTACACCTGTACAATGACACGAGCTTGGGAGAAAATTCTTTATTTTTCATGTAAGGGATGCATGAAGGAAACGGAATTGTTTACACATATTATCCCTAGCATACCAAACTCACTGCCAACTAAGAGAGAAAAACAAGTATCTTAACAGCCTTCGGGTAACACATTAAATATTTAACAACCTCTTTTTTTCCTCATAAACAAATTTAATAATTGGTCTAGAACTGTAAAGTCATGAGATCTTGAATCTTCCAATGAGTTCTACAAAGCTTGAGGATGTTGTTCACAGTTTTGCTTTTGCTCATTTTCGAAATAGGAAGCTATTGCACAATTCTAATGCAGGGCTAAACTGCAGGGTTCAGTTTCCCACAGCTTCCCCGTTCAAGAACATTTATAGTTTGTTTTTGCATTGTACCTATATTTTTCAAGAGAACTAAATATTAAAAAGGGGACTCTCTTGTTCAGTTTCAAAAAAGGAAAATAAACCATCCAGAACTCTGATGAATACGTAACAGAAGTCTCCAGGCATTTTGCCAATAAAAACCTAAATTCAAGCTATTTGACTTGCTTTGTTGCATATCCGCACAAGATATAAATGTGATAGTAGTTTTTTCTGCTTTGTTAGTACAGTGTTCTCAAACAAGAGACAGAGAATTAATTAACTATGCAAGGAAATACTAAGTAAGTGAAAGCAAAGAGGATGTCAGAGGAACCAGGCCTGAGCAGCAGACGTAATAAACCTATGTATATCTAATAAAACCAGCTGAAGAGCTGTGATAACAGGAAGGCAGGCTCCCATTCTACAAAACCCAGGAATTTCTGCTGATAAGTGCTTCGATTATTCCTGCCCTGATCAGTGTGATTTTAATAGGACATAATGCCACTGTAGGGAACAGCGTTGGCCTGAACTACTTAAGAGCAAAGAGCCATTCAGATGATGTTCTCTTCTTTACTCGCACCTTGCAGAGCTCCATCTCTGTGCCAGCAGTAGCCACACATTTTGCCCTGTAAGCCTTAAGAAGTACTCTTTATACTCTTAAATAGTGAGGTGGATTTCATTAACAGAATCTGGCTTCTGTTTTGGGAAAAAAATGGGGTGAAATAGAAGATGCAGGGCTGGAGAAGAAAAAAAAAATTTACTCCAGTGGATTCATCAGGTCCTAGAGCCGCTTAGAACTTTTATTCTGTTTTAAGACCTTGGGATGGGGTAGCCTCTGTGCATAGTTTACAGTCTTCCAGTACAATCCTACAGTCCTTCTGAAATGCTTTTATGGACTAAGGGTGATTCTTTTCAGAAAGGAGCAACATCCAGCTTGTGGCTGGAATTTGGGCAAGCATTAGTTACCACTGCAAACATGTCAGACACATACTCAGCAGTTCCTGATCTTCTCGAACAATTATTTTGTGTTGCACCATAGCAGCTTTTCTGTGTAATTCTTGAACCAGGGCTCCTTTTCTCTGAAGCTGTACTGGATAGCATAAACCAAACACACTAATTCCAACTGATATGCCTAATTTCATTTTTTCCTTTTATATGCACAAAGGAAGCTAACCAGACAAGATTCAGAACAGTTTTCTTCAACTACATTGCACCAAATGATTTTGATATTGTTATTTTCCAGGTACTGATTGGGCTAAAACCAGTGAAAAAACATTCACACCGCTTGGTCTATTAGATTGTCGATAGCAAGTAGCACAGACAAGCTTCTGTAACGAAGGAAACATTTGTTCTTAGATCAGAGTTTTGATTAACCTTCACTATTATTTTTACTTATTAAAACAAAATTATAGTGACTATTCCGAGATATGCTGACAAAACATTTTCACTTGCAATATCTAAAGCTGAATTCACACTCCAAACAAATCAACACTGAATGCTGACTAGAAGAAAATGAAAATTAAAATCAGAAGAAATCACTATTTTATCTGATCAACATAAATTGATTTTAAATTCAATTGTTAAACAACCCCGCACTTCAAATCTGTAAATTCAGCTTTAAAACTAGAAACAACTACACTTAATGAGGACAGGAAAGCAAACTCTAGTTATTGATTCAAAGAACAGTCATCCAAATTCTGTGTTATTTTTAGCCTAGTCTCATTCAGATTTTGTCTTGATCTTTGCTTCTTTGTGAAGCTAAGCAGTCTATACATTTGTAAAAAGAGAATAAAAGTTTATATTACAGAATATATTATTTGATTAAAACACACCAAAAAACCCCCAAGTGTATATGAAAGAATCTCAGTGAAAGAGTATAAATTTAAAAGTTACACAATTTACTAAGTGAAAAAGTGTAATACACAACAAATATGTATCTTACTTGTTAGAAGGTATATTTAGGGGACAAGCACACAACTGACAGTCTTCAGCTGTCCCTTTAGTAGGATCACCATAGAAGCCAGGAAGACATCTATCACAATATGAACCACCTGTGTGGTGTTTGCAGTCCTAAACAGAAGATGAAAAGTGCAAATTCACAATTAGAGAACTTACATACGGAAAGTCCTTGAAGGTCATTCACCTAGCCCATCCTCTCACCAGGATTGTAAGAAGTCTGCAACATATATTCTAATTTTCTGCTGTTGGTTGAGAAATAGTTCTAGAGGTTAGCTATCACAACCAGTGCTTCATATGTGTCAGGCATTTGTGTTCTTTTGGATGTTTTTTCTATGTAAAACAAAAAGCGTATTTAACTGCAAACCTTAATCTTTCCGCCATACAACAGTTGTATTATTGTTTTAGCTTGTTTAAAGAAAAACAACATTAAGAGCAGCACAAAACAGGTTTACTATTGCAGTCTTGCAACAGGCCATATTTGGTGACAGTTTTCAGATGTTGTTCCCAGAAATACAGCTCAGACTATAAAATTTATAAAAATGGATTATTATATTTCATACCTAAGTGCATGAGCTCATTTTACAAGGTATATGGCAGGCAGCATAGTAAACATATTTGTGAATAGCAGCAAAGCCTGAATTGCTTAATTAATACTTGTTTGCTAGAATAGTATCCAGACTCTATTTTGTGAGTAGAAACAAGGATAAGTATACTGCATATGGGCCGTATACAGTAGTTTGTGTTCTTCTATGCGAGTGGCTTTCCTAATACAAGAGACAGTTTATCTGAGCATATGAAGCATTGAACATAAAAATGGCAGCACTAGATCTGCAGTTTTGTATATAACCTTTGGCCTGATCTCAAATTAAATGATCTTCTAGCAGAATGGGAATTGGTCCTCTGAGAATATACTTCCCACAATGACCTGTAAGAACCAAGTTTTAAAGAGTAATTATCCCTTCTACTCTTCTTCATCCTCACCATATAGTATTTACGAATTCCGAATGATTTGTCAGGATCTGTGATAGGCCCAGCAAATTAGTTTTCTGGTTTAAATGCTTTCTTTTTTTTTTTTCTTTTTTTTTTTGTGGTATTTGCCACAAGGTATCCAAGTGTAGCCCTTTCACAGTGTAAAAACAGAGAAAGTGGGACAAATGGTTTTGGCTCTTAAATGCTGTCTTGACGTGTTTGATTATAGACTGAAAAAGCACATGGCAACATGAAAAGACCAAAATGAAAGCCATTAGAGAGATTTTATTTAATGGGGTGTGTTCTAATCTGATTCAGACAATAGGCTAGATCAAATCTAGAATTTGTTTCACCCAAGCTGCTGCATAAGAACTCTTGAGGTTTGTTGTGGGTTTTTTTAAGGTGTAGGTATTTCCAAACATGATTTAATTTAAAATATTTTTTAAGAACACTTTAAAATTGTTTTCTCATGTTTCTCATTGTTTTAATAAGTCATGCATATGGTACCACGTGATATTTAACAGCCTTACTCTCTGAAAGACATACTGTATCCTCAATAAAGGAATAAATAATGGCACTATTCTAAGGAACACTGATTTCTTCTTCATGACGTTCCAGGATTGCAACGATTTGTACATAGTGTTTTTGCACTGTACTCAACATAGCCAATACTATACATTTGGGCAGCTGAAAAAGCACAATACCCTTTTCAGTCATGAATGCACTGGAGTCAAAAGCATCTGTCTCCAAAAATGCTGGTTGCTGTTTAAAGGGTGCATTCTTATTGCTTGTGTATACAATCAGCATATCTTTGAAATGAAATCATTAGTCACAATATTATATTTTCACATATTTGGTAGATTGTGAGCTAATACCAACTACTAAGACTCCTAGTAAAATAAGATTATGGCTTTAGAACCATCAGCTGGGTTAAATTCTACTTCATTAGGTCATTTAAGTCCATTTGATTGCTACTTCAACTGCTGTCATTCAAAAAGAATCCACTGGCCATGCTGAAAAAGTAGCTGAGAACATTAAGGTATGCTTTTAAAAGAAGATGTGACAAAAATAATTTAAGTGTCTCAAAAGAAAAATCCTTTGCAATTCAACTTTTTTAAGGCATCATGTCAAATTATTTGTACTTTTTCTGAAAAATAATGGATTGTTCTTTTGTGTTAAGTTTAGCTTTAAATATCTTCAGACATATCTTAATGTTTTTGAAGAGTATGAACGGCTTATATGTCAAGGATGTTATTAAAGTGAGAAGAGCTAACACACTATTTTAAAGCTACACATCTCTTACAGAGTAGATTTGCAGCTTCTGCTATTCTTTAAGTAAAAAACCCAAACCCTTCCATTTTGTAGGGAGACAATTAACGTTACAAAGAGCTGACCTTCTCTTTGTTGAATTATTTTCTAAAACTCTAATGTCAGTCATTTCCATCTACTGTGTCTAACTCTCCGCAATACAGATCTCCGTATCTGCTTATTTCCTCACCATGAATAAAGAAATTTAAGAACAAAAAAGAAAAGAACCCCACACATACAGTACCAAAATCTGAGCACACGTTGCACTGTGTATATGTTAGAGTTTAGCTGAGGAATAACGATCTTGTGTGGTCCTATACTTTTCTCCCTGAGCCAATCTGGATTTTGCAGGACAAAGAATAAGGATTATGTACTACATAAATGTGACATGATTTGTCTGTTCTCTTCAGCGATACATTAAAATTTATACCAATTTGCCAATTTTATAGATCACTTTAAGTATGAAGTAAACAAGTTATTAGCCCTTCTAAAGTTATTATCCATACTAACGAAAAATTTGTGCTCTCTTGATATCAACTGGTTGAACCTCAGTTTGAAACTTGCCAAATGTACAGCAACGGTTTTAAGCATCACCTAGTTTGAGCAATGTCTAATTATCTCCTTAAAACATACTTAAGCCTGTGAAGTCTTAATTTCATGTTCATAGGGACATTTAATTTTTCATTTTTGTGTCACAAGACTGTGTGTAAAGAAGATCATGATCAACTGGCCCTAATCTGCTCAGTACATTATATATGCTTTCCCTTTGTTCTCTTGGAAATACAGTTTGTTCCAACACACTGATCTTGTAGTTTTGGTAAAATCAATGCCTTGTTCCACAGACCCATAGACTTAGTGGCCAGGAACTATTTTATGCCCAAATCTTTACGCTTTCAAATTGCAGGTACTGGATCTCAAACTATTTTGAATGCACCAATTTTCTGGATGCCTTTTATCTCCAAACACCATTAAACTTCACTTAGATAACCCCTAAGTAAGCAAGACTGTGGAATTTACTTTTGTCCAAAATTTTATGTAAAACTCAGACCTTGTTGCCCAAAGACTTTATTGCAGTTGTCCTGGAGTGTGTTTTCCACCATTTCCTACCAAGCCAGCTCTCCCCGTCTTGGAAGAAATCAAATGGAAATTTTTATGCCCAGTATCAGGGAACCCCAAATTCACCCTGAAATACACTCCTGCTTAGCTGCATATGCAGCTGTGTGTATATCAATAGGGAAAGAAACAGTCTGAATAGAAGGCTAGTGATGAAAATAAAACTTTAGTCAGGGCACAGGACTGAGTCCAAGATAGTGCCTTTGGCATGCTGCTGCCCTTCCTCAGGTTATCTGTCACAGAGACAAGCAGGGAAGCTGCTAGTTTAAGAAAGCAGAAAGGCTAAGCCTGGGTACCTATTTTAGTATATTCTCTGGCCATGTAGACCAGACAATGGTATTGAGCCTTTGGAAGCATGAATATGCTCTTCTGGCATTTTCAAACCACTGTAATGTCAGGATCACATGGACAATTCCCTTTCTTGGTGTTACAAATGCGATCAGGACGTTGCAGAGGCCTTACGTAATTTTCACCGGTGGTATAGCCTATACTGCATTTAGCTTGGGATCTATCGTTTTGTTACTGTGTATATGAAGACGGATGAAGACATTTTGTCACTCCTGTAATGAACATCATCTAAAGCACTTGTCCGCTAGCTCTCATGCTGGCCTTAATCTACATGGTATGTGCTGTTTACACACAAAGGAATAAAATACAAAATGGATGCCACTGGGGACAGCCCACTTAGCAATTTGAGCCTACCTTAAGGGAGAAAGACCTGCTTTTTCTGGGCTTACTAGTGGGAATGTAGTATTCTGCAATGAATCAAACACCTTGAAATGTGTTTGCTTTTCAGAACGTTTAGGTTTAACCAGCCTCCTAAAGCTACTCTAAATGTGTGCGTGTAACACTACAAAAGAGTATTTCTGAATGTTAGAAGTTGCCCTATGTACCAAAGCAGTTATGTATATCACAATAGTAACGAGAATGATGTATCATGCAGCTCTATATGGTTGCTGTGGGGATCAAAGGGCTTTGCAGGTTACTGCAAGATATGCGTTAAAATGAGCTTTTTATACAGGCCTATGTTGAAGCAGATGATTCAAGCTTTTATCATGAGTCAAAAACATATTTCGGCTGCTTTTCAACTACATTTCAAAGCTAAGGAAGAGCAAAAAGAAGTATCATATCAGTAAATTAGGTGCCTAAATTGTCTGTTGTATTACTGAAAAAAACACCATGAATAATAATAAGGCGGCCAAAAGGCTGTGTAAACCTCAATAGAAAGAATGCCTTTGATGTGAAACATTTCTCTTTTTCAGCATTCAGACTTCTCTCTCTTTCACGTCAAAAGGCTTATGATCCAAACTGAACAGCAGCATTTAATAGCCTGCATGGATACTAACCAATCTAACTTCACTTACAGTTTTTTCAAAGTAAGCTGCAAGAAAATCCAGAACTGATTTTAAGCTCCCTCTGTGCCTCTTCTTTATAGGATGATCTAGTATAAGCTCAGACAGAACACATAAAATACAGAATGCTTGATAATGCATATAAATTAAAGTACATTTTCAACTGCTTATTTTCCACTTCCTTGACAGTGCTGTGTTATCTTTTACACCAGGACCTTTGAAACATCAGAAGGGGGAGCTCCACTGTCTCTGCCATAAGTCCACATCAGCTGAAAAGTGAAAAAACGCTGCAGTATGTAACTATACGGCCTTCTCTCACATCCAGGCCAGTGGAACAGACCAAAAAAAAAGAGGGAACTTGTGCAAGGGCTAAAACTTGAAGACAGAGAAGCAACCAACCTCAGAACTCACTTCTGGCTATTCTCCCCTTCGCAAACTAGTCAAGAGTTATGACATACCTTAAACAGGATTCTCCCTTTTCTTTTCTGTTAATTGATTTTATCCCACACTGGTGTTATAGACATCATAGCTGGAGGCTACAGTCATTAATGCAATCAATTTTATCTTTGTCAAGAAACACAAATCCGTAGTATCCTAGTGATAAATATTTTCATTGCATCTAAGTGAAGGATTCAAAACACGACTGTCATGTCATACATATTTTTCATCCTAGGTACTTCTTTAAGGCTTATAGTATAATTAAATTGAGAATAATTTTAATTATTCTCTCTTCATGAATTCTTCTATTCATGAAAAAGCAATTTGAAAAATTCACTGATCCACACATTAAGGATATCTTGTTTTGCACTACAGTGCAATTAAACATCTTGTATGGGCAAAACAGGAAGACCAGTGATAATTCTAAGTGCCAAATGGCATTGAAAAAAGCCTGAATTTTCTTTTTGGATTTTTCCCAGCATCTTATTCTTCAGGAAATAAAAGGGAACATTTAGAAACATGCACAATACAGAGTCTGCTTGAAATTCTGCAGGGAAATGACAGTATGATATCCCACTAAACTGGCACAGACTCAAATTGTGTTTCAGCAAGACTAATGAAATGAGAAATGTTGTTTCAAGCTTCATGCTATGTCAGACAATATAAAACTAAAAATGCCCTTGAGTTAATCAGAACAGGCT
Source organism: Chionis minor (assembly GCA_013398295.1). Taxonomy (NCBI): domain Eukaryota; kingdom Metazoa; phylum Chordata; class Aves; order Charadriiformes; family Chionidae; genus Chionis; species Chionis minor. Next base: position 27,482 of record VZSF01008982.1, on the reverse strand, counting down.
ATTCAGCATAATTCACCCACTCCAAAGGGCTACTGAATGCGTTGGAAACAGTTGTGTGCTGGTAGGCTTGCTATGGATAATATCACAGATTTAATTGCTGAATTAGGAGGTAAATACATAAAATTTCCATAGCCTATACAAAAAAAAAAAAGCTGATTTAGCCAAAATCATATGCTTTTATTATTTTTAAAGCCCATTTCATTAAGTGTTTCTTCAAGGGTTAGTAGGAATTTAGATGAAGGAAGCCATTAACAATATCTTCTTGTCACATTAGAACAGAATTTACAAAGTTACCTGCAACATATTATAAATTAAATACACTGCAGGAGACAGATGGGAGGGGGAGATAAATCTCACACGGAAGAATATTGATATATTTGCTGCTTTCTGCATGCCATATGTTATACTATTGATTCTATTTCAAAACATAAATCCTATGTGAATAAAAACTTCCTTTTGTTTAATTGTAGAAGCTAGCATATCTTGGTGTGAGGGGATCCTTAACTTGAGCAACACTTCAACATAAAGATCTCTTCTGTTAATCGTTGTTTCTTTTTCTTCTTGAGTATTTCAGGTCTCAGAGGTCATTAATTCAATTGCACAGATATATTGAACTGGTGTTGGCCGTGTCCATCAAGTTTCCTGTCATGACACTTACCAGGCATTCCCCTGTCATATCATCACACGATTCTGCATGACCAAAGCATGTACATGGTGCACAGATTCCACCAAAAATTGTGCCATTCACACGCCGGTGTTGAGGCCAGCAAGACTGCAAGAAAAATTAGATAAAAAGTTAAATTCCCTCTTGAAGAGAGAAAGAAATGTGATTTTTTAAATATTGTTGAATTTGGTATTTGCACATACAAAAACATACTTGTCAAATTAAAATACCAAGAGTTCTCAAGAAATTTATTCTTCCTGCTGCTATGGCTTTGCACTGACCTTAGCCTTATTGGCAGATGTGAGATTAGAGGAAGCCTTAACTTGATCATTCTTCTGAAATGGTAAACTAAAGCAGAGAAATGAAGAACTGAAGTATAACAGCATCAAAGCATGAGGTACAGATTGAAAAATAGCCAGAAGGCAAAATACTGAAGAAGAGAGAAGGAGGGAAGAAAACCTCAAAACAACAAACACCTTTTCTGGGACATTCAGCTGCAAAGAGCAAGCAAGATCCTGTTTAGTCTTTCTGGTTTGGAGTCTAACAAAAAGCTACACTGAAATAAAGCACAGGCTGAAAACAGTCATCCTTTTATTTACAAATTGTGTCATTTCAAGAAGGTGCTCCAATTTTATTTTTTTTTAATTGTTAAATTCAGATCAACATTAAAAGCATAGCCAGCTTTTCCTTATAAAAGGTGACATCGTACAACTGGGATTCATCATTGAAAATTCAGCTACTCAATTTCTTCATAATAGCATGTCAAGCAGCAGTCTTCCTTACTATATATCTCACAAATGGCTTTATAGTTTTTGCAAAGTATCTTTCCTCAATAAGACTGCTCATGTGATCCAAGGATTTTGCATAATATAAAAAAGTTCACGACAGAGTGTTGACCTTCAAGAGCACCTGGCTAATACAAAGAGAAAGTTTTGTAGTGATAGAGTACTAAAAGTATCATTAAATACAGAAAATCTCTTCCCCTTCACATACACTCTCCAAAAAAGTAACAAGAAGATTCTCCTTTGTAAAAATAAAGATAATATCCCTTTTTTCCTTACTCCTGCAAAACACAAAAGTAATTTGAAGATGAATTGAAATTATTCTTTTTTAAAAATTCCAAAATCTGAGATATTATCCTTATTTTTCCTTCTTTTCTTTCTATCAAAACCCATAAATACTAAAATTAAAATTCAGAGTTATAAAATCTTGAAAAGAAAACCAGTTTTAAAAAGAATTGCCCTATTTTTTTTCCGTGACATGAGGTGCAACTGCCTAACCTGTTTCTGTATAAATCTATAAATCTTTTTTCCTCTTTCACTCATTCTGAAAAGAATGATCTTGTGCACAGATATACATGATATTGCACAACATAAGGCTCTGAAAGCCACTAATTCTAAGGATTTAGACATGAAGTATCAACAGTAAGGCTTAGAACAGAACTAAAATAAAAGACTACAGATTGGGATCATAAGAAAGGAAATGATGTGACATTCAAAAGTAAGGAAAGTTCTTGACCATCACAGTGATGCAAGTTAAACATGACTTCTTCCACAGCAGAAGTAAAAGAGTAGATAGAAAGGGAACAAATGTGGTGGAGAAGAGCAATTAGATATGAAGATGCTGACAAATAAAGGCCAGAAAATTCACACGAGTAGAGCAAAGTAACTATCACAAATGAGCCCAATTGCTATTTGAAATTTAATATTTGATCTGCTTTACCTATGCTCACGCTCGTTCCTTTCTCAGACATACTAGCAAACACACAATAATTTTTTTTCACTAGAACCTTACAGAAAATGAATTCCAAATTTGTGTAACAGAAGAATCTCATATGAGACAGCACATTTTAAATGGGATTGGTTATATTCTGAAGACAGACCATGCCAAAACATTCCCATCAAGAAACTAAGTAAATAATGGTTGGTTTTAGTGCTGTGACTTCCATGCCAGGTATCATATCATTATGCAGAAAACAAACACATACATTAAATGAAATGAAGAGGAGAAAATGAAATGGAAAACCTGCAAAAAAATCAATAAAAATTAAACCCTGCTAGATTGAAACTGGAAGAGGCAAAGTGTTGGGCAAGGGCAAAAGTATTCAGAAAAAAACAAATACAGTATTCTAAAAAATCCCACATTTTCAATTTACCAATTTACCATTCCACACTTTCACATTTCACTTTTTCCACGTTCCAAACTTTAGCAGTTTCTCAACTGCTAGTTTGCCTGGAAATCTAAGACTTCGTTGTTGTTTTTTTCTTGCTGGCCCTTGTTAGAAAAAGCACAACCATCTACTCAGAACACTAAAATATTTTTCCATTTTTTTCTATCAAGCACAACTGTTCAATGGATATGTTGACCCTCTGCCACAAAAGACTTATGAGAAATTAATTCAGTGAATAAAGGCATGGAAACTAAAACTTAACTGTATCACTGTTATTGTAAGATAGACCAGCTTTGTCAAATGGCATTTCTGAGCTATCCAAAATGCTCTGAAATTCAGTGACAGGACACAGGAAAAGTGTGCTTATGCTGAAGTATCTTCTTGGCCTTCAGTCTTGGGAGGAAAATGAACATACAGGTAGGGACTAAAATATGGTTTAGTTCAGTAGCTCTGTGGTTAGCACTCAGTCAGGGCAGGAATCAAAGACTGCCCATGCAACTACCTATATATGTACTTTCTATTGTGGAATATGATCTTCCATATATCTCAAATTTCACAGACTGTTTTGAATTGGACAGAAGGTTTAGCAGTGAAGGACACAATGTTGGACAGAGAATTTCAGCTACAACAAAGCAGGAATTCTACCCAAGGCCTTCAGCTCCTACAACAAAAATAGATATTGAAATATCTGCAATGGGGGCCTTTCCAACTGCTTTCTGGGGAATCACACCTGACTGTGAATTGAGAGGAAAAATGGACAAGTAAAAAAAAGCGTGAAGCACAATGACACTTCATCCAGCTTTTTTCTTGAAATAATTGAAGAGACAGACAACGGTTAGACTCCAAAATTATCTCTTAGCCAAGGTAGGCACTATTCTTCTCTAGGTTTTTTTTCTGTCTGTACCATTTTGGAAGTGATAGGAATATCCATTAATTCCTTCAGGCCTTCTTTCTACATTAGTTTATCTAGGCCCAGCAACAAGCAGCCACGTTTGGCATGAAACTAGACTCTAAGCCCTAAATATCACATATAAGCATGGAAGATTTTAAAGAAAAAGAGAGCTGACAAGCAAATGCCTAGAGTGCCTGTGTAAATGGCATACTGTTTGTAGTTTTGTGAAGCAGAGCATCTTGGTGTTTGAAACTATTTCCTTAAAGGCAAAGCTTTTGAAGCATTTTTTGTTGGCTTCTTTTTATCCCAAGCTATGCCCACATGAGCTAGTTAATCATATGCATACTTGTATGAACACTTTCTGTGCGAACTAATGAATTTCTTGGGAAAGTGGGTATTTTCTGAGCATGTGTGTATGTTATTATCTATAACAGGACCAACCTAAAGTGAAACAATCCTCACAAGAACACACACACAAACCTCAAAGACTCCAAAGCAAATGGCAAAGCCCTGGGAAAACAAAAGGGGAAACTCAACCACATTAACTCAGATAATTTGATCTGACTTTGTTGTGCACAAGTCAGATAACTGCCATTTTCCTTCTAATTGTGACGGTTTCGTGCATTTGTAGTATCAATTGGCTGAAGAGCACAAATACTGCTTTCGCTTTAATTTTATTAAGAGAAATGTCTTTTCATAGCTTAGAAATCATCACAGAAGTGTAAACTTCATATATTATCAAATATAATGTACCACCACCTAGAAATCAAGGTAACTAGACATGCTATACCAAATTCCTAACAGGAATGGACGGCTCTCTTACGATTTTCTACCCACACAGAACCATCGGTTGCTTCAAACTATCACAGTGATAGATCAATTGATCTAGATTGCTCAGTGATACTCACCTCACACGAGGTACCATCATACCCTGGGGGACAGTCACATAACTCCACTGCAGATGCCACCTTTCTCCCAGTTGAAATGTGGTCAGCAGCTTCAATGCTAACGCTTCTTAGTCTGGATATAACAGAAATGAAACAGTTAAAATAGCAAATTAGATGGAAGTGCATGTACAGCTGGATGCAAGAAACAGTATATAGTGACATTCAACAGCTTGTTTATGTTTTCCTGTTTAAAAACAAGATGGTTTTCATTTTAATCTATTTCTTCCCAAACTACATGTCTGTAAGCTTGTTACTATTTTCATCCATCATGCGAGGGAGACTATGGTCAGACATACCTTGATAAAAATAGATTTAAAAAGTCTCACAACACTGTACCAGTAGATGGAAGGCTATTCCTGACCTGCAAGCCACATGTGCCAACTTGCATTGCTGCTGTATATATAGAAAATTTGACACTAAGCAGTGTCTTCAAAATTTATAAACCACTGCTCCAGCTTTCTAAAGTACTACATTACTAAATTTTGTTTATAGAGTATTTTTATTCTGGAGATTTGACTTCTGAAAAAGATTTCAGCTCTGTCCAGGAGGATCTAAGTATTATGTGTATGAAAGAAAAAGGTATGTAAATGAAAGAAAAAGGAAGTCTTCTACCATATACCTTGGTTTCACAAATGACAGAGAAGACACAGCTGGAGAATTTTCTGTTCCATACACAATTGCCCTTAAAAATAAATGCTACACAGGGGCTAAACAGCCATTGTTTAGCTAAACACTGAATGTGATTTTTATTTTAAAAACCATGGACGTATGATGAGAGAGACGACAAAAATCTTTTGATAATCTCACAGGTAATATGCAAACCAGATGTAGTTTACTTCAACAGTATCCATTTGGGGAAAGAAATTGGGATTTGGGGACTTAATTCTTATGAGAATTTACAAGGAACTTTAAGGCATTATAGAGACTCAGTGACTTCTATTTTCACCCAGCAATCTGAACAGAGTGTTTGATGACTAGAGCTACCTGAAAAGCTTCTTTTGAAGTCCTTTTCAGCAGAAAATACCTTTCTATCATGACATGCATGTTGTTAAAAAAACAATCAATTTCTTTGGAAAATGTAATAAAATCTTTTTTTTCCTCCATAGTAAGGCATTTACCTTTCGGCTGCCAAAAAATCCTGAAAATTATTTGGATGACCTTGGATAAGAAAACATCCAAGAAAAATATTTTCTTGTTATTGCAGTGATTGGAGGAAAGGTTAAGACAGGATATTTTCCCACTCAATTTTATGACTACAGTCAATAAGACAGACATGAAAGGTAAAGGGAAAAAAAGGGAAGATTTCTGAAATTAGGACGAGAGCTTCAGAAAACCAGAAATTTTACCATCACTAGGGATATGACTGGACTTTGGAGGGACTATTGTTGTGGATTGTACAGTTAGAAACTTGAACCTCATTTGGTGATGCTAGAACCTCAGTAAAAGGTTCTTGAAACCATTTTAAGAGACGGATGCGTATTCTTATCCAGATCTTCAATAAGATCTCTCTCACTTTTCAAAATATCCCCTTTCACTCCATTGCTGAATGCTTATTTTGCAATCATTCTTTTGAGTTTTCCTTGCAATAAGATAATCAATCTCTAGTTTATTAGATATCAAATGGTGATGACTTTAACAGTAAAAAACCTAACAATTTAAGGAGAAAAATCTGTAAACGAAGAAACAAGTTACTAGTAAAAGGCCAAGTATTATTTATTCTTTGAACTAAAACTAGTTCCCCCTCAGCACAGATCTTGGAACAAAGAGGAGCACTTACACACAGAAACAATCTGCCCAGTATTATCCCACATTTGTATTCACTGAATTGTTCCAATTTTCATTACATTCTGCTATTTGCTAAATAGGATTTTAATGTGCTTAACAGTTTTTAGCATTAACAGTTACTCAGAAGAAAGCTGCAGTGATTTTTTTTCTCCCATTTTGATGTTGCAATTTTGATTCCTCGATGTCATTCTGCATTCATTAAAATACATAATGCTGGCAGTAATGGGGCACTGGATCCTGGAGATGCATGAAAAATTTGAGATTTGACATCAAGACCAAATATTTAAGCTGACTGTTACTGTCATCAGGCAACTGTTGACTTCTAAAAACAAACAAGATTAAAAGGGAAGGGGACGTTTCAGGCAGTATCAGCATAGTTTACTGTCTGCTATGTGAGGCATCTGAATCACATCAGCTACATAAAGCACATGAAGTACTGACCCAATCATTGCTCATTTGTCCTGAAACCAATTCTGCATGCGGAAGAAAACCCTTTGCCTTTCCTTCCCTCTTTCGCCTTGCATCTAGCACTGATTCCATATGTGGTTGAAAGCAGTCTACTATCTTTAGCACCACAATTTCCAATGACCATCTGAGTGGCTACAATATTTACCATCACTGGCCACTCTGAATATTAAAACTGAAGAAACAGTGCTACTAAACTTTGTTTGAAGCACAAGCTAACAATATTAGATTAAACAAAATTATAGAAGGGAGTTGTCTTTTCCTGGCCTGTTGCTTCAACCACAGATGGACTTAACTACAACAGTTTGGAAGATCTGTCAAGTCAGAGCGGGATGTCTATTTAAACACAGAAGCTGTAATCACTTTCAAATCGATTGCTGCATTTCTGTGTTATCATTTTTCATCCTGCTTGATCAACTAAATGAAAACCCACTCATTTGAGGAAACTTCCTAATTATGCCATAGAGCAAGAACAACATTCTAAGCTTAACATGACCCCAAAAATGTTCTGCAAAACATGCCCAAGTCAAACTCACCACTACTGCATTAATATTGTTTAGCAACTACTTGAAAGTGCTACTGGTAAACTAATGTTTCTAGGAGGTTGAACTAAACAAGGGTGAAAAATATAATCTTTAAGTTAAAGCTCTTGCTAACCGGACACAACTCCATTGAATTTTTAAATCTCTTTCTACATGACTGCAAGAAAGTTGCTTAATCTTACAATGCCTCCATTCTGGTCTCTTCTCAAGCACAGATTATAATAGCACCCTTGGAAATCCTTACACATGTGGTGTCATTATCCATTGTGAAAACTTTCAGTATTTAAATGAACAGGTTGCTTAATATAGCAATCTCTAATTAGTATGTTGCATAATTCTGCTGATGCTTTGAGGCCGAAATTGTCATTCATGAAGGATCTAATAACCCTGTAATATTTCTGTCTCTCTGCCAGATCCTCTTTACTCTCTCAGAGGAATATCCACCTGTCCACCACACATACCTGTTTAAAAGACACTAAAAAACTCTTAGTTCATATCTACTTATCTACTAAGGCTTAGCTGTACACTATTTTTTTTGGCAAAAATGTCTTCCTTTGAAGCCCATCAACAGTAGTCCTTAATCAGTCCAAGATATCACAAAGAATATCCTCTTCATTGGGTCTGGACATTTTCCATTTAGTACTAAAGGCGCAGAATATGGAGAAAAGAGTTGTTTTGCACGATCTTAGGGTTATGAGCTCTATTAGCTCTGCACCTAGTAAGTTTTACCATGAGTGAAAGTCAAAGAGAATATAAAAAAGTTAGAACTGAGGCATACCCTGAAAAACAGCAATATGCCTACAACAACAGATCATAAGCTGGGCTGGATGACAGTAGATGCTGTTGCTGCTACATCAGGTGACTGTGAACATGTACTGTTCTGAGATTTAACTCCACCCAGTAAATCCCACCCTGATGGGTGAAAACTACAATTCCTCCAGTTAAACCAAAGATGAAAAATCCAATTCATTTAATTGTGATCAGAATTTCACTCCCTTTCTTCTGTCACGCTAAACTGCCATAAGCAACCTGACAGCACTCAATAGAAGGCGCTTGGTTTAGAGCAAACCATTTTCAGAGACTTCTGGACATGCTGATGGTAATCACCGCAATCCAATAACCATTGCATTCTTCTATGGTGAGAGACATCACAGGGACAGATAGAGATGTACCACTAATATAAAACCATTTCTAGCAAAAAAAGGTACTCTTCAAAATTACTTCAGTCCCTTCCCTTAACCTCCTTTTAAATCATTGTCTTTAAGGGACCAAACTTCCAAATAGTAATGTCACTGCATCTAGAAGATGGTGTCTACTAACCTGCAAAGCATAAATGGTATGTTTTCTCCAGAGCTCTTTTTGAAGAATATTACCAACACATGTTTTCAGAAAGTTATCTATAACATGCCACTAAAATGTTCCAATGGCTGAATATGAACAAGACTACAAAATAGTGAAGCCCCACACATGGCCAAATGGCTAAAGCAGTAATCTGGGATGCAGGCAGTGATGCATAGTCTTCCAAACACGCCACATAACAGGTCTGCCACTTCTTACTTACAAGGCACGAACAATAGATCGTGCCAGTTCTACATGTGTGTGCTGACCTGAGCTCTATGTTGTCACCCAGGGGGCATCTGATCCATCCTCCCACTCCCGCTGTTCCACAGTAGAGGCAAAATGGAGCCAGTACATGTCCAGCAACGCACTTTCTTCACAGATTTTAACTGCTTAGCCAAAGCGTTTTTTGCAGGAAAGCTCCCCTTCTCATTCTAATGCGTCAGTCCACAAATGTATGGAAACCACTGGTAGCTGAAATTTGCATTTCCCATAATACTTAGCAAGACCTTTGGCCCAAACAAAGTCAATCATACATATCTCCTTTAAAACAGCATAGAATAATAAAGGCCCCTACTGTTCAGCCCGAAATTCCTCCTGCACTCCTTTAGTTTGGAAAATTCTGACTGATTTTTTAATTTTTATTTTATTTGAATGGGAACAGAGTGGATGTACAGCATTCACTGAGCTCCCACTAGTCTCAGCTGTAAGCTGTGGATTAACAGCTTCTCATGGTCTGCTCATAGTGCGTAAGAGAGAAGCTCTGGCTTGGTGGTTTGACTCTAACACCAGGGTGGGAAGGTGATGGGCCATGAAAAGTTTTCGAACTGAATATAAGGCAATGCCAGATTGATGACCAAGTGAGCAGATTAGGAAACAGTTTGGCTTAAACTCAAGCTAGTTATGATTCACAAACTTATTTACAGAGAGGTAATGCATACTAATTAACCACAGGAAGAGAAAGAGATTGGAGAAACACAAATTCTTTTTGCAAGGAAAAGATGTACACTGCCAAAGCTCAAACCAGAAAACCGTATACTGTTGAAAAAACCTACCTTTCAATTTAGGATGTATTTAAATTACCTAAGAATTCAAATGATAGTTGGATTGATTAAGAAATTTCACAGTAGCAAAAACTGTATCTATGCTCTCAGCAAATAATCACTAATGTGCTATCAGCTCCCTCCATTCCAAATTGGTTTATGCCGCTGAATCAGTTGATGTGTAGGTTAGAGAACACTTCAGGTTTCATGCCTTGTGAGTAGGAAACTACTATGCAATCAATTCCATTGCACATCTGAAAAATATTATTTATGCCACCTAACTATCAATGTATAGACAGAGTACAAACATGAAAATTGAAATGCAAGATGAGGTTTACAGGTTCAACCACACTGCAGACATTGAGACAGAACAAGTATGTCATCTCATATAACGTGTTTTTTATCAGAAGGCTCAGAAGAGTTCATATAAAATCAGTGGTTTTAAGCAGTCCAGGCAGCAACCTGAAACAAATCAAGTGAAAGGCTTTGGGATCACCCATTTCTGTGTGTGGTACTGATTAAAAAACAGAAAACTCCCCTCGAGCCACTTTTCCAGCTTAGAGACTTAGGATATTATTCTCTGGTCCACTGTTAATGTGGCCCTGTAAGCTCATTAAATGGGGCAAACAATATATAAGCAATATATCAACTCTTACTTCCATATGTCGTTACTGCACTCCATGATTTACCATATACATGGGAATTACAGTGTTCACAAAATAAACATATATATAGAACTGTCATTCATGCCTTAATAGTCCATGTGATTTCATTTTCTTACAAGGCTGCTTCTTTCTGTCGTCTCTCCTCCTCCTGCCTACCTACCCAAAATGAAAAAAAAAAACCAACTAACAAATGTTTGAAAATGTAAATGAGTGCTATGGATTTCATTATAATAAATTAGTGTGTTTTAAATTATATCAGTTTAGTTCTCCGAAGATAGAAAGCAAGTATTTTGAGATGCTGCCTGTAGCAAAGTAACGCGGTTCCCACATTCACCTGTAGATGGCATTCATCCCATAGCTGTATGTGGCTCTTATGAGGATCCTCTTGACGTTTGCAAGGATAGTCATGAACTCCCTCCTGCTGACGGGAACATCAGTGCCGTGCACAGAGAAAGATTCTGGTTTCAGCACAATTTCTTCAGTGTGCTCTTCAGAAGGCTGCAGGTGAATCCCCCCTTTTGGAGTGCTGATTCTCAAGTCACCTCCCTGGGTAGAGCCGTGAGAGAGGGACATTTAAATTTCAAAAATGTCACAAAAAAAGCTCTATCTGTAGCCAGATGGGATATAGGATTTATTGAGTAATATATTTTACAGGAATAATAAATATGAGGAATAACATTCACCTTTCATAACCCTGAAATGGGCTTGCCTCATTGAAAAGTTGAAAGTCAGTGCAAAAGAAAGTTTAGGTTATTTAACTAAAACCTAGTGTCATAGCTCTGCATATGCAAAAGCAAATTCACACAAAGCTGAGCGGCACAAAAAACAGGCCTGATGAAAGAATGTGAAAGTGTTACCTCAAAAACCCAATTATTTTATTTCATGGAATCATAGAATCATAGAATGATTAGAGTTGCAAGGGACCTTAAAGATCATCTAGTTCCAACTCCCTTGCCGTAGGCAGGGACACCTCCCACTAGACCAGGTTGCTCAAAGCCCCATCCAACCTGGCCTTGAACACTTGGGGCAACAAGAAAGCCTTCTATAGGTATATCAGTGACAAAAGGAAGACTGGGGAAGGTGTGGGCCCACTCAGGAAGGAAATGGGAGACCTGGTCAGCTGGGACATGGAGAAGGCTTAGGTACTCGATGACTTTTTCCCCTCAGTCTTCACTGGTAAAGGCTCTAACCACACTGCTCAAGTTGCAGAAGGTAAAGGCAGGGGCTGGGAGAATAAGGTACTGTCCACTGTAGNAGGGACACCTCCCACTAGACCAGGTTGCTCAAAGCCCCATCCAACCTGGCCTTGAACACTTGGGGCAACAAGAAAGCCTTCTATAGGTATATCAGTGACAAAAGGAAGACTGGGGAAGGTGTGGGCCCACTCAGGAAGGAAATGGGAGACCTGGTCAGCTGGGACATGGAGAAGGCTTAGGTACTCGATGACTTTTTCCCCTCAGTCTTCACTGGTAAAGGCTCTAACCACACTGCTCAAGTTGCAGAAGGTAAAGGCAGGGGCTGGGAGAATAAGGTACTGTCCACTGTAGGACAAGACCAGGTCCAAGACCAGATGAGGAACTTCAAGGTGCACAAGTCCATGGGACCTGATGACATTTATCCATGGGTCCTGAGAAAACTGGTGGATGTAGCTGCCAAGCCACTATCATATTCGAGAAGTTGTGGCATTCTCGTGAAGTTCCCACTGACTGGCAAGGGGAAAACATAACCCCCATTTTCAAAAAGGGTAAAAAAGACCTGAGGAACTCCAGGCTGGTCAGTCTCACCTCTGTGTCTGGCAAGATCATGGTGCAGATCCTCCTGGAAACTCTGCTGAAGCACATAAGGAGGTGACTGGTGTTATTTAACATCTTTGTTGGCAACATGGATGTTGAGACTGAGTGCACCGTCAGCAAGTTTGCCAATGATACCAAGCTGTGTGGAATAGTGTCCAGCTCTGGAGACCTCAACATAAGAAGGACATGGACCTGTTGGAGCAGGTCCAGAGGAGGGCCACGAAGATGATCAGAGGGCTGGAGCACCTCGGTTATGAGGACAGCCTGAGAGAGCTGGGCTTGTTCAGCTTGGAGAAGAGAAAGCTCCAGGGAGACCTCATAGCAGCCTTCCAGTATCTGAAGTGGGCCTACAAGAAATCTGGAGAGGAACATTTTTCAAGGGCATGTAGTGATAAGATGAGGGGTAATGGCTTCATACTGGAAGAGCGGAGATTTAGATTAGATCTCGGGAAGAAATTTTTCACTGAGGGTGGTGAGACGCTGGAACAGGTTGCCCAGGTAAGTTGTGGAGGCCCCTTCCACCTCTCTGGGCAGCCTCTTCCAGTGATCTGCCACCCTCAAAGTACAGAAGTTTCTCCTCATGTTCAGACGGAACTTCCTATGTTCAAGTTTGTGCCCATTGCCTCTTGTCCTATCACTGGGCACCACTAAAAAAAGACTGGTCCCATCCTCCCAGCACCCTCCCTTTAAGTATTTATAAGCATTGATAAGATTCCCATTCAGTCTTCTCTTCTCCAGACTAAAAAGAGCCAAGTCCCTCAGCCTTTCCTCATAAGAAAGATGTTCCAGTTCCTTAATCAATTATGTTGGGGGCTCCACAGTTGGATGCAATACTCCAGGTGGGGTCTCACCAGAGTGGAGTGGAGGGGCAGAATCACCTCTCTTGATCTCCTGGCCACACCTTTTTTGATGCAGCCCAGGATATGGTTGGCCTTCTGGGGTGCAAATGCACTTTTCTGGCTCATGTTGAGCTGCTTCTCATCAGCCAACACCTCTCAGTCCATCTCCTCAGGGTTGCTCTCAATCCATTCTCCACCCAGCCTGTTATTTGTGCTTGGGATTGCCCTGACCCACGTGCAGGACCTTGCACTTAGCTTTGTTGACAGTGTTGACTACTCCACATAGCATGGTATTGTCAGCTAAGTTGCTGAGGGTGCACTCAATTCTACTGTCCATGTCACCAACAAAGACATTAAACCTTGCCAGTCCCAATACCAACCCCTGAGGAATGCCACTCATGACTTCTCACCATTTGGACATCAGTCTGTTCACTGCAACTCTTTGAGTGCGACCATCTAGCCAATTCCTTATTCATCAAGGGGTCCATCCATCAAATCCATGTGTCTCTAATTTAGAGACCAGGGTTTCTTCATTCTTCCTGATGAACAGGAAGAATATAGTTTTGTAAGCTACAGTAATATTCCCAGAGACTCCTTGAGATACTGAAGATTTTGGTTCTCTAAAGTGTGTCCATTTTCTGATACTATAAATTAGCTGGAAGTACATTCACCCTGCTGTTTTCTGTCCTCAACCACCAGGCTTCATGCTGAACATCTGAAGAAGCAGGCAATTTTCTTTTTTTTTTTTTTTCTGTTGCTGGATGAAAATACAATCACTTTACCTCTATGATGACATCGGATTGAACCATCAGTTGAACTGTCTCTTCTTCCTCTGTGAAGTCATAGGAGACTGTAAATTTGAGATGTCCTCCAGCCGCTGCTACCTGGGGACAAAAAAGACAGAAAAAATGCAATTAAATAAAAGAAAACAGCCCTTAACCATTTGGGGGCAGTTTTCTGCAGCATCAGTATTTCCCAGAAACAGAATTCTAGTGTCGCAAAACCATATGCAGATACCTGGGGATTGTAACTCTGTGGACCATACCTTTCTTCTCAATCATCTAAAAATCATGCTTAGTCATTTTTCTTCTGTGCCTGTTGAAGGCTGGAAATTCGTTACACACATGGACTAACAAAGTAATCAGAAACAGATCTGAAATCTGTGCAATTTTCCACTTGATACCAGCATTAAGTTTTCAGTGTATTCCAGTTACATGGTCCTTATTTAGGCTGGGCCTCTGCATCAGAGCCTTAGCAATCTTTAGAAGATTCAGTAACTTCAATTTTGTTGATGGGTCAAACTACTAAAAAGAAAAAAGCCCAGTGGTGCTTTTCTTAGAATGAACTGTAACCTAAAATAAAGTAAGAATTTTTCCTCATGGAGTCAAATAAAGTTACTTTAAAAGAATGCTCCAGTCCTTTCTCTCAGTTTGAGTCAGCATTCAATATGAGAAGTCAATAACCTCTTGTGTCATACCAATATGTTTTCTCTATGCTCTTTTAGCCCCCTAACCCATGGCACTGGCAGTAGCTTTTCCATGAAAAAAATGGAAAAAGTAGATCAGTTTTAGGATGCAAATCAAAAGCTGCAGACTTGAATGACAGAGTTCAGTACAAAACTAGTGCTTTTTGTTAATTGTTTGGAAGCAGCATGAGTAAATCAGAGGTTGCAAGAGCTACATTTTGGGTTTTAAATGCATCCACCTCATACTTCAGTGCAATGTGAGCCTCCTCTCAGAGACTGTTAAAATCATAAGGATCCTTTTGCCCTTCCAGTGCATACTGCTGACCACAGAGCAAACTCATGAGTTTTCTACAAAGACAATAATGTGGTTATTCTCGAGGACATAATGTGCTATCTCTTGTTCATCATACTAGATGATTTTGCACACAGTAACAGAAAGCAGTGAAAGTCATCAACTTCATTATCTCATGATGCATCTAATTTAAGGGGAGAAAAAAGTGCCAGTATTTAAGGTATGGAAATCAACTGATTTTGGAATATCCACGAAGGTATAAAAATCTATAAATGGCATCTGAGGCTGTACAGCTAATTGTTAGGTTAAAACCAAAAAATTTACTCCAATTCATAACCCAAAGCTTGGATCATAGACTCATAAGATCATAGCATCATAGAATATCTCAAGTTGGAAGGGACCCATAAAGATCATCAAGCCCAACTCTCTGCTCCTAGCAGGACTACTTAAAACTAAACCATATGACTAAGAGCATTGTCCAGATGCTCCTTGAACTCTGACAGGCTTAGTGCTGTGACCACTTCCCTGGGGAGCTTGTTCCAATGACTGACCACTGGAACATTAGGTGCAGAACCTTTCCCTAATATCCAATCTGAACTTCCCCCTGACGCAGCTTCATTCCATTGGCTCATGTTCTACCACTGGTCAACCACTGGTCACCAGAGAGAGGAGATCAGCACCTCCCCCTCTGCTGCCCCCCTTGAGAAAGTTGTAGACTGTGATAAGGTCACCTCTCAGCTTTCTCTTCTCCAAGCTGAACAAATCAAGTGACCTCAGCTGCTCCTTTTAAGTCTTGCCCTCAAGACTTTTCACTATCTTGATTGCCCTCCTCTGGACACATTTGACTAGTCTGATGTCCTTATATTGAGGTGCCCAAAACTGCACACAGTACTCAAGATGGGACCACGCCAGTGCAGTGTAGAGCAGGACAGTTACCTCCCTCAACTGGGTTGCTATGCTGTGCTTGGTGCACCCCAGGACATGGTTGACCCTTTTGGCTGCCAGGTAACACCGTTGACTCATATTCAACTTGCCATCAACACAAACCCCCAGCTCTCTTTCCACAGGGCTGCTCTCCAGCCTCTCATCCCTCAATTTGTATGCATAAGCAGGTGCAGAATCTGGCACTTTCCCTTGTTAGAAATTTCATACAGTTGGTGATTGCCCAGCTCCCTAGTCTACCCAGATCTCTCTGTGAGGCCTCTCTGCCCTTGAGGGAGTCCACAGCTCCTCGCAGTTTTTACCATCAGCAAACATCAGCATAGGATGATTATCTACATAGTATCCAAACCTGTTAGGACCACTGCAACTACATTCAGCCTTTATGGTAACATGAAGAGACTTTTTTTCCTTAGACACACCTTTTACAGAATTTTTGTTTTGCTTGTGGTCAAGGCTAAACACTGGTTTATAACTGTAAGAGGAATGTAGAAAATTTATGTATCTGAAATGCTACAAGAAGCACCCAGACTTGCTTCCAGCTTTAGAAAAACATTTTAAAAGAGTAACTTTTTCAGAATTTAATCATTTCTGTTTCAATCTCAGACTAACTGCAAGGATTCAAGGAAGTAAAAATAATGGGAAAACAAAGATTGTCTGGTTTCAGGCAACCTATAAAAATATGTACCAAGACATATTTTTCCCAACTACATAACCTTTACCTTAGTAAATGAAAATCCAACATGGGGAATGGATAGATCGTACAGAAAGAAAAAAAAAAAAAAGAAAAAAAAAAAAAGGGAAAGGTTTTGATTTAAAATAAATGCATATAGAAAAGCCGTCAACAATGCAAACTTTGACCAAAAATCTGTTACAAAGGAATAGGCAAACAGATGATAGTTTAGAGAAAGCAACCAGAATGGATTAAGAACTTATAAAATATAACTAACGGGAAACACTAGAGGAAAGGGGTGGGTTTAACTAGTCAGAGAAGAGAATGCTAAGAGGGAATAGGAAAATATTTTACCAAAACATAAAAGACTGGAACAATGAAATGGCCATTTTTATTTTCTTGTGGCAACTTCAGGGAATGTGTGAAGAAGATTCAGCTTGAGTATACAGAAAGCCTTCTGACTGTAAGGATGGTCAAAACAGTATCAAACTACTTGAAAATTCTATTTAATTCTTTCATTACATGTTTAACAGCAGTTCAAACATGTCAGAGATATTGTAGGCATGATGTCTTAAGAGTTGGAAGGTGACTAAGTTTCTTGAGGTCTCTGCTAGCCACAGCAGCCTGTTTCATTCACGGCTGCAACTAGCAACATTTGCATATCACAAACATGATCACACATTGTAGTCAAGGTCCCAAAATGGCACTTATCTGAGACAGTACCTGGTAGTTCAGAATATATATTTATCTTGTGCGCTGTATAATATCAATGTAGATTAGAAAAAACCGCCAAACTTATATAAAACACAAAGTAATACTTCCTTCTGCTATGTTTATAAAGGTAATTTCTTTCTTCTGTATATTTAAAGTACAAGTTCACTCACAGGCAAAAGAATTCAGAGGTCATTCTCTGTGCTCGATGAACAATTATGTCTCATCTAGTGCAGAAAACACTTTTCAATGAATTTGGAATACAAGGGCGATACGGAAGTTGGGCACCTGTGAGATCCCTTCATTTTGATGTTGTTCTTCATATCACCCAAAGATTCAGAGTTCTGCCTCAAGGATTGTCATCTGAGGCCATATCAACACCAAAGAGAACAGAGCATAAAAGTTTGCCTTGCTGGTGACAAAGGCATGCATTGTTGAGACAAGAATAGCTGTCTAAAAACGTCAAGGAAGTTCCACAGAATTTACTTTATCTCTTCCACCTGTTTTTAGATTAATACATCGAATATTTCTTCCCAGCTCAGGAGGCAGAATCTATGTGTTCAAGAAAAGTCAAGAAATTCAAGTATAGAAGAGAGAAATCACAGCTATCTTAATTCTAATCCATCAAGTTTCTGGCAGATATTTTTCTTTTTTTGGTTGTTCATAATTAACTGTACTTCTACTATTATGTTAAAAATTATTAAAGGATATAACCAGAGAGCAGACAAGACTGGTTACGACATCCTGACAGTTGCATTCTGGGCCATCCAAAGCACTCTAAAGCAGGAGAGATGGCTCCTTTTCTACGAACAAATGGTCACGCTCAACAAGAAGAAAGCTGGAGGACAGAAGGAAGCACTCAGTGCTACTTTCTGTAAAGCATGCTTTGGTGTTGTGCCTGTCACACCAAAATCACTTTTAAATCAAGACAAGTGATAGTAAACCACAAATATTTACAACATTGAAAACAAAAAGCATTGCTACAAGTATTTGCAAAGCCATAGATGAGGAAAGCTTGCACCTCTTTATGTGGAAATCAAATTCTAGAAGCCTTTCTCTTCCTCCACTTAGTCAATGCGCTGTCAATGCTTTTCTGAGGCAAGCTGTCAGGATCTCTCCTGCTAATGTCATTGGAGAGCACCTCTTTCTTATACAGCTTTCATAACCCATCTTACTCTTGAATCATTTGGTGATTCACGCTTTCCCTCTCCAATGCCTCTTGTAACTCTGCCTGTAAAGTTTTAGCACTTACTCCACTACACTAGAGGCTGCCTCGTTTCTCCTGAACAACATCTACCAAACATAACTTCAGAAGACCAGGACCTACCTCCCCTAGACAGGGTGCTGTTTACAATCCCTTATCTCATTGAG
Organism: Chionis minor; assembly: GCA_013398295.1. NCBI lineage: Eukaryota > Metazoa > Chordata > Aves > Charadriiformes > Chionidae > Chionis > Chionis minor. The sequence goes on along the minus strand of VZSF01008982.1, from coordinate 8,888 downwards.
CAGTAAAATGCCCTTCTGTCAGCTAGGAAGAGATCAGTTTATGATTAAAGCATCTAAATATAGGTGAATTAGATGACCATGACCCTCTTTAGTGGAAGCCAGGTGGAATATACTGGGGTATCTGATATGGCACTATGTGGCTCCATGTAGACAACTAAAAGAAGTCCTTTGTACAGTCAAAGGAATCTAGAAAGTGGCTGATCTATTGTTTCTGCACGGATGGATGACTTTCAAATCACTTCACTTTGTATTTATATTTAAAAAATAACTTGGAAATACACTTCACAAATTAATAAAGTATTGCACAGTAAGTGCATTATTGAAATAAAACACGTGCATCTTGCTTGTATGTTTAGTAGTAAAATTTATAACAGAGTGGATTTAGCTCAGAGAGGCTTTGATCTCAGGCCAAATCCAAGAGAACATGACACCCTCAAAAGCAAAAATATATTACTGCATTAAACTAGATTTAGGCCAATACTCATACAACACCAGACTTCAGAAATCAGCAAAATAAAAGGCATCAACAAATATCAAGAAGTTGGACAACCTTTTCCTTCTTCACTGTTAGTGGTTCTAGCAGAAGCATAGTCACAGACACATTGTATTAGAGAGACAGGCATTATAGACAGACTTAATATTTTTGTTAGGTCAAGAGAGCTGCAATACAGCTTGAGAGATGACATGTTTTTGGAAACGTGAACCCTGCTTGCTATTACATTATTGTCTACATAGACATACAATTAGAACTATACGAAGTGAACAAATGCTACCATTAAAAAAAAAAAAAAAAGGCTTACAAACATGAATGGGCAGAACATTTCAATGGAGAAAGCTAGTACACATACTGCTGAATACAAAACCAAGGAGTCTCACAGCAAGCTGCTGATGGTAAATCAAGGTTCTAAGAGATATTAATGTTCTCTTATTCCAGAAGACATCCCCTGAACAAACAAAAACGTCATTTGTTTCCTGATATGCCTGTGAACGTTCTTTTGCTTGCTGTCATGATTATGAGAAATTACACAGATGCTCACTCAGTATTCCAATGGCTCTATCATATTCTTGGTGGCAATATCTACCACTAGATACAGTGCATGAAGGTAATGAAATCATATGATATACAGTTTAACACTCACTGCTAGCGTTCCCGAATTTCTGTGAAATAGAGCTGCAATAAAATGTTGAAGTTTACTTGGACTCTCACCTTCACAAACTCTCTAGGTACATGTTTATTTCATTCAGCAAATATAGAGATATCTACCACCAGAATATCAGCACTAACTATGTGAAGGAAAACCTTTACAAAAAATAAGATTGTTCCCAGTTTATTAGTGGTGACCAATTTAGTCCACAATCGATTGGCACCTATGCAGTTGTGATATGATTTCACAAGGTGCTGAACAGACAAGGCACCATCTTAACCGATGGCTCAGTGTACATGGGTTCTTCTAACCAGCCCACCCAGTGCAGAAGGGAATGGACAAAGGGCTGCTTTTCCTAACTTAATTTACTTATGTTGAAGGAAATACACCATTGTTAATCCAGCTCTCATCTGGATTACTATCTTCTTTGCCATAAAGTACTAACTAAATTTATGATATTTAATTGGGTTTTGGTCATCCAGTCTTCATGCTGGTTGTAGAGTGAGGGAAGACAGGGACTAGAAAAGAATTCTGATAGAACTATCACCAAGACAACATCAAACTTTTATTCATTTAGTAATAGCTCTCAGTAAAGATTGCATGTTTTAGTTCTACTCAAGATTCAATTAGAGATTAAATAGACTCTTCTCTCTTAGACAGACTTGAATTTAGATAGGATATAAAAGCTCTTCTGAGGCATTATAGTAATATCTCAGATAAAGCAGGGAACAGAATAATCATGTTCCATTTGAATGACAGTATAGTGCTAGCTAGCTTTAAAAAAATGCCAGTGTTTTCTTCATAGGGAAGCTACATTTTGCCCCTGAAAGAATGGGCTCTTTCCTCAACTCTCTACCACCTAGAGTTCTTCCAACTACATCCCAGGTAGTTCAGAATCCTACAGTTTCCCTGCTTAAGTACACTCAAAATTCTTCTATATAAATTGTATAAATTGATGCTACATTCTACTTACATTCACTTATTCAGAATACTGCTCCAGAGAAGTTAATGGAACAAGGAGCAAATAAGCTTATATAAAGTAACTGACTGCTATATTGCTTGCTTCAGTTGCTTTCTGTGAGTGTTTTTCTACAACACTAAACCACTCAAAGGGGAAACTGAGCATTTCAAACCATTCACTGTCAACTCCAGTTTCTTGAAATAGACCACTCTGATAACCGAGTCACACTATAAGAAGATTTCCAAGCCATTCTTTTCTGGAATCTTGCTGAGAATATTGTGATACAGCCTCTTTAATTTTTAGTATTTCCTCTGCTGATCCTACATAAAGGCAGAGTTGAGTCAAAGATGAAGGAGTTTTATTCAGTGTAGGCACTCATTTGATCACAAAATGTTCTCCAATGTCTAAGCTATATGCTAAGAAACAAAGAGCAAGATATAGAGCATACCAGTGAGAAAATATTTATTTGCTCTCCTCGAATGACATTGATGGAAAACTCAGGAAAAAACCTTAAAAAACCTCATTGGTAAAACCTTCTTCCTTCGTACATTGGATAATGGAACAACATATTAACAATACATTATTTTAAAGTTTCCCAGCAAAGAAAAGATCTGTGATATCTGTGCCTTTAATTTTTTTTCCCCTAAGTGAAAGTTTTCTGATCGAGAGACAAATAACACCTGTCCACAGAGCAAGCGCAAGTGATAATTAGCAAACAAAACGCTGCCAAATTGTACTTCATGTGTACCTGGACCATGTCTCTTTCTTATATTTTATAGCAATATTTGAGCAACTGGGATCCCTTCCAGACCACATACTAGTCTCAGCTATAGCAAAGTCTTCCTGTACACTGCATTTGATCACCAGGCAGTAGAAAGAATACCCTGGCACCTATCAGAGAATTAATCATACGTTCAGATTCAAACACAGTAGAAACATGAGTGATGAAAGAACATCAAAAGGGGAAGGCATTATATTGTAGTAAGTATCTCCTTAATCATCTCTTGCAAGTATCCTTTGGCTTTGCCAGAATACCAGTGAATCAAGCGTAATCACACAATCTAAAGCTTTTTGATTTTTGGTCCAGCTGCCTTGTCCTTCTTACTCCAGAAGAAGCAAGGTATAAGTTTTCTAAAGTGGTTGATAACTCTTGCCATCCTGAGTATGACACTCTGATGCTTATTTCCATGCCCTTCATATTTAAAATAGTTTGTCACACACAAAGAAGATCAATTGAAATCTTACACAAGTCTTTTAATTTGATGTGTCTGCTATAAGAAACATTTAAATGGAAAATATTAAAGAATTAAATAAGAAGCTTCTTATTTGTAGCTCTTCTAAATAACACCTACAAATTCAGCCTAGTCTCAGTGTTACTGAGATACTGTATTAACATTACTGTTTCATAACCGTGATTCTCTTCCTCCTTGGATGAACTAGACTGCATTATTTGGAAGCAAGGAACAATTAGATGTCTAAATAAAATACAACAATTCGTTGTGTTTAACACATAATATCAAAACATGATACCAAGGAACTCTAAAAAGAAAAATGGAAAGAATCTCAGTTCCTAAGGAAGATGGGAACGGAAGCATATCAGCTCTCCTGTCAGCCCTGTAGAAAGCTAAAGCCCAGAAGATAGAATTAAATATAGCAAGGGATGTCAAGGGTAACAAGAAACGCTTCTACAGGTACATCATTGACCCAAGGAAGACTAGGGAAAATGTGGGCCCTCTGGGAAATGGGAGACATGGCTACGTAGGATAAGGAGAAGGTTGAGGTATGCAAAGTTTATTTTGCCTTAGTCTACACAAGCAAGGGCTCTAGCCACACTGCCCAAGTTGCAAAAGGCAAAGGCAGGAACTGGGAGAATGAGGTACCTCCCACTGTAGGAGAACAGGCTTGAGACCATCTGAGGAACCTGAAGGTGCACAAATCCATGGGACCTATTGAGATTCATTTGTGGGTCATGAGGGAAGCAGTGGATGAAGATGTTAAGCCACTATCCGTCATGTCTGAGAAGTCATGGCAGTCCAGTGAAGTTTCCACTGACTGGAAAAGGGGAAACATAACCTGCATTTTTTAAAAGGGAGTAAAGGAAGACCTGGGCAACTCCAGGCCAGTCACTCTCACCTCTGTGCCTGGCAAGATCATAGAGCAGATCCTCCTGGAAACTATACTAAGGCATATGGAAAATAAGGAGGTGATTGGTGACAACCAACATGGCAATCATGTCTGACAAATTTGGTGACCTTCTACAATGGCGTTAGAGCATTGGTGCATAAGGGAAGAACAACAGATGTCATCCACCTGGACTTGTACAAGGCATTTGACACTATCCAGCATGGCATCCTTGTCTCTAAATTGGAGACACATGGATTTGAAGGTGGACCATTCAGTGGATAAGGAATTGACTGGATGGTTGCACTCAAAGAGTTGCAGTCAACAGCTTGATGTCCAAGTGGACAACAGTGATGAGTGGCATTCCTCAGGGGTTGGTATTGGGACTGGTGCTGTTTTACATCTTTGTTGGAAACATGGACAGTGGGATTGAGTGCACCTTCAGCAAGCTTGCCATTGACACTAAGCTGTCTGGTGCAGTCAACATGCTGGAGGGAAGGGATGCCATCAAGAGGAACCTGGACAGGCTTGAGAGGTGGGCTCATGCCAACCTCATGAAGTTCAAGTGCACAAGGTCCTGCACATGGGTAGGGGCAATCCCATGCACAAATACAGGTTGGGTGGAGAATGGATTGAGAGCAGCCCTGAGGAGAAGGACTGAGAGGTGTTGGTTGATGAGAAGCAGCTCAACATGAGCCAGCAATGTGCATTCACAGCCCAGAAGGCTAACCATATCCTGGACTGCATCAAAAAAAGCATGGCCAGGAGGTTGAGGGAGGTGATTCTGCTTGTCTCCTTCACTCTCACAAGACCCCACCTGGAGTACTGCGTCCAGCTCTGTGGTTCCCAATATAAGAAGGGCATGGACCTGTTGAAGTGAGTCCAGAGGAGGGCCACAAAGATGATCAGAGGGCTGGAGCACCTATCCTATGAGGACAGGCTGAGAGAGCTGAGCTTGTTCAGCCTGGAGAAGAGAAGGCTCTGGGAAGACTTTCTAGCAGGCTTGAAGTACCTAGAGGGGGCCTTCAGGAAAGATGGGGAGGGACTCTTTATCAGGGAGTGTAGCAATAGGACAAAGGGTAACAATTTGAAACTGCAAGAGGGTAGATTTAGATTAGATAATAGGAAGAAATTCTTTACTGTGAGGGTGGTGAGATACTGGAACAGGTTGCCCAGAGAGGCTGTAGATGCTGTCCCTAGAAGTGTGTTCAAGGCCAGGCTGGATGGGGTTTTGAGTAACCTGGTCTGGTGGTAGGGGTCCCATGGAGTTGGAACCAGATGATCTTTAAGGTCCCTTTCAACTCTAACCATTCCATGATTCTACGATAGACATCTCATGAACTGTCTTCCTGTAAAATCAGAATGAAATACTAACTAGAACTTTTATGTCAATGTTGATGTTCAGTTCCATCAAGACACAAGAACCAACCCTTAGCCTCCCATCCATGGCTGTACTGCTTCATGAATTTTTTTAACAAGAAAAAGAATTTGCATAATTTTGCAAAACTAAAAAAAAGCTCATATTTCTATGGCAACAAAATCCCAGCATGCAAGGAGTATTAAAAACAGAAGTGCTGAACTATAAAACAAGAGCAACTTGTTTGGACAATAAGTCCAAATTAAAATCTTTTCTTAGTAAAAGCATTTCCCTCAGCCTTGCTATTGCGTGTATGGATAATTAATATTTGCAACCAATATTGTCAAGGACATCCCACTGTGTGATGATCTTAAAACCAAAATCCTTGAATACTTCCTAAAGTGTTAACTTGCTACTGAAAAAGCTTAAACAGTGTAAGTAGCAAGAAGAAATAGTTAAATCCTGTTTCTTTGTTACTACAGTTCACCATGTTAGACTGTAAGTATTCTTGAACTTAGGCTTTCTTTTGTTTCCATGTTTGTAAAGCACCAAACAAAATATCTCAGGAATGTTATTTCTAAACTTTGCCACAACAGAAAATGAAAAAAAACCCCTTAACTTCTAGCCAGCCAAAAGTTATTTTCCTACCTCCTTCTACTTAACTGTTTTGCAACATTACTATACACGATATTGTATCACAATGATGGCTGCACAAGTAATTCAAAGCAAAGTATGACATAACTAGCACTTTGGGATCCTTTAGGAAACTGAAACATATCATAATGTTTCAAGCATGAAAGAGTTGTGTAACTGCAGTATCTGTTGTGCAAAATTATTCTGACAGAAATGATATACATTTTTTAATATCCGTCAGTGTTTTTAACTTTTAAAGTGGGAGATTTTGAATGAAATAGCATATAAATGCATCAGTATTTTGAAGAAAATTCCTTCTTTTCTAACAAAAATGCAAGGATATGCGAAGCCCAGATCTCTGCTCTTCAGAGGTGGTATCACTTGATATAACAAATGCAACAATAATACATTCTTACTTAGTATTTTACTGCTTATCATGGAGACCTCTAAGGATCACATATCAAAATAAAAGCAGTAAAAATAAACATTTGAGTATTATACAAACATATAGATCTGTATAAACATGTCTTTGTGTACTATAATTCACTAACACTAATCATAAAAAAAAACCCCAAACTCCTTGCATTTTGATTTAATTTTTCAGGGCAGGGGAAAACAAAGCAGTGAATCAGAACTCCTGTGATTTTTCCTCTATTTTCAGTCAGCATAAACCATGTTTTGAATTACTTAGCCTCTGGAGCCAATGCTTTCCCATGATTAAATTCATGGCCGCTTTCCTGGCTTGTTAGTTTTGCAGCCTTTCTTCTGGTAACCTTATTCATGACAAGCTAACATAGTTTTGAAAAATACCTATGTTTTCTCTTAGAGAAAGAAACTTGTGTTTGATGTTAGTTGAAATGCATGCTAGTTAATAGTAACTAAATATATGTATGTAATACACAAAACCTGAATTTTAATACTGTTTTAATCCAGGAACAACGATTTTTCAGAGCAGTATAGACAGAACTTAATTAATAAATGTGCTTTAGGACAGATTTTTTTTTAAAAAAATGACTATAGATAAAATCTGTCGTTCCATTCTTTATTGTACCCAAGAAAGCAATTCTGCACTTGTTATCGCCATCATGGTAATCCACAGATGATTCTTACTTGAGGCAATGCACTCATATATACAAACACTGCATGTGCACAGACACACGCACGCAATATGTATCTATGCATATGCACACACAGTGAAAACAGAAGTTAATATGCACTCATCTTTAAAGACTACAAAACCGTGCAGCTGTTTAAAAAGGTAAGGAAAAAACAAGTTTGTTTCAAAATAATCTTATAGAAAAGGTCCTTTCTGAAAATCTTTGCAGGTAATTTTTTTTTTCTTAAATTTCAATCTTTATCTTTCTTAGATATGATCGTCTATGAAAACCCCTATATTTCTTCTTAGAAGGCTGAAGGGAGGGTGAGCAATCAAGCTAGTGAGATCAGAGAGCAAAAAGAAAGACAGAAGACAAGTGAATTGATGCCCAAGTGTGAGAAAAAAAGAAATGGCATAGCTTTATAAGACCTCCAAAAGAGAATTTATTCTTTCAACTTCAATTTGCCTTAATGGGAGCTGACAAAAAAAATGAATCCTTCAGTCACTGTGAGGATAATCTAGCTTTATGAACTTTCTGGTTTCTGCATTTGTGTGTGCGTTATTTTTAACATTACTTTTTATTTCCTTAAAGGAAAAACATAACAAATATTTGTTCTCTGTAATCTATCCTAATTAGAAAAATTACATTACATTACATGACATTATGACAAAAATTATGTTACAAGACAATAGAGGTTGCCACTTCTTCTTACCATTTGTTCCTACAGGTGCAGTGCCTTCTGTTTACAGACTTGAAGCAATATCTTTTCTATCAATTTTAATTTATATACAGTATCTTTTACTGGGGAAAAAAAATGTTACCTCTGCTTTAGAGGCAGAATGATGGAGAAAATTCCAGAAAAAGGGCAAGTATACTGCCCAAGAGTTAAAAGCGCTGAAAGAATCGACATCAATCTTGCACTGGCATAAGCTCTATGAAAGTCTTACACCAAGTCCCATTTGAAGGATTCATCATCAAAAAACATTGTAGTTTCATGAGATATGTTAACCTAGAAAGCGTGATTAATATAACATGAATTCACACAGGTAGGGAAAAGTTCTACTGAGATGAAATGTACTCAGGCCTGTTGACTTCATACACTTAATCATGTGGATATTTTGAAAATTTTTCTACAGAAAGTGCTATCTGTATTTCAGTGAGAGTCACATGTTTCAAAGAAAGCCTCCTATTCTCTTCACAAATTCAACTTACAAAATGACAGAAATTCCTTTAGCTTTGACTACAGAATGTAATGCATAACAAATTGAGCATGAAAACTATGTGATAGTATTGTCCTACATACACCGTATTTTAATCTTCTGAGAATATCAGAGGCACCTAAAAAGTAATACAAACAACACAAGCTTAGAGGAGAATAAACACACAAAGTCAAGTTATCTAAAATTATATCCAATATGATCATAATGAATGTATAGGATGAATCTAGACTAAGTATCCACACACAGCAATGAGAAAAAATAATTTGAAGAAAATATTTCTACTGAAAAATGATCTTCTGCACAGCCACGTTAGTCACCTACCTCAATACTGTATCTTTTCATAGAATCATAGAA
>VZSF01008981.1:182224-194545 GCA_013398295.1 Chionis minor | reverse complement strand
TAGCTGGGGGGGGGGGGGGGGGGGGGGGTTTGCAGGGGCGGGGGGGCTGCCTGGGGGGGGGGGGGGTGCGTGTGTGCTGCGGTCCCGTGTGGGACAGGGCTGGGGGGACGCCGTGGGGGGGACAGGGATGCCCGTGTGCGTGTACCTGTCCTGCGTGACACGGGCGCGGGGGGGCAGAGTGCGGGAGGGGAGGATGGCAGCACGCAGACCGGCCCGTGAAAACACAGATGGGTTTGGAGGGAATCGGCCCATTTCCTTGTAAAGCGCAGATTTACTGGAGTTTAAATATGTTTTCAAGCAACCTGGAAAGCTCAGGCAGATGAGGAATGTGGGCTTTACACGTACTAGAGACTTTTTCCGTTCTATTGCAAAAAGGCTGTTACTTTGGTGGGGGGCTTGCTTCCCTCCCCGCTCGTTAGCTGGAACCGCTTGTGCCGGGCTTTGAAAAGAGGAGAACGTGGTGTTACGGACAAGCTGAAATGAATAAAGTAACGTTCGAGACCAGCCGCACTGGCAGTGCCAGTGAGAGCTTTCCGAAACCCGTAACATTTTCCAGCTGCTCACTCTTAAAACATCAGGCTGGAGCTATAAAACTGCTAGCCACAGGTGGGTGAGGAGGAAGGGGGCTTCTGAGAAGGAGCAAGCCAGGACCACCCCGACCCGAGTAGTCACGGGCAGGCAGTCCCTGTTGGTGAGCAGCGGATCTGCCCGTGTCGGCTGCCAGCTTACGGAGGGGTTTGCAGTGTGTTTGTAAGTGGATCCTCTATTTATGGATAGACAGTGATTCTAAATTTCCACATGCACGCATGGTCTCCCTTCCCCCCAGCTGAGAAAAGTGGCTGGCCTTTGCTTTCCTGTGGCCCCGTGCACTGATAAATGACTCATTTTTGGAGGAGGGGGGAGCAGCACGGATCCCTGAGCCTGGCAGCCCCTCTCCGGGGCAGAGCTGGCTGCTGCCGGGAGTTGCAGTGCCCATCCCAGGGGAGCAAGGGACGGAGGTGCTGGTGCTGCTCCTGGGGGCTGCAAGGGGGATGTGCTGGGGGTGTGGGGTTGGGGGGTCCCCGCTGGGAGGGAGCAGGGAGAGACAGGGTGTCGGAGCAAGGATGAGCCTGCTCGCACATTGCTGCTTCACCGAGGGAGCTCCTGCCCTACACGGGCTGTTGGAGGTGGAGGAACCTGCTCAGGGCCTCTGAATGGGGGCACTAGGGGGCTTGTGGTGGGCCTTGGCACCGGAGGGGGATGTACTTTGTCCTCATGTATTTGCCGTCGGTGCTTGTCGCTCCTTCACCCATCTTTCTCCGCTCAGGGTGAGCCAGAGCCTGGCTGCTCCATCCCCAGAGGGAGACAGTGGCGGGGCTGTGGGCACACACTCACGCACATCCTCACTCCCCAAACAGGAGATGCCACAGTCCGTCTCCCCGAGCCCTTCTGCTCCATCGTGGCTGTCCCAGTCCCTTCCCTCACCTGCACCTGCCAGAGGCGTCTCAACGCCATCCCGGCCATCATCATGCCAAGCCCGTGAGAGCTGGGCTGAGGCCCTGCAGCTTGTTTTCCTGGTCAGCCCTGAGGCTGCTCTCCGCAGGCTGTGTGATGGCGACGCCGGGGGACCTCGGCTGCTTCCCAGCCTGTGGCCGGGCAGCTGAGCCGCAGCGACCGCAGCTTGCATGGGCAGAGCCATGTCCTCCCGCCTCACTGAACACCTCCCCGCACCTGCAGCTCACGCCAGCCCATCTGCTCTGTCCGGCCGACCCTCCGTCCCTGCCTCGCCCCCACGCTGTGTGCCTGTGCCCTCCTCTCCTTCCGCTCTGCCATCTGCCGCCTCCCTACGCCCTTAATCCCTGCCTCGCCGCACATCCCTGCTGCCTCTGCCCCTGTGGACCAAGTCCATCTGCTCCTGCCAGCAGCCCTGCCTTCAGCTGGAACAGCCTTGGCTTCCAACTGTCCCACCAGCGCTCCCGTACCCTTCCCACGCAGCCTTCCTCCCAGCCACCTCATCCTCCGCGCCTGGGTTCAGCTCAGGAGAGAGTCTGTGCCCGGAGCTGGCTGGTACCCTGTGGCACCCACCCGCAGCTGTGATGGCAGGAGGGAAGAGGCTCCGCTTCTTGCACCACCCATCCAAGGGATCTGAAGAGGCTTCCAGCCCCGGTCCAGCTCAGGACCTGGGTCCTGTCCCTGTCTCCGTGGAGGAGGGAGCTGTGGTGCTACAGCCCTGCAGAGCAGCCAACCTACGTTGCCTCTCCCTCTGCTGACTGTAGCATCACGCTTGGTCCGGGTGTGACAGTACCCACAGCCACATCCGAAGGCTTTTGGGCTTGATCCTGGCACTGGCAGTACTCCCGGAGCTGCAGGAGGATGGACCACCCCTGACAGATGCTGCTGGAGCTACTTCTGGGATGCTATTCCTGTAACAGTCATTGCTGGCGGGGTTCTGCTTGTCCCCCCAGCCTGTCTCACCACCCAGGTCACACTGTGCTGAGGCTCCGGGTGACCCCAGCACTGGTGACGACGTGGCCATGACCGTGACAGCAGCAGCCGCTGCTCAGCACCCACCCCAACCTCCTGCAGCACGGTGGCACCGCGGATCTGCTGGGGGGGGAAGGACTCTGGGTTTCTGGCAGACAGTGAAATTGCTAGCAAAAAAATCAGATGGCACAGCCTGTTTCCAGCACCGAGACTGGTTTCTCAGGCAGGACTCAACTGTGGAGAGACCGTAGCTGGGGGAGGACGGGGAAGCCACCAGCTCGGAGCGACGCTGTGGGCCAGGCACTGCCCGCGGCTCAGCGGAGACCCCAGCACAGCCGAGGGGAGCAGAGCTGATCTGAGGGGGCAGGGGTTTAGCTGCACCCCCTTAACCTGCAGGAGAGGTGCCTGGCCCCACTCCGACTGAGGAAAAGGCAACCAGCACCCAGGCTGGGCGCTGGGGAACTTTGCTCCGTCCTCATTCCCTGCGCTCCCTCAGACCCCGCTGCTCTCCCTGTCCCCAGTGGGTGGGATGGGTGATGCCTGGGGGGTCCCTCCAGCTGCTGCCCCCCCAAGACCTCGCCGGCAGCATTAGGCAGGGCGGGTAGACCTGCCTGGGGACTGGTTGAATGGCCGGGGAGCTGCTGTCTGCTGGCGCAGGGGGTGAAAGTGTCTCTCGCTTTGCTTCCCCCCAGGAGCTACTGTGCCTACGTGGTGCAGCGCAACGTGACGTGCACGCTGCAGGATGGGGCCGAGAGCTACGTCAAGGCCGAGTACCACAAGTGCAGCTGGGGACCCAAATGCCCGGGAAAAGTGCTGTGAGTATGGGGGGCGCCGGGGCACGTCTCCCTTCTCCTCCCAGCTTCAGGTCGCAGCTCTTCTCGGGCTCCCGAGCCCCCGCACGACCCTTCCAACCGTCAACCGTCCGTGGTTTCCAGAGCATAGTGAAAGGGGCTGAAGGGCTTTCCCTGGATGAGGCAGTCAGTGGCAGGGCAGCGGCGCTGGGAGGAGGCAGGGTGGGATCTGTCAGGAGGGAGAGGGAGCTCTATCCCTCATCGGAAATAAACCAGGAAATCGTGGGAAGCCGGGGGGGTGCATGTGCGTGGGTGCAGGGAACCATTCTGTTAAAGACCTGCGATTTGGCAGAAAGACAGCAGCTAGGCGAGAGCTTGACTGAGGGGAAGAGGAAACGGAGCTGGTGGCTGGGGATGGCTGAGGGCTTCCTGCCCCAGGAAAATATTTGCAAAACTCTTTGCCACCTCGTCAGTGCTGGAGGGAAACGCCCTGCCATGTCGGAGCCGCAGCCAGAGCTGGAGCCGGGGCAGGGGGACACGGGGGCTTTGTGCTTCACGCCTTCTGCAGCCCCCCGCTGGGGATGCTGCTCCATGCAGAAATGCTGCACTCCCGCATCCTCCTGGGACCGCCGAGAGCAGCAGAGCCGAGCACTGAGGAAAATTGGGCTGAGCGGGGCTTTCGTCGGAGCCTGGCATCGCTCCTGTGGCACTGGCACATGGTGCTGTGGTCAGCCAGGACTCGGCACGTGCCGGCGGTACCGCAGGCTCAGCTCGCAGCCTCTCCCGGCAGAGACGGGCCGTCGGACCCACTGGCTAACTTGCTCCTTCCTTGCTCCCTTTGCAAGTGCTTTAGCAGCATTTGAGGACTTCAGGATATCCTGCAGCTGCTCGTACCCATGGAGAAAATCCCCAAAGCCTCTCCCATCTCTGCAGTGTCCACTGTTTGGCCTCTTCAGCCTTTCTAACAAAACTGAGGAGAAACCAGGGTGTTTTTGAAAACAGCTGGACCTTCTGCTCAGCCTTGGATGCTGCATCCACACATGAGAGGGCAACATGGTTTCTCCACCTGCTAGGGCCATCGGCTAATGCAATAAATACTTCCCCTTGTCGCAGTTTGGAGCAGGGGGAGAAGGGTTTGGAGGTACCAAAGGGCTCCAGGCTCCTCTGCAGAGGCTGGTGTGACACAGAGGAAGTGTCTTGCCTTCTGGATGCCATCCTCATCCTCCCTTCACGCCCTGGCAGTGGCTGGGTGCAGCAGTCTCCTGCTGTGGTCTGCCCAAGCAGTTTTCTACACGCTAAGGTGGAAGGAAAGACTATAGGAACTCGGAAGCGTCTGTGAAGAGGAATAACAAAAAGAAGAAATTGTTTTGAAACTGCCCCATGCCTTTGGGAAATTGCTGATGTTGAGAAATTTTGAAGTGATTCAAAGAACAGAGGATTTGGGTTTGCTTTCTCCTCCCGCCCAGCAGTACGTACGGAGGTGGCTGTATCGCAGTGGGAGTCATGTGGAAGTGTCATTGCCTGGCGGCTGCAGCCTGGGCAGGGGACACTGAGGACACAGGCAGGGACAGGGAGGACCAGGGCTTGGCCCCGTGAGCTGCCCCGAGGGACGGGATAAGTGCGGGTGCCTTACGCAGCCCCTCTGTGCAACACGGATGGTTGTGCCGCCTCCTCCGAGACCTTCTGCTGAACCTGCTGGAGAAGGACAAGGGCTTGATTTTATGTGTTGTTGCAAAACAGCAAACTTCAGGATTTTTAGGCCCTGGTAAATTCAGGTTGGAGATTTCCAAAAGGCAGGTTCAAAGCATTGACGTTTCAGAGGTGGTGAGAAACATGCTGTCTTCAGCCCTGCACGGCTTGGCTTGGCTGATGGGGAGAGCATGGGTGCTGGCAGCGTCCTGTCCCATCCCTGCCACCTCGTGGGAAGGTGTCACGGAAGAGCTGGGAGCAGCTGATTGGGCTGGTAGGGATCCCATGTAGACCAAGAGCAGAGAGGGAGGGTGTTAGTGCCCCACCGGGCGGGGAGGTGGGCTCGTACCCTTGTTTGTTATTTATGGGGTGATCAGTGTTGTGGCGCCCAAAGTGGTAATGGAGAAACCTCCCAGGACATCCCTGCTTGGAGGCAGGAGGAGGTGTAAGGAGCCATTGCTCTGTGCACACCCTGTAGCATCGCCCAGGCAAACCTCACCAGGGCTCTGCTGCCCCACTGCCGAAGTTCTCACTTGCAAGGCCATCCCAAGGCACTCAGGCTTCCTATCAAACTCATGCCCTCCACACGTAGAGAAAATACCTTTCCAAGGGTATTTCAACCCTCCTGGAGGCTCTAGGACAGGATTAGAATTGAGAAGAGGATTTTTTTACCCCCCTAGGAAATTCTCTATGTCAATTCAAAGCGCAAAACACAACCACAAGCAGTCCAGACTTTTCTTGGAAGTGGTCCGAGCTTGCATGGGTTTTGGAATCACTGCCATCATTTCATCTTGTGCTCCCCTGGGCTGAAAGTTGCCAAACTGTGTAGCATCTACCACAGTGGTCTTCTATTTGTCCAGACATGAGAGCAATACACTTCTAGCTGCTTTTCTAAACTAACAGTGGGAGTCACAGGTTAAAAAAGAATCTAACAAACACATTTCCAGAAACCACAATATAAAGAATGGCTCTGCTCAGACAGTCCCTCCTCACTGGCTGTTTCTCACGCTTGTCTAGTTGTGTTACCAACTTGTTGGAGAGAACTCTGCTCTCACCATGTGCTATCACACCTGTACCTTGTGGTCCAGTCCTGGAGAGGGTGGGCACATGTTTTTGGAGCGCTGGTTAATGAGCTGCGTCCCTGGATGGACACCGTAACGCTACACAGGGCTATGGTGCAGCAAGAGCTCTTGGAGGAGGGGGGTCATGGTCTTCAGGTGCAGCACATGGGTCTCTGCCAGACTTTCGCATGCGCCCAGCTTTCCCACACCCAGCAAGACCAATAGCCCTGCTCTTTCTATTGCTTGACGCTAAGGTTGCTTCTCTAAACTGTCTTCTCCCTTCCTCTCCTCTCTTGGAAAGGTACCGCACCTTCTTCAGACCCAAATACAAGATTGCCTACAAGACAGTGACCGAGCTGGCCTGGAGGTGCTGCCCAGGCTTCATGGGAGAAGGGTGCCACGACAGCCCAACCGACCAACCCGGCCTCCTGCCCCAACATCCCAGCCCTAGAATACCTCCCGGGCAAAAGATGTTTCCAATCCCCAGACTTCCTCCCCATCCAAAAAGCCACCCTGACCTGTTTCCAGGACCAAAGAAGAATCAGTATGGTGAGACCTCGCTCCTGCTTCACATCCCCAGGTTACCACACCACCGGCACGTTCTCAAACCTCCGGGTTCTTTCTGTTCCAGCACACGGCATGAATTTGGCAAACCTTCCGTGGGTGACTTGCTCTCTGATCAGAGACCTGATATTTGATTGTTTTGAAGATTGCTTGCTTTTGTAATCTAGTTTCTTTCAAAACGTGCTGCTTCAACATTGCCTTTCCTCGTTGCTTTAAAGCTTTTTTCTGTTAATTTTGGGGTTGATAGACTGTGTCTCATGATGAAGCTCCTCCAGGCTGTTGTCATCACCTGCTGTTGAACATGGAAGCAGAGGGCTTGATCCCAAGAAGACAGACAGTTTCCTGATCAGCTTAAGAAGAGATGTAGAGAAAAGGAGGAAGGGTGGGCTGATATTTCACTGAAATGACAATAAGAGGGAGGCAGGAGCTGATGTTAGTTAGTGGGGGAAAGAACTCAAATCTAGAAGGCAGTCAAGGAGGGAAGTTAAAGGAGCACCAGCCCTGACTGTGCCCTCCCTATTTCTTTCCCTGTGCAGGCAGGAAGCTGCCCGGCCTCTTCGGGGACCGGCTGGATCGGCTGGAGGAGGAGGTGAGGCGCCTTTCCCAGTCCTACGACAGCCTGCACACCATGGTGAGCGGCCTGGGGGACCGCCTGCGGCTGGCCATCCAGGAGGACACCACCAAGATGATCGGCTCCCTGATGAACAGCCCGGGCACGCCTGACTCAATGGTGGGCTTCGGCATCATTCCTGATGGCCTGGTGGATGTGGCGGACAAAGCTGACATTGCCACGTACCCTCCTGTGGGAGAGATCCTGACCAAAGTGACGGAAGTGAGTGACGTGCTGAAAACCAAGGCAGATTTGCTGCATGAGGTTCGTGGCATGGTCCTGGACCACGATGGGCAAATCAAGCATCTTCTGGAGTCAGCCCGGCCCTCGCCCCTCACCTCCATCGACCTGCTGGAGGAGTACGTGGACACACGGCTTAGCAACCTGCGTGGAGAACTGCTCGACGGCTTCGAGAAGAAGCTGGGGAAGATCCAGACCACGTGCGATTTCCGGATCCAAGAGGTGCGGCAGCAGTGCGAGGAGGAGAAAGCTGCCAACTTGCGGCTGCAGCAGACGCTGGACGGGAAGGAGCTAGAGATCAAGAAAGAGATCTCCCAGCTGGAGACCCAGATCCAAGGGCTGACGGTGGTGGAAAGCTGCTGCAGTAACCTGGACTACCTCACCGATCGCATGAACATCCTTGAGAAAGGCCTTCACAGCATCTCTGAGTCCCAGAAGAACTTGCACTCACGGCTGGATGGAGAAATCTCCACTGTCACCTTAGGGAACCTTTTTGAAGGGCGCTTTGAGGACCTGGAAGCCAGACTCAATGCTACAGAGGGAGAAACGGGGAGCTGCTGCTCCGGTATGGAGGACAGCATGAGAGGCATGGTGGTGGCAGAGGTGGATGGCATGAGGACTGCCTTTGAAGACAAAATGCAGACCCTGGAGGACAGGTTCGTGACCATCGTGGGGGAGCTGAACAATGTCAGTTCTCCTGTGGGCATGGATGGAGCGGTGGTGCCTGTGCTGGAGGGGGAGCTTGCCAGCATGAGGAAACGCACAGATGAGACACTGGAGGTGTTACAGAATCGCCTCATCACGCTGGAGAGCACTTGTTCCCTGGGCTGCACCTCTGCCTCCAAAGACGTGGAGACCTTCCGGACAGAGATCGAAGATTGCCAGAACAAGAACCAGGACCTTCTCCTCCGAATGGACAGCAACTATGACCTGCTGCGCAAGCTGAACGCCACCATCCTGGAGATCCAGCGGCGAATTGAGGAGGAAGCATCGGGGGCTTTGCAAGGGGAGATCACCTTGCTGAAGATCAACCTCAACACTGTAAGCAAGTCTCTGACGGGGCTCAAGGACTCTGTCTCCCAGTACTCAGACACCGTGACACATGTCAACTCCTCGCTGGATGAGCACGAGCGGAAAATTGAGGATGAGGTCCACTCCATCCAGGAGAAAGTCAACGACCAAGGCTCCCAGCTCTTCTTCAGCAACCGGCGTGTCCTGAACCTCAAGGGAGATTTGGAGCGACTCAAAGCCAAGATCATCAACGACCTGAGCTCCTGTAAGAGCGTGGCCCACGACCTGCAGCGGGAGATCGCTCACTTCGATGACCGGGTGGCTCGGGTGGAGAGCGTCTGTGGCAGGCTGGGTGCCGTCACGGGAAGCCTGGATGGCATCAGGGACGAACTGGAGAAACACACGGGCAGTCTGTGGGACTACATGGACCACATGAATGGGACCCTGGCTGCCCACTCTCAGGAAATAACGGGACTGAAGGACAACCTGCTTGACTGCCAAGCCAAGGTCTCCGAGCTGGCAGAGCAGGTCGGCCACTTGGAAGAGCAGGCGGAGGGGAAGCGGCATTAGCTGCACCGTCACACGCTTCTTCCTTCTTTTCCCCGTAAAGGACAGGATTAACTTATATCACACAGACTCGCTCCAATGTGACAACAGTTCTTGCAATAATTTTTTTTTAATGAAAAGATAAATTAAAAGCTGCTACAAACCTTTTTTTTAAAAAAAAAAAAAACAAAAACTTTTTGGCCCCACTTTTCCGTAACTCTGCCGTTATGGTACTCGTGTCCCGATGCTCAGCAGCTGTCCCAGCCCTGGTGCAGAAGTGTCACTGCCTCCTGGCCGGGGGCATTGCTTTGGCTCCTGGGCTGATGACCCCAGAAGGACAATTCAGGAGGAAGCTGGAGGCGGGAACTTTTTTTTTTTTCCCCCCCGTTTTATTTTTGTGGATTTATCGCTTCTTGAAGAATAAAACCCTGTAGTTGTCAGTTGAGGAATAGGGTTTCTCTGACCTAAAGACCACCTGCATCTTAATCCAGGGACCGAGCTGAGCCAGGGCTCCTTTCAGGGAACAAAACTCACCACAGGAATTGCGGATTTCAAAGAACACACGTATTCACACATGCCCCGGGGAACTGCCTTTCCTTCTCTGAGATGGCAGCCCTCCTCCTGTATGGTAAATCCATTTATACTGCTCACTCCTCCACACATACACACATGCCTTGCAGAGCATGTGAGGATATGCGTTAGGAAAACACACATATATATGGGGGGGGGTGTATATATTTTTGAACAATCCACTGTCATGGTGCTCATCTGATTGCAGAGTTCCCTCTTGCCGTCCCCCCTGTCCCTTGCTGTATTTCTAAGGACCACACGGAGCAGCTAAACCCTGCCGGAGCAGCGCCTGGGGGACATCCCCGCGGTCCCTTGGGGCTGCCCATGCTTCGCAGTCCCACTTCACTGTGCGCTCTGGGCACACCTGGGACTGACCTAAAGGGTTGTGCAAAGCTGGTGTCTTCCCCAAGGAAAAGCGTGTCTGTAGGTCTCTGCAGAGACCGAGCTGGGCATGGAGCCGTCCTGTCCTCCACATCTGGTTCTTTCCTGGTTTGTTTTGGGGGTTTTTTTTGCTTAAACTGTGAACGTGGTTTCCCTCATCTCATCCTGGGGCGGTAGAGCTGCAGCTGCTCCAGGGTGGGAGCATGAGGATTCACCTCCTCTCTGCCGGCTTTCCCTGTCCGTCAGCATGAGAGCAGGAGTCTGTGTCCTCCTCACGCTCCTCCGAGCCTGCTGGGATGTCAACAGCCCTGGGGACCCGCACCGATGTGGAACGCCAGGGAGGAGGAAGGCAGGGCACCTTGGAGAAGTCCTCTTGAGAATGAAAAACTGGTGATTTACGCAAGGTCACTTTGGCTTCCCACAAAAATGCAGTCTGGGAAAGGTTGTACGTGTTCTTGAGCAACTCCAGCCTTGCCCTGCGGAGCAGATGCCTGGACCGTGTGTTGCACACAAAACCGGCTGCTCTGGGGGACCCCAGCGCAGGTGGCCTCCACTGCTCAGCCAACAGGGACTTCATTACCAGAAAGGATGAAGAGGAAGTTAAAGAGCCTCCGTCTGACCAGCTCTGGCACTTTATAGCAGAGGAACATATTTTTCTATCAGCTCAGCGTCACGGCTCATGGACCCTTCAGCCCCACACCCGTTACCCTCACCAGCTCATCCCTGCTCTTTCGCACCATGGTTCCGCCACCAGGTCCGCCCTGCCCTGCAAAGGAGCAGCTCTGTGCTCTGACCAGCACGAAGCAGTGGCAGCTCCCAGCAGAGATGCATCTGGGCACATTTTTCTCCTCCGTAAAAACTGGATGAGCTCCCCGAAATGGATGCTTCTGGGCTGGGAAGGACCACAGGGATCACAGAGTTGGCTGCATCATGTTACCCTTGATGCAGTAAAAGCTCTTTCCTCGGCCAGAGGAGCGTGGGCCATCAGCTGTACGAGCAGGGAGAGGGGACCAGGCTTCCCACCACTCACCTCCACCGGCTCACCGGCTGCTGGATGCTCACAGCACCAGAATCCACCTTGCTGCTCTGGGCTTTGCCGATTCGGAGCGACGCTGCAGCTGCTGAGGCGCTTCTCCAGCTGAGGAGCAACCTCCAGCCACCTTTGGGCATTCTGCAAAACCTGCTCTTAGACAACAAAACCTGGTTTTCCTCCCCCTGCCCCACAGAGGGATACTCAAGCCAGCCCACAGTACTTCAAGGCGGGTTGGGGAACCCTCGCCCCACAGGAGCATCTCACCCACGTCCCCTCCCCATCCTCTCACAACAGGGAGAAAAAGGGCTGCAGCAACCAAAGAGAAAACGAAGCCAACAGCCAGGCTCAGCCTTTCCCAGGCCAGGAATGGGTTAGAGAGCAGCTGAACAGCAGCAGCTTCCTCCAGCGCAGAGGGAGCCGGGACTGGCCATAACAAAACTAGGACAAGGGAGAAGTCTGACCTTCCAGAAAACGGTGCTATGTTTGGACTATTCCTGACTAGTCACTTGAAACTATGGACAGTTTGTATTCCAGTTCTCAGCTATTCATGTTTAAAGAGTGAAAGGAACTTTGTATAAAATAGGACATATTTTTTTTCCTGCTTGCGGAGAGGGAAGGAGATGGTGCCCGCACGGTTGTCCTCGCACAGGCAGCTTTCCAAGGCAGTTGATGACTGATTCTGTTATGAGGCTGTGTTTTTATTGTTTTTAAAACCTTGTATATTTGTTCGGATTTTAAGAGCTGAAAGACTGTTTGTACTGGAAAGGAAAAAAAAAAAAAATAAAGTATTTCTTGCTGAGGTTTCCAGAATCAAAATGACTTGTGTGGCTTTAAGAAAAGTAGTGTAACCCCAGGATTAGGTTAAGAAAGGGAGGCCAGAGTTAGAGCATGGAAGCTATTTAAAGAAGAGGGGGCAGGCAGACCAGGAGGAGATGATTTACACTTGCACACAGCGGTCAGACAAGGAGAAGCTGGATGCCAGAGTGGAGGAAGGAGCCCAGCAGTGCTCCTGCCTGTTTTATTTGATGTAATTACAGCAAAGCACTCCCAGGGCAGGGGCAGCAGCCTGGCTGCACCCACAGCTGCCCCCATTGCGCTGCAGTTTCAGAGAAGTTTCTCAGAAGATGAGCCTGGGGACAGGCCAGTCAAGCCCTAACCCAACCCCACTTAAGGACAGCTAAGGACATTCCTTGAATCCTCCAGTGCCAGAACACAGGAATAAACTCCTGTGTTGGCACGAGACTGTGCACAGGGCTGCCAGCACAGGAGAGATTCACCCCTGCGCACACACACCAGGGTTTGCTTCCAGTCAGTTTTGCAGCATTACCTGAAGGTAGTAGGGAAGGAGGGCGGGGGGGGGGG
>VZSF01008981.1:162042-182207 GCA_013398295.1 Chionis minor | reverse complement strand
GGGGTGTGTGTGGAAATAAACTTAAAAAGTCTTTTTTCAGTGCAGCTGCTCCACAGGCCCAGGAAGCTGCAAGTCCTGCCTCCATCTCCGCCAAGAGCCCC
The DNA here is from genome assembly GCA_013398295.1 of Chionis minor. Taxonomy (NCBI): domain Eukaryota; kingdom Metazoa; phylum Chordata; class Aves; order Charadriiformes; family Chionidae; genus Chionis; species Chionis minor. Next base: position 182,106 of record VZSF01008981.1, on the reverse strand, counting down.
TTGGCAGGACACTCCAGCAGGATAAACCCAACCATGTTTGTAAAAGGACACGGAGCCTGGCTCCTACTTCCATGCACAGGGCTACAGCGGACAAGAGGCACCCTGGATTAAGGCACTATTTATTAGTTATAGCTATTAGTGAAGAACACTCAAAACCCCAACAGCTTCCATCCACCTTAACAAGTTGTTATGCCACAGGACAGCTTCACTCCATCAGCTACCAAACTACAGGTAGCTGGACTCTCTGGGAACACTGGTCATACTGGAGGTAGCAATAGCTGTGCCAGAGGCTCATCAAAAAATAAGACAGTGACCCACCACCACTTTTAAAAAAAAAAAAAAAAAGAGTCAGGCTTTAAAGGTGTAAGGAACATTAAGAGACCCAGCTTACAGCTGTTTCAGTGTAGTAAATGGAGTTTTTGTAGAGTCAGGGCTCTCTCTTACGCCCCTTTGCCCCCCTGAGAAGGGGTGTTTCTAGTGCAGAACATGACCCGTATTAGAAGTGCAAAACACCTGAGCAGCCAACAGGGAGGAGGAGAAGATGCATCTGGAGCATCCAGTCCTGGCAGAGGACACACAGGAGAGCCCTGGGTCAGGTCTCCACAGGTAACGGGGTCAGGAGAAGACATTCAAGTCAACGGCAGGCAGTGGAGGTCTCCAGTAGGCAAAGTGGCTGTACTCCGGACACACCAGAGCGATGCTCCCACTCTGCCCCAGAGGAGGGAAGATCAGCTCCACCAGCTCCGACAGCCGCTCATACCTATGGGGGTAAGAAAGAAGTTGCGTCGGGGTCACTGGGGTTTTGTTTGCTTTTCTACCCCATGAAATGCTTCTCTGGGTTAAAGCCCAGTTAGCCCTAAGGTGCTGAGGAACAAGCAGGTCACTTACGTTGACTTGTGGTTCTTTGTGAGCTCCTGGATCAGCTCTCCCCTGGGGTTGACCGTGAATATGCGGCTCTCCGGCAGGCCCACCTGCTTGTAAGCATAGACGTCCTGCCCGAGGAAGGGCAGCCAGGTGAGAGCGCTGCAGGAAGGCACCACCACCGCCCCAGCCCGAGCCCTCCCTCCTCCCCAGGAGACCCGCTCACATTGACTCTGTTCCCGAAAGCTGCATAGAAGGGCAGCTTCGTGGCAAACAGGTTTTGGATGTCCGTCAAGCAGGCGATCTTGAACACCTCCGGCTTCTTCTCAATCACCTCCCTGCAGCAAAAGACACATGCAGAGCAGGAGTCAGTAGCATCAGCCGGCCGGGACTACCTTCAGAAGAGTTTTGAAGGGCAAAAGTGATCTTGTGCACTGCAGGAGCTTCACCAGGAAGCTCCAGGGAGGGCAGGCAGTTCCCCTGCTGCCTCCCATGAAAAGCATCCTGCACCAAGGACGCCAGAACCAGTTTAAGGCTGTGTCATTCCTCAGCATCGAGCTGGAGAAGCGGGGGATGCCATCCCCAGGGACACAGAGGGTGCAGGGCTGGGGAGGAGGAGAGGACACGGGACACAGCACCTGTGGAAGGCAGAGAAGAGGCTGCTGGGGGCAAGCAGGATGGGGCCCTTGGGGAGGGCACAGCCTTGCTCGTTGACCCATTTGAGGTAGCCTTTGGTGATGTGCGCCATGCCGATGGCTCTGGCTGAGCAGTAGAGGAACTTGTAGCCATTCCTAGAGCAAGCACAGGGAACCCCTCGGAGCTGTGCCCTGGACAAGGCGTCCTCCCACTCCTGCTCCGAGGAGGAGGAAGACGAAGGATGAGGCTGAATACACAGCTGAAGCCCTGTATCACCCCTTCAACAAGCAAGGTGGCTTCGCAAACATGGCCACTCACTGGCCCAGAGAAGACCCAGGTGAAAACGGATCCCCATCTGCCTCGCTGCCGGGGAGCGGCGCTGGAGGGGGACCCTGTACCACCCTCCGGGCCCTTCCCAGCAGCCCACCCCGACTCCAAAGCATCCTCTGCTGCTAGGTACCCGCCCGCCCAGACGGGACCCCCAGGCCAGCGCCTTTGTCACAGCTCGATGGCTGCCTGGAGCCGGACACAGCCCCTGCAGCCCCCCGGGCTGCCGGCAGGGCTGGAGGGGCAGCGGGGGGCTCTGCTGCTCCTGTGGGATCCGGGGTGGCAGGAGCCAGCCGAGGTGCCCCGGCCCCGCACGCCCGCACCCGCAGCGCTCCGGGGAGCGGGAGCCCCGTGTGTGTCCCCTGTCCCCTCGCCCGGGGGCCGGGACGAGCCATCCGTGAGCCCACAGTGCCTCTTAGTGGCCAGAGGTGCCAGGAGGGAGCCGAGGGCCGGGCTCCGCGGGGACACGCCGCCGGGTGCGGGGGGACAGCGCAGCGTCNACGACGACGACGGGGGGGACGACGACCCGCCACTGGGGGCCCCGGCACCGATCCACGGGGCTGGGAGCGCGGGGTGGACCCCCGTGCCGCTGCTGCACGGCCACCCCAGAGGGTATTTGGGTGCGTCTGTGGCCTCTCGGGTGGGCTCATCGTCTTCACTGCTCAGCTATGTCTCCCCCAGCAAAGCCTCCGCTGACACACGCTCCTCCCGGGGAAGGCAACGCAAGCGTCGGCCCCCAGGCTTTCACCCCACAGCATCATCTAGAGAGCACAGCAAGCATCGGCCATCACCGATGGTAGACCATCAGGCTATTTTGGCCAGCGTCAGCAAGTAAGGAGCCCCGACCCCGGCCCCGACTCAGCCTCTCCTCCATCATCCTCCCACTTCCCCTTGGCCCCAGTTGATCCAATACCTACAGGTGGATTTTGTGGAAGAGCTTAGCAATCCCATGATGAGTCCAGTCTTTTCCCAGATGCGGCAAGATGTGCCCAAGAGCGTCTGACCTAGAAAGGAAAGGAGACCAGGTTAGGCTGATGCAGCCTGGTGGGTATCCAGATGACAATGTGGTTTATGGTCCCCCCTGGCTGCTTACGCAAGCCTTGAAAGGACGTTTTCCGCTGACAGGGTGGGGAGCAGGCACATAGGATGGGGAAAGGCCCCTTACTTGGTGATGGTGCCATCGATATCAGAGATCACCACCTTGTCATCCCAGTTCCACAGGTAGATGGTGGCCTCACAGCGGCACGTGCCCTGGTACTGAGTTGTCACACTGAATGCCACCTCATTGGGGCCATCCTGCAGATTCAGCCTTCCCTGTGGCAGAGGAGGAACAGAAGTGGTACATTAGCACCAATTCACACCAGTCCAAGGCTTGCCAGGGGCCTGACTGCCACCTGGCCAGACTAGAGACCCCAAGCCTCTACAGGGTGGCCACCAGGGCAAATTACTTGGATGCCCTATGAAAACATGATGTCAGGAGTACAGAAGTCACACTTTAAGGGTTGTCTCACCCCTACATACACAAGCAGGCAGTGAAGGAGGAGGAGTAAAGTACATACGATTTGTTCGGAGGAGAGTCGCAGGGATTTCTTGTAGGTTGGCTGAGATTTCTGTGCAGGGGCACCCACAGCTAACATGTCCCTTGGGCACAGGGGCTCGTCGTCGCTGGATGACACCATCTCCTCCTGCCTACACAAGGAAGGGAAGAGCACATTTGCTTTACTCTGCAGACCACGACTTTCCCTATGAGCACCGGGGGATATCTGGAGGGCGCCCAGGACAACACACACACACCAGGAAGCAGCCATGGAGGAGCTTGGCTGAACTGGGGTCAGCCAAAGCCTTAAGAGAGCTTTCTGCCCTCATACATTAGGTAGACTTGAGACTACGGGGTCATTTAGGAGGAGAAGAGATCGAGAGCATGCATAGACTCCCAAAGGCCACCTGGAAGGGAGGCACTCACCTCTGCTGAGCAGAGTCCTGCTGCAGTGTCCCCATGTTGGCTTTCCCTGGCCTCGACTGCGGCTGCAGGCAGAGAGCGGCGTCATTAATACCTCAGTGCCCAGGGCAGGAGCTGCTTTGCTTTACGTGGAGCAGCGATACCAAAAAAAGAGGTGGCAATGCATCCCCCTCCCTTCATGAGGACATTACCCCATGGAAAAGGGACCACAACCTGGTGTTGTGGTGGGGCAGGGAGATCAGCAAGCACACACGGTGCCTGGGCTGTGGCATGAGGAGCACAAGGTCCACTTTAATGCCTCACCAGTTGTTGGTAATGTCAGTTAATGGTGCTTGGGCATTAACAGATCTGAGGGGACAGCAAGAGCCTTCAAAAATCCACTTGCCACTAGGTCCCTCTGGCTGCTCTCATATTCAGCCTCAGACCCTGCTGCTCTCCTGCCCCCACCCCGCCAGCCATCAGAATGACTCCTGTGCCCTGGGGACGCTGTTGTCACTGCAAACACCTCCTCTGCTGGGAATTCTCTCCTCCTCCAGGAAAACCACCACCTGCTGCCTTTCTTGGGCATCTTCTCCTTCACCAGGCGCTCAATGGTGCTCTGTAAACATGGCAGAACATAGGATGAAGTCAGTCCTCATCCCAGTGAGGCTCAGCTGCCAACAGGCTAAGGAGACCCTTGTCCAGGCAGGGTTTCCTTTGCAAAATTATTCACAGGATAAGATGTGTGACTCCTGCCACACTGTGAGCTGAAATGGTTTTGATATGAAGGGTACAATGACTTGTTCCCTTGTGCAGCTTGGAAAAAAACCACAGCCAAACAACCTACCAAAAAACCCCAAACCCTTGGCCTTATTCCATATGACCCTACCCAGATGTCTACAGAGCTCTGGAGCAGGCTTGTGCAGTTCCAAATCCGCCAGAGTGCCAGGGCACTGGCTGTGGCCAGCCTTGCACAGATGCAACCATCAGAATAGGAGATTCTTGACAAGGAAATCTCTGCTTTCCAGGCATCGGTTGTATCCGGGTATCTCCAAAAGCCACCCTGAGGTGGCTCTAGGGGAAAGGGCAGACTTCAGGGTTTGTGGGCTGGAGCCATGTTCAGCTCTGCCCCAGCCTGCCCGCAAAGCCCCAGATGGGCAGCTCGGCCTCTTGCATCCACACTGCACTTTTCAAGCCCTGCTGAGAAGCACAGCCAGTAAACGTGTCATGCCACTGACCTCAGGAATGTTCCTCTGGAAAGCCTGCAGGGACAGGACCATGGGAGCCGCCACTGCCCAGTTGTAATACCTAGAAGCAGCAAGAGGGATGGGAACATCACTGCTGGTGCAAGGGTTGTTTCCGGATCACCATCCTGCAGCATGGCCAGAAAGTCCCCTCCCACAACTACTGCAGGATAATCATTGTCTGGGATGCAGTAACACTCCTACAGGAGTGTTTCTGTAGGGACAACAGGGCCATACTGGTCATCTTGGAATGAAGCAGCAGGAAGAAAGGGCCACTCACTTCTTGTTGATCAGTATCACCAGGTTTGGGTCATCGATGAGTCCTGGATTCTCAGCAAACTGCTGGTAGGAGACCATGTGCTCCATGAACCTCTCTGGTGGGACAGAAGCTGTGTCATGCCACAGGTGTATATAATGGATTATCAGGACAGGAGATTCCTCCTCCCCTCCCACCTACCATGAGAGATCTGCCTGTTGCCCCCCAAACCTCCACACAGCGACAGGGCAATTGAGGGCATCAAGTCAGGGTCGGAGTCTGCAGGGCTGTCAGCAGGCAAGTCAGATGGCAGCTGGACACACAGAGGGCTTTTGGGGTCTGCCACGGGCTTTGAACTCTGCTCTATGTCACTGCCAGCAAAAGAAACAATGGCAATGTGAGGCAAAAGCTTTAGACATACCTCCATCCTTCGCTGTATGGAATTGCTCAGGAAGGCCTGAGCCCAGCCAGCTGGGGTAATCCATACCTCCTGGGGAAATAGAGCGCCACCTGCTCTTCATCCAGGTTGGAGAGCTCTTCCAGGTAAACATCACTGGGACCCAAGTGAGGACTTCTTTTGATGGATCCTCAATGCACAGAGAGAAGGGAGAGAGCTTAGCTGAATCACCTTTCCAACCATCCCTGCAGCTATCGAGAAAGCTAACAGCACTTTCCTCTATCATATTCATACATCATATAAAGAGGACATCTCTTTTCCTAGTTGAAAAGCTGCCTTAAATCAACAGCAACAGAAATACCTCAAGACACTTGCACTAGCATGAGACTGCTTGCCAAGAGGACAGGCCAAATTCCTGCCTACGTTCTGCTAGGACAACCTGCAGGTGCCATTTGAAGTTTGGCACCATGCAAGGTAACACTTTGTGATCTCCCTCTTTGTACAGTGAGGAATCCCAGACATCTCTTCTTTGGGGAGACAATTTTCTTCTGACTTTATGCTGGCTGTAAGAGTAAGGTTGGTTAGGACAGGTAACCTTAAGTGCACAAAGCATCCCTTGACAGTGTGATTTTCCACCTGACTTGGCACGCTCAAGATGAAGACACAAGTCAGGCCAGGTGCTGCCAGACACTTCAAGTTAAGGTATAGTCTACACTGCTGAGAAATCTTCTAACCATGCAAAAGCAGAGACATCCAAGGAAGCCTTCCTGTGGTGTCAGGTGGTCACTGAACAGAGGAAACCTGTGGAACATCTCTTCAAAGCAAAGGAGCTGGTAGCACATGGAGAGGGCAAAGCGAACTTGTCGTATCTCGAATACCAAGGGCAGTCCCGAAAGAGTTATGCTGAATGAACAACCCAGCACCCCCATCCAAGTCAGATGGAGCTCAAACACTGCTTCCAGCAGTGCCAGTCACTCACTCACCTTGTCTCCTCTGACTTTCCAGCTGGGGCTCAGGACCCTCTGAGCCCACCTGCCTCAGAGCAGCCGCTCCCTCAAAGGGTTCCATATCTGGCTGAGCCTCTGGCACAACACTCTTGCCTCCCTTCTGTTTCTCCTGTGGGGCTGAGGCGGCCTCCAACAAGCACTCTTCCCCCACAGCACTGGGGATGTCCTTCAGCCCGGTGAGGCCATTCCCATCCTGCAGTGCAGGTGTTGGCTGAACAACAGACACAGTGGAGGAACAAGGTGCACCCTGGTGTCCTGCTGGGCTTGGACCTCCTCCCAGACCTTCAGAGGTGGCGACAAGATGGGTTGCCTCATCCACTGGGACCAGTGTCAGAGACACAGTAGTTGCTGCAGTAGCAAAGGACTTTGTGGACTTGGCTGGTTCAACTCGTTCGGATTTATTCACCTCGAAGAAAGCAGAACAACAGGTTTGAGGACAGGAAGTTGTCCAAAGCATCAGGCAGAAGAGGACGACTCCTCTAACGCAGCCTGGCCACAGCCTCCTCTACTTTCTGCAGGCCTTTCAGATACCCACTTCCCACCAGCTGCTAGAGAAGAGCAAGACTCACCTGAGGGAGCCTTCCCCAGGTCCACTGCACATGGGATTCAGCCCCTAGAGCAAAACTCTCCTGTGGTCTGATCTCCAGCTCAGAGTCACTTTTGGGAGAAGATGGATGGCTCAGGGCGGGGCTACAAGAAGAGAAGGAAATATTGGACCTCATCTACCCTACAGCTAGGATGCTTTCCTATCACTGCAAGGACTTTTAGGGCCAAGAATCCTGTAAGGTTGGTTTCCCATGGAGCCAGTTCTGCGCCTAAGACCATCACTTGCAAACAAGCAAGACCTATGGGAAGCTGAGGACCAAGGAAGCAAAACGCTGTGCCACCAATTCTCTGGAAGCAGCTCAGCAGCGGAGGCAGGAGAGCCCAGTGCACACAGGCTTCTTGCATCTGTGACCATGGCCAGAAGTGTCCCTCATTGGCTCCAGACTTTCCTCCAACCACACCATATCAGGCCAGGAAACCCTTCCTCTCCTGACACCCCCAAATCCCTTTTCCTTACCACCTTCCCAGCCACAAGGCACATCCCCTGTTCTCAAAGCCAAGCAGATCACCTTGGCTCTGCCTGTTACCTGTCCATGGACGCCAGCTCCCCGTCAGAGAAATGGTGCATCTCTGGTGACTGCAACGAGCTGGTTTCTTCTTCAGGGAGACCAGCGAAGGAGGAATACACTGAATCACTGCAAAAGGAGGAAAGAGGTCGGTTACGCTACTCTCAGGCGTCGGCCTCCCTACCCAAAAAGCTGGCAATACCCAACCTCACCATTTCCACTGGCTTTCTGCTCCATGGGAGGCTGGGGTCCAACTTGAAACACCATCCCCACATTTCAGTACTGCTGAACATCACCAAGTGAACCTACAGGCTTGGCCCACCACATCACGCAACCTGCTCCAACGTGCTCTACGTGAATCTGCGTTGGCAGTTGGGTTGGACTAGATGATCTCTGAAGGTCTCTTCCCCTACCAGCACCCCTACCATTCTGTGATCACCCTGCCCAGACCCAGCCACTCACCTGGGAGCTGGCAGCTTGCATGGCTCCTCCGTAGAAGTCTTGCTTTTGGTCTCCTTGCAGCCTTCTAACTCAGAGCCCAACATCTCCTTCCGCTTGGGCTTCCTCTTGCGTCGCCTCCTCTTGCGCAGGGTCACTTCAGCACTGGAAGCCTCCTGCCCATGAGAGGGCTGAGCGGCATCCTCCATGCTGTCCTCCCTGGGGATGGGAGATGTGCAGAGGCGGGAGGGAATGCTGCCCTGCAAGAGGGATGGAAAAGCCCGTCAGCTCTAGCACTCTCTTTTCCAGCCTGGCAACTCATGGCTCTCATCTATGCAACATACACCACCAGTGCAATCAACACCACTGAGCCCTCAGCTTGGGGGCGGTTTTGTGGCTAGACCCAAAAGGAGATGTTTCACACATGCAACATGAGAGTACAAAAAAAAAAACAACCCAAAACCACAAATACAAAAACAGGGTTATCCAGCCACAAGCTAAAGACATCTTTAATGCGGGCAAGGAGAGGCAGGCAGGAGATGGCACCATGAGACCAGAATTACAAAGGCTGCAAGCGGGATTCGGCTCCAGAGCCCTCTCCGTGCTCTGAAACCCAGCCCAAGCCAGCAGCAACCACAAGTAGCCTGGGAGAGAGCTGCTGAGATTTCTGGAAGCCTCAACTAGTTTCATCCCACTTCCCAGTAGAGCGGGCAGCCTGCCACAGCATCTGGCTTACTCTCATCCCTGTCACAAGATCCCTCAAGAGATCAATTTCCAAGATATCTGCCTGGTTGGCCAGCAGCCATGCCCATTGATGGAGGACAGTTTGAGATGTAGATGTTTGGTCTAATGCTCCCTCAGGGTGCTCCCATGCTCAGATCCTCCATACTGGTTACAAGGCCCTTCAAGTAGGAACCTTTCCGGATGCACAAAACATCAGAGGGAATAATGGAGTCACCCTAGGGAAGAAGAGCAGCCCAAACCTGGTCCTTCCACCTTAAGCCTACACTTCCAGGTGGTCACAGGAGAACACAGACCAGCAGCACCTCTTCATCACCCACCTCATTTTCCTCCGACTCCTGGACAAAGAAGGCCTCTCCATTGTCACCCAACTTCATGTGCAGGTCCACAGGTTCCCCATTGATTTCAATGTCAACCTGGCAAGAGGCAGAAGAAGGCTGTCCATCCGAACCCACTCACCCATCAGCGTAAAGGAAGGCACTTCCCCAGGGAGGGGACTGGTTGGGATTGCTCACAGGGCTGACAGCCACCCAGCCTTTGAGGCAAGGGACCTGTCCCAATTTTTCTGGGAAGCGTAGACCTCTGTGGAAGAAGGTGGGTTCCATTCGGGGTATCCCCTTTCAGCAGGGCTCCCATTCCCCTCAAACAATGTTCTTCCATAATCTCTGGGTTAGGGAAGATCCTAGGTCTGGAGACACCAGAGAGGAAGCACAGTCCCAGGGCAGGCACCACTTACCACCTTCTCCTTGGAGCGCAGCACACCCAGCTTCCCAAAGCGCACATGAAATGGGGAGCACTGGAAGGAGTTATCGGGCTGCCTCACCACGACCACATCGATGCAGCCCGTCAGGGTGGCCGGGTTCAGGCCCCGGTACAGCTCCTTCACTGTGACGAACACGGTCTCAGCAAGCTGCCCCACGTAGTTCATGGTTTGAGACTGCAAACAAGAGACAGGAAGGGACTCAGGTGGGGAAAAAGGGCTCCAGCAGCTAAATGCAATGTGAGTTTACTCTAGGAGAGTCATTTCACAGCTGCAAACATAGCCCCATCATGGGGACAGGTAAACCCCCAGGGAAACTGAGGCAAACACATGAATGGTCTTGATGGAGACCAGCCAGGCCCTCTGTGAGCACCAGAAAACAGGACAGAAGTCAGAGCAATCCTTATTGCACTCAGCTGGCAGGAGAGGGACCTTTGCCATTGGGATGCCCCACCACATTTGCCCCTTGGGAGGGCAAATACTACCTCACAGCAACACTTTGCAATCAAGCTGTCAACATCCCATTCAAACAAGAATTGGGATGGCAGGACACCTCCTGCCATGCACCGTCCCTTAAAAAAAAAAATGCAAAAATATCAAAACAAACCCCAAAAAACTCAGGGCAGGGAGGTGGGAAAGCTGAGGAGCTGCTGCACACACCACATGCTCACTTCAAAGTCCAAACCTAATGTTTCCCACTCAGAGGGGAAGGCAGCCCACCTAGGCATTCCCCAATTGGCCAGATGCACCCTTGTTAAAGCCAGAACTCCCCGGTCTTCACGCCTTGGCCCCTGCCGCCATCATCCACCTTCCCAGGGAATCCCGGCAAAGGGCCCGTGCTGCCTGGAGGACGCCCGGACAGCTCTGCAAAGCCGTTTTCGCAAGGCACTGCTGCGCTCCGAGGTTGCACGGCTCCTGGTTTGCATTAGGAAGAACACATGGAAGGAAAGCCTTGCCTGCTTCCTGCTCATCCCCTCGCCCGCTCACGTCCTCCAGCTGCTCGCTCCCCAACTGGAGGCAATTCCTCTCCGCCGTGCTGGAGGAGGAGCAGGGCTGCAAAGCTGGAGACTGGCATGGTCGACACTGGAACTCAGCGCAGCTGTGCCGGTGGCACCCAGGCTCCAAACGGCTCTCATGCAGCCCCTCTTCCTGCAGGCCTTCACTGGCAGCTGTTCCTGGTCAACACTGAAATCCCTGGAGGTTTTTTTCCCTTGCAGATCTATGTTGGGGTGCTGGGTGTTGGTCCCAGCCCCTGGGGCAGGAGAGACCCTTGCTCAGCGCCTGGCGTTAGCGGGAGAGCAGCACCGGCAGGATGATGGTCTTGATGTCAGCGGCCAAACCCTGGAGAGGCTGAGCCCAGCTTCCAGCTCTGCACCCCACCTTGCCCCAAGGAGGGGATGAGGACACGGGATGACCACTTCAGAAGGACCACGGATAAACTAAAGGAAACCTCTGGTGCCGGCAGCGCAATCAGCCGATGGCGCAGTGTCCCTGGGGGCTCTCAGCACAGCCCCCAGCGCACACCCAACCCAAGGGGTGGCCGATGAGGGTTGGTTCCTTACCCAAAGGGACGAGGACAAGCAGGTGCCACCTGACAAGCCCACTGCCCCAGCAGGGTCCCAGCCTCTCTGATCCGTTTGGCACAAGCTCAGCCCTGTCCTGTTCCCAGACATCCCTCCAGGAAGGTGGGCTGCATGGGGAGACGGAGTCCCTGCTCCATGTCCTGTCCGTCCCCCCCCTCTCCCTGACAGCCAGGAATAAGCCCAAAGCCCAGATCCTCCCCCTTCCCAGGGTGGGGAGGGATGACATGGAAGCACTAGCCAGCTCCTGAAGCTTCGGTGCCTCCATCAGCTCCGCTGCGAGCGGGACCACGGTCACGGGGCCGGCCACCAACCTGCTGAGCCCAGCTTTCCTGGCCATCGCTGCCATTGTGGGCAGCCCTCCAGCTGCCTTCCCCGCTGTGCTGCAGGGCCTGGCAGCAAACGGGAGAGAGCTCCATGCTGCAGAGGGGACGGATTTCCAGAGAGGGGGAGCAAGCAGACTAGCCCCGGTGCTCCCAGGGCAGCGCTGATGGGCTCCTGGCTGGGGTATACATCGAGACAGACCCGAAAAGCACATAGGGAAAAATCCCAGGCAGATAAACCTGCACATCCCATGGGGCCTGGGTTTGGAAGGAGTACCCAGGAATAGCCCCACGCCGAGCAGCACCTTCACAGTGAACACAGGGTGAAAGGGCTTAATGCAGTGCTGCGGCCACCCATCAAAACGTGCTGCTGGGGCCACAACCCCTCTGCAGAGCCAGTGTCCCCCAGCGGGGGGACACTTCATGCCCCATTGCCTCAATGCACAGCTGTCCCCTCCCCAGGCATCTGCCTGCACCTTGCAGGGGACCTGGACGGCCCCGGGGCTCAGGACAGCAGGAAGAGGACGGCTCTGGCACAGTTTTCAACTCAGCAAGTTAGACTTGGGCTTCACCCAGGAGAGCTGGAGACAGGCAGGGAACAGAGAAAAGAGGCTCAGACTTCTCACAGCTCTCAGCCCCACCATGGGTGGAGGAAGATCATTAGGGAGGTGAAGAATAAGTTACACTGCAGAGAGATTAATAGGCGGCTACACCGAGAAAAAGCATTTTCACACCACCACAAGGACACCAAGCCACGTTCAAGAAATAAATTCTACGGAGGAGCAGGACACCCCCGTCCCTGAACCCCAGAGACAGGCAGGATCACAGCCATCCGCCACGCAGCTCTTGCGGAGGGTGAAGGGGACGATCCCCCCCACGGATGCAATACAGCTCACATCCACCCCTCCAGCCAAAAAGCCTCCCAAACCAAGCCAGGTATTTCGCTAACACTAGCCTGCCCTGCTCCTAGGTGGCAGCAAGCTGGGCCACCCCACAGGCATCGCCCCCTTCCCACCCTGCGTATCCACGCTCCCCACACGCTGCAAACCACCCGGCACCTTCCCCATTACCTGGGCAGCTGCCGAACCTCAGCACCTCCTCAACTTTGGGGGCAACCAGCCCAGAAACCCCAGGAGCCACTGTCTGCCAGCGGTAACCCTCGCTCGCCCTCAGCTCCTCCTCTCCCTGCTGCTTCCTTCCTCTCACCTGAGCAAGGGGAGGGCCCCGTCTCCCAAACAGCACCCACGCCATGCCTCCCGCTGAGCCTATGAGGGCTCCGGAGGGTGGATCTGGGGAGGCAGCTGACACCTGCATGGAGCAGCTGTGTCTCATTGCAACCAGCTCGTCCCCTCCAGCGGCTCCGGGCAGAGCTGCCAACTGCCTCGCACTGATGGAGGCCCTTCCCCCCTCCTTCTCCAACCCACCATCCTGCAGGGCTACTGCAGCCCAACCCACCAAGCTGGAATTTCCAAAGATAGTCCTTCTTTCATTTTCCAGACCCGATCTCCTAGAGTTGAACCCCTCAGGGCACAGACTATACAAATCCCCAGCACTCAGGATGCTGGGGGAGGCTGAGCCCTCTGCAAAAGATGCTCACAGAAACTGAGCACAAAGCTCTGGGAAAGATCTGCCCTTTAAAAGCTGGCCTGCAACGGCCGGAGAGCATCCTCACCCAGCCATGGATGGGCTGAAGACAGTCTGGAGTGGGAAGTATCTTGCTAGGGAGCCTCTGCCAGATGCTAATTTCTCCCTCCTCCACAGGGCTGTAGGGATTGCGATAGGGTCATAGGGACTGGGACCATGCAGGGTGCAGAGGGCAATAATTGCTGTGGTGCTCACTTAATTGCTTCTGGGTGTAAGATTGGGTGCACCTTGGCCAGGTTTGGACTGGGAGGAACATGAAAGTTGCTGGTGTGTGGTGCCTGCGGGGGGGAATGAGGCTTCACTAGAACTCAAGATCTTGGGGGATTTTGAGGGATAATTTTAGCTGCCCCTCAATAACGGCAAACTTCGGAACAGTGAATTTGGGTGAGTTTATTTCATTATGCAACCTGGGACTAGGACACCAGGACCTCTTGTGCAAGCCAGCCCGTCCCCCTGGGTAAGCAGTGGAGGGATGCGCTTCTTACCGGGGCAGCACCGGCTGGGACACAGCCAATGTCACCCACCCTCCTGCAAAACCCTCCACGGCTGCTGCTGTGCCATGCTGTATGCCACAGGGAGCCCGCTCTGCCCACCCTTGGCACTCCTGGGTGCAGCCCTGGGGGCTCTGCAGAACTGTCACCACAGGGTGGTGGCTTTCCCTCCCCTTCTCCCAGCCTCCTGCTCTTCCCTTCTCCCAGCCTCCAGCCCTCCCCCTGCACCACAAAGTCCCAGGATGCAGGTACCCTGCACCCCAGCAGTCCCTTATCACCTCTCCACCTTGTCATGGTGACTTTCCGCCTTTTTGATTTGGTCATTTTGGTGTTTGTTTTTGGTTGGTCGGTTGGTTTTTTTCTCCGCCCCTGGCTGTAGGAAAGCTTTAGGACCCAAAGAACACTGAGCATCACTTTAGAGAGGCACCACCAAAGCCCACAGTGAAGTCTTTACAAGACATAAAGGGAGGGAGTGGGTGGCGAGGCCCCAGGGGCTCCTCTGCCCTGTGCTGTCTCCAGCGGGATAAGAACAGAGAGCGCAAGTTGAAAGCAAAGCACAAAAAAGCAGAGGCTTTAAGAAAACTGAAGCTCTTCAGACCTCAGTGGGCGGCGGGGAAGCGACGCAGGAATAGCCAGGTGGACTCAGGTGAGAAACTGAGGTGGTGGGCTTTTTTGTGCCCCCAAAAAAGCGCGTTGGCTCCCAGTGGACCGTGACTCCCCAGGGGCAGGGATGTGGCTGGTGTGGGCCTTGCCCTGTGGCCGCTCAACCCACTGGGCTGAGGTTTGGAGTGATGTGGATGGAGTGGCCGCGACTCCTGGTCTGCGCAAGAGCTGGTGGCACTTTGGGGACGAAGGCTTTTCTGCTGGTGTGCGCGCAGGGCTCTCCCACCCATCACTCACAGAGCTGACATTGCTCTGTGAGAGCAGGGAAGTGCCCGAGCTGGAGGGTGGCTGCTTAGGACCTCTTTAGTCCCTGAGAAGTAGGGTCCAAACCACCCAGGTTGGTTACAGCTGATGGGCTGATCCCCAGAAATGCCACCCCTTATTCCCAGGCGAGCCCCGTTACCTCCCTGTGCCTTGGTTTCCTCAGCTGTGCCATACTGGTAACGTTGGTGGCAGTGGGAGGCACAGAGATCCCCCCCTGTGCCTGTACAGCACCGAGCACAGCCTGGACACGAGGTTCCAGACCCAATATGAGAACTTTTCTAATTTCTGTGACAAATCAGCTAAGGAAGGAAGCCTGTTTTCCAGCAGCTTAATATTTCTGAGAGCTCTACCCCTCGGTGAAATTGGACTGAAAGCAGCTATTGTGGGTGGCCAGGCACGGCTGCAGTCCCCGAGGAGGGTGGGCTGGCACCGGGCAGCACTGGCTGCTGACCCCAGTGGGGCTCGTGGGGAGACCAGGCTAGGCAGATGCCACCAAACCCCGCAGCCCATGGCCACGTCACCAGGCACTCACATCCAGCGGGGAAGGAGCCTGCTGTAACCTCAGCCTAGACACCTTGGGATGTGACATCTCAGGTGCTTTGTCCTTATCACGGCACCTTAGACTAGTGCTTGGTGATGCCACCGGAGTGGGTCTCACCCAGGGCAGCGGTTTACACCCTGCAAACCCTGGGGCTGGAACACAAACCCCAGGGCTGGAACACAAAAGCAAGGATAAATCCGGACTGCAGATGTATGGAACCTGGTCAAAAACGCCACAGAGGACTTCTCAGCAGAGGACACCATTCCTTCCTTGGCCAGCTGAGCACCTCCTTGGGTGGGCACAGAGAAGAAAGGCAAAGCCAGCAGGAGCACAGGGGCAGCTCTGCCTTGCCGTGGCTCCGATCCCTTACCCTCTGGATGCAGCGGCGAGCACTCGGTGCTGGGGCACCCTGAAGAAGTAGCTCATCCCATCACTTACCTCCAAGGCTGGTTTTCCCTGCTGTCCCTTACCCCTGGCTCCTGACATGCCGGGCTTTGCTGGTCCCCCAGTGCCCCAGCAGCCGATTCCCAGCTGTGCCATGGCTGCACTCGGTGGTGCCTGTACCTCCCTCTGGGCTACCCTGCAATCCAGCCCCGAGGCGTTTTACTTACCTCTTCTTTCTCCTCCAAAAAACTTAAAGCACTTTTAATTGCCATGGTAATTTTTTTTTTGAAAGCCATACAATTATTTTTGGTTTCTGACAGACACTTTTCATACCCCCTCTTGCTCCCCCTTCCTTTTTTTTTTTGGAAGGTGAGCCCTGCAGATCCATCATTCCCTAGGCTTGGAACTCTGAGCACCCTAATTTCTCTGTGCATCCTCTGCGTTCTCCCCTCAGGAGCTGCTCCAGCAGGGAGAGGTTTCTTCCCCCTTTTGGGAACTCCACAACCCGCAGATGTCTGCAATGAGCCTTTGCAAAACAAGACGGGGCTTTTTTATTAATCAACTGAGATGCAGTATTTCCAGCTCCTTGCATTCCAAAAAGCTCACACCCGCATCCATCTTGGCAGCTTTGCTCCTGCATCCCTGGCACTCCGCACTCATTTCGGATCACAGCCTTTGCCCCGCGCAGAGTAGCGGCACGGCCGGCCGCGCTCTGGCCCCTCGGCGCTTCCTTGCTGGCTGTGCCGTGCCTCCGCTGCAATCCACGATGCCGGCGTTTCCAGCGCCTCTCCAGAAAAACTCCATCCATCCATCCGCTTGGCAGTTGGGAGCACCCCAGGCACTGGCTGCCTGTGAGACTCCTAAATTTTCCTCTGTCCCAGAAAAACAAGTCGTGTCTTCAGTCGCAGGGCGGGAGAGGGGACAAGCTGTGTCAAAAACGGGCTTGTTTTTCTCCCTCTTTGTGTTTCGACAGCTGCTGCAGACAAGCCAGGCCACAGCCAATTCTTCGGCTGCCTCCGAGGTGGGGGTTGATGGGGGTTTTGCCTCCTCCCTTGGTCATCACATTATTTCTCTGGGATTTTCACAGCTGCTTAAGCTCATCTTTGAGCAGCCCAGCAGTCCCTCCGGACACTTCTCCTTGGAACCCCCCCCCCCCTGCTTCTTGCCGCCTGCTTCTTCATGGGTGAAATGTCTGGAGGGAGGATGGAGGATCCAGCCACAAGAGAGAGCTGGGAAGCCAGGCCAACCCGGCTGCCTCCATGCTGGCTGAGACCGGACACAGCTCAGTTCATCAGAGATGCTGCAGAGGAGCAAGGAGCTCTCCCAGGCAGGCGGGGGCTGGAGCTGACAGAACGGGTCCCGCTTTTCTGTGGAGACAAGCGGAGCTGGGGCTGGGACAGCAGCTGGGGACACCGGCGCCGTTTGACGGCGCGAGGCCCACCTTGCCAAGCCCCTTACTGCAGCATCCAAATCCTCTTCCCACCCCTCAGCCAGGCTCCCGCGTTCTCCTGCTCCCTTTCCCACCCTGGAAGGATGCTCCAGGACCTCGCTGCTCCGAGGCATGAACTTTTGACAGCCATTAGCCTGGCCCATTTCTCCCTGGGTCTTGCCCTGTCCTTTGACCTCACCAGTGTCCCCCTTACACTGGGGTTTCCTCAGACGCCAGCAAAATCCAATGCCATGATGCAAAGACACCTTTTCCCAAACGCTGCGCACCCCTTGCAGCCACCGAGAAGGATGCTGCAAGCACCAAACACCAGGTGAGAGATGGTGTGATGGTTTGAGAAACCCATGACAATCTACGGTAGTTTCGACAATTATTCTCTCACCCAAGGACCCCTCCCCACCCAGGAAGAGGAATCGGGAAGAAAACAAGGAAATCCGAGGGTTGAAATAGAAACAGATGTAATGGAATAAGACTAAACAATTTACATTAATAATACTAAAGAACCAAATTGATCCAAATACCAACATAAAACACACAAGGATTATACTCAGCCCATTCTATCCACAGGCAGCCGGGCACTCCCAGCAGGGCACAGCCAATGTGGGACACTGCGAGTGCTACGGCTTTGGGAGGAAGGGAAGGGCTGAGGGTGCCGGCACCAGGGCAAGAAGTTCTCGGGATGGCAGCCATCAAGGGAGCGAGAGAGAGCTTTGCAGGAAATGTTCTAATTCATATCGAATGTGACGTTCGTGGCATGAAATAATCCTGTTGGCAGCTTGGGGCAAGTGCCTGGATCTTGCTCCTCCCCATCCCAGCACCTGGCGAGCTCGGAAACTCTGAGACCTTGAAACCCCCACACTACAGCTGCCTGTAAAGTAAATATTTTCACAAATTCAAACACTAACCTCTTCTAAAACTGCAGTTTTCCCAAGCATTAGAAACAAAACGGGTCCCGTGTCGCTCAAACCAGGACAGATGGCCAGAGCCACTGAGTTTATTGGGCTGGGGGGCCCAGATGTGGGGCTGACAGCTGTCAATCAGCCCAGCACGTCCAAGGTCCCTGTACCCAGCAGCTCCCTGGAGCATCTCCCTGCTGCTGGCGAGGCTGTCATCCCTAACCGACATCCCTCCACTCTGACCCTCCAGGGAATCCCCGACAGAGCCTGGGATGCGAAAAGGCTTTCCCATTATCGTGGCCCCTTCTCCCAGCAGAGAGAAGCAGCTTTTCAAGAGCAGGGGGAGCCGGAGAAGGCTGGCAGAGCTTCCTGCCCCTCTTGGCTGGCTGAGCACAGGCTCCCATTTCCTTCCCTGGATCACCAAAGAGCTCCGGAGGCTTGTGAAAGGGGTGATCCAGCAAAACAGGACGAGAGGAGGGGCAGAAATACCAAGGCAGCACAGCTGGATGGGGTGAAATTCCCATCCCATGAAAGCCACAGGGAGCAAGGCTCCAGTGTTCTGCTCCCTCGGGGATGGGGGCAATTCCTGGAGGTCCAGCTGCTCTGAATGCCAGCCCTGGAGCCAGGGATACAACAGAAAAACAGTGGTGCTGGGTGGGTTGGTTTTTTTTTCATTCCCAGTAAGATCAGGTCAGACTGGCCCCGCATGTGATAGAGTGGGTGGGAAAGCCATTTTGCCTGAAGAGGAGGAAATGCCATCCTGTCGCCAATCACAAGCATTGAAAAAGCTGAATTACAGCCGCAGGACGGGTTGAAAACTATCCGTTCTGGTTTATAGCCACGCTCTGCTGATTTGGCTCCTAGTTTTTGACCTGTTAAAAGCTCACATTTCTTCCGTAAACACAAAAAACCCCAGAAAGCTACAATTCCCACGCAGCCGTGTGGCTCCAAAGAGCCGGAGCTTGCAAAGAAATCCAGCCACACGCTAAAACCGGGAGAACTGGCAGCCCTGAGCACTAAATGGTCCTGAAAAAATGAAGTCCCTGCACTTGCGATGCACTGAAAGCCCTTAGGTTTTTTTTTGTCCCAGCTGCCGATAATCCAGCCCTGTGCTCTGAAAGCCAACAGCTTTAGATAAGCAACATCACATTTACATCAACGTAACTCTGAGCAGAGTTTGACCATTAGCTCCGAATCCAGGAAAAGCGGAATGACGTGCACGTTTAGGCAGCTGGAGAATCTTTTTATCTTTTGTCCAAAGCTGGTGTCTTATTTCAAGACAGCCAATGTTTCCAAGCCGCACTTTTTTTTTTTTAAAAATAGTTGGTGCTCTGTTGGATCCCTGACCCGCTCCCAGCATGCCGTTATTAAACGCTGCCACAGCCCTGGGGTGGGGGGGCAGCAGTTGGGCCACCCCAAGGTCATCTCTGCAGCCCAGGGAGTGCAGGGGTGCCCAGACCCCCCCTCGCCCTGCAGCTGGACCCCCCCAAACCCTCCGTCCTGCACCGGGGGGCCAAAGGCCGGGAGCGGGAAGGAGGAGGGCGCTTCCAGCCACCAAAGCGTCCGTGCCAGGCTCCGTGGGCGCTGGCGCAGAGCTGCCCGGGTGGGAGCTGCTCGTGGCACGGTGGGATTTTCTTGGTATCCCCGATGGTGCTCATGGATGGACCATGTCCGTGTGGCACAGGCCTGTCCCACCGCCCTTCTCCGGGAGGGCACGTGGCCCCATGAGCAGGTTCAGCTCCCTGAGCCGGCAGGAGCCGCCCGCTTGGCTTTGGATGGGGCGCGGAAAGGCTGCGGCGGTGACAAGCAGTGACAAGAGGTGACGAGGGGCGGCGGTGGGATCCTGGCACACCGAGGGCACCGCCGCGGGTCGGGCCGCTGGGCCGTCTTGCCCGGACCACGCTTTTGCCGGGAAAGGTGGGACCAGACGATCCCGACGGCCCTTCCAACCCGGTGCTCCGGGATTCCCGGATCCACCCGCGGCCCTCGGTGCCCGCTGCGTGCCCGCGCCACCCTCCCACACCTCCGGCTGCCCACTCTCTCCTCCTCCTCCTCCTCCCGGCGCACCCCCCGGCACACGCACCCCCCCGCCCCGCGGGTGACCGGTGCACGC
>VZSF01008981.1:112283-161501 GCA_013398295.1 Chionis minor | reverse complement strand
AGCGCTCTGTGCTTTTTTTTTTATTATTATTCGTATTATTTTCTTTAATTGGAGTCTTTAGAGGAAGAAAACCCCTTTTTTCCCAGCCCTCGCCGGCTGCTTGCTCCGGGGGCTGGGGGGCGGCTGACCCCGCTCACGTCGCATTGGGGGGTGGGAGCGTTGGTCGCGGGTGGGTGTTTTGGGGGTTTTTTGTTTGTTTTTTTTTTCCCCGGCTCCTGGTGTCGCCACGGCGCCGGGTTTGGGGTGCCTGGCCTTGGGACCACCCGGGATGCGAGCAGACGGCATCCCCCTCGTCGCACAGGTAGGAAAACCCACCCGCTGCTAAGTGACGTGCCCGAGGCCGCGTAGGGAATCTGTGGCGGAGCTGGGACCGACATCCCCCAGCTCGCTCCCTCCCTCCCTCCCGGTTTCCCCTTGGATGCCTGCCTTGCCTGGCTGGGGACGGGGTAAAGTCCTGCCCGGGCTCTGCCAGCTCCTCGCCAGGCTCCCGGGGCGGCAGCCGGGTGCGTGGCCGGGTGCCAGCGGGACGAGGCCTCTCCGCTGGGCTTGGGAAGAGGAGACCCTTTTGGGTAAAGGAGGGGGGGGACACGCGTCCCTCGGGCACCGTGTTTGCTTGGATGTGTCTGAGAGTGACTTTTAAACTCCATCCTCCGGTTCGGGGCACACTTGGGCTGTGCCCGCAAAACTCTATCAATAGGGTTTTTCCAAGGGGTCCTCTCTGTTCTGGTTAGGAGATGGCAGCCTTTTGGGGGAGAGGTAGGTGGCTGGGGAGATGTAGGTGATGTGTCTCGTTAGGCCGACTGACTTACTTGGGGGAAAAACCCATATCCGAGTCTTTCTTGAGCTGTGTTTTCCCATTTCTGCTCCCCTTCCCATTCCTGCTGTCCCATTCCTGCTGTCCCGGGAGGGTCTTGCTGCTCCTGACTACCTCCTCCAGCTGCAATCCCCAACCCAGGATCACGCTGTCCTGAGGAACCGTTCTCCATGGGTAGGAAGCCAGAAGTTTACTTTGTTATCTGGAACAGCTTATTCTAAAGTAATTTCTCTTTAAGAGATGAGGAGCAAAGGAAAAAAAAAAAAAAACCTAACCAGAAGATCAGAAGCATTTTATATACCGTAGAAGAAAACAGCAATTTAGCAATAACTTCTATTAACTAGGCTGGGTGTGGGACCTTGATGTACTTTACGACTCGGGATGTGTAGCTGAGGAGAGGGAGCAGACTGTTCCAGTCTGTTTATTATTTCCTCTTAGTTCATCCCAGTAACTCGCCGCACACGGGTGCCCACACAGTTTTGGAGCCCTGACCCACCTTTGGGGGTGGGAAGGAGGAGGCTGTTGGATTGCATTTTGCTTTAGATACAGCCTAATCTGTAGCTTATGTTCATTATCTTACAGATGGGTTGGGGTTTAGCATAGGTTTTTCTGATGGGGCTCCGTCTCCGCAATTCCTACTGCAGTAGGAAAGCTGGAGTAACTTGAAGCCCCAAAGTCACTCGCAGGAGCGGGTCTCTATCAATAAAGTCCTTGTTGCGAAGCCAAGCGAAACCTGCCCCATGGGGGCTGCTGGCTTTCGCTGGGGGGATGCAGGGACCGATGGAGGTGGCACTGGCAGCCCGGAGCGGGGAAGCCTGGAGCAGGTGAGCCAAGCTGGGAATAAGAGGCATCTGGACTGTGCTTGGGGGCAGATTTAAACAGCAGCGTGGCTCCGGTTCCCCTTTATACGAGAATGTCCCCTCGCTCCACAGGAATGTCTTCCTTCTATTTAGACCCCCTCTTCCTCCCTTCCAAAAATGCGGTGCCCTCGTGTATGCAAGCTTTATCATCTGCCTCGGTTACTATGGTGTTACTACGTAAAAGCAGCTCATCTCGTAGCTCCTGGAATTATCTACAACTTGGCTTTACAGCCCAAGCCGGAGACGCGGGTCTGTGTCTGTCCCTTGCCAAGCCTTTCCCTGTTTGTGCAGTGGGATGGGGCCGGAGGCAGCATGGTTTGCAGGGCACGGCCGTGGCTCAGTCCCCTGGGAGCCCCTGGGAGCTCTGGGTGACCGGGCGTGAGGAGCCCGCTGCTCCGTGGGATGCTGTTCCATAGGTGCATCGCTGGCTACTTCCGAAAGCGGGGCCATATCCTGGGCAGGGAGGAACCCTGGGAGACCCACTCGTGCTCATTCCCCTGCAGACAGGGTGTTAGTTCCCCCAAGGAAACTGTTGGGAGCGGAAACAAATAATTGAAGGTCTGCGGAAATCTGTGCAAACAGAAGGCAGGAGATGGGAGAAGACATCTCCCCCCATGCCACCATCCTGCTCAGCCCCCCCGGCTTGTGCAAGGGACCCCCTCCGGTCCCTTTCCCATTTCTGCTCTGCCCGGCCATGGGCTTTCTCCTCCCGGGTCCCTTGCTCCCCATCTGGTATTTTTTATTTTTTTTTCCTTTCTGTCTTTTCCACCCGATTTGCATGTAAAGAAGCACGAGGGAGATCCATCCCACGGAGAGCTCCTCGGTTTGCACACTATTAATGTAAGTTATTGTCACCCTTGTCCTTGCAGGGAACTGGTGTGGCCCTGAAATAGGAGGATTTACCTGGGAGAGGGGGAGCCCAGAGCCAGGTCCAGGTTCTCCCCACCTTGGTCGTCCTAAGCGCAGGCTCGGAGTCACCCCCCGAGGTGCCACGCTCTTTACATCAACTGAAGAGGAGCCCAGGGTGGTTATGTTTGTAACTTAGGCACCTCTTCCAGGTGGGACGAGTCTAGTCCTGCTACGGAGCCTAATTTGGAGAAGACCCAGCTTGCTGGCGCTTGGTTTCAGGTGATTGGGGTGAAGGTCTGCGGCATCTCTCCCTCCTGCAGCTGTGATGGCTTTTCTGCTTGGTTGAGTAGGAGAGGCGTAATGTTTCTAATTAAAAAGAAGAAGGGAAAAAAAGAAGTCTTGTACTTCTCCCCCCCTTCTTTGTTTGTTTGGTTTTTTTCTCTCTTTTTTTTTCTTTAATTCTGGACAAATGTTTTAAATAACAATGCTTGAAATGCAAATGGAGTGAGTTTGCGGGAAGTGAAGTCACTGGAGAAGCCCCTGGTCCGCTGAGGGCTGCGGTGGAGTCGGAGGAGCTGGTGATGACACATGGCACAGGAGCAGAGCCGGAGCGGTTGGGTTGTCACCAGACACAGTCCCAGCCGTTGCAGCCAGGGCTCATCTCTGCCTGGAGGACGTTCTCCTGCCTTTCAAAGGCTTGGTGGTTTCTCTTTCCCCATCCCCTGTCAGAGGGACACTGTGTGAGGGTTCCCTCTTCTTTTTCTAAATGCACAATAAAGGGATATTTAACTCAACTCCCTTTTTATCTGCGTGCTCTCCGCTCCTTATTCCTACTTTTTGTTTTATTTTGTTTTGTTAAGAAACAGAGAAAAATCGGAGAGCGAGCCTTCTCAACTGTGCCTTCAACTGCAGCGATGGCTTTTGTAACGTTCCTCCTACCGAAGGCGAGCGCTGCCCTCCCCGCTCCAGCCAGGCCCCCCGTGTGTCTCAGCGCTTGCTTGGGGAAAAAGAAAAGAAAAAAAAAAAAAGAAATAGCATGATGTTAAGGTTGCAAAAGTTTCCATTATAACTCCACCCGAATCCTGCTGCCCAGTAACGCTCCAAAAATTCAGTCTGGGTGATGGGGCTTCCCTGCCTGCTGTGCCACTGGGCTGCTCAAGGGGAAGGAGAAGAGGAAGAGCTTTTTTGGTGTTTTTTCTTTTAATATGGAGATGCTTGAGAGGGCCACGTCAGGAATAGGGTGGGGAATGGGGCCTGGCATTTGGCCGGCAGAGTGTCCTTAATAAAGAGCCTGGGTGGGACAGGTTTAAATAGCCAGCGCTTAAATATTCGCTGAGGTGAGAGGCAGATGGATCAGTTGGAAGGAGCTTCCAGCAAGGAAGCACCTCTCTGCTGTTTGGGTCGGTATCTTTTAACTCTTCCTCTCCTGCATAGCTGTCTCGATGCTCTTTTCAGGCTGGCTTTTTTGTCCTGCTGGTGTAAAGGGGATGGGTTTGCTCCCACGAGAGGGATAAAAAGGGAGCTAGTCGCTCCCAGAGCCTGGCTTGGCCTGTGGGATGCTCGCGCAAGCTCTGCTCTCGTGCTCCCCCAAATAAAGAGGTTTTCACGGAACTTTTAAAAATCCTCTTTTGGAAATAGGTCAAGCAAATATTTATTTCCCTAAGGTGCCATGCCAGTGTTGCACAAATACTTGAATGGGTAACCATTTTACTTTTCCCTGCTTTGTTTCTTTCTAAGCATATTCAGTGTTTTGGTTTTTTTTCCAGTGGTGTAGAGACGCACATTAATAATTGTATGTAATCAGTCCTGTCGGCCTCTCTTCCCATCTGGAAGTCTGTGCATCTCCTATTTACTCACGCTTTGCAATCGCGGTGCTGTAAATCAGAAGCCGTGACACTTTTTCCGTTATATCCAGGTGCCTATCAGAAAGCCAGGAGGGGGGGGATGTTTTTGGTTCTCTGGAGGAGTTCAGGTCAGCGGTGTGGTCAACTGCGTGAATCAGTTTAAAAACAAATCTCCCAGAATACAGCAAATACTAACAAAACGGCCGTACTGGGGGTTCACTTTCCCGTCCTGCAGCCCCAGCTGTGGTGTTGCTGGTGCATCTCTGGAAAGTACGGCCAGCAGTTGGGTTGTCCCACAGATGGAGAGTGTGGACTTAAAGCTCATGCCCTGCTGTCTGATGGAGCTTGTCTTCCCCAAATAATCGGAAATCAGTCAGTATCTGTCTTCAAAGAGGGATTGAAACTTCTTGTCTGCTCTTAAAATGGCAAAAATAGAGAGTTTTGTTTAAGAGGACCAAAATTGGGCTTGAGGTCTTGGATACTTGATCCTGTAGCTCTTCAGATCTACTCAGAGTAGGAGTAGCAAGGGTCTTTGCTGCCGTGCTGGAGTACTTGGAGTATGCTCAGTGTAAGAGGAACGTTTGAGATGAGGTTGTCTTGGGTGCTTTTTGATGTGCAGTATATTTAATGAACCAAGGTCTTGGGTTTTTGCATTAAGGATCCAGCTGTATTGCTGGCTCCTTGTGCCTGTGCAGAGGAGCTTCGATGGCTGGAGACCTTCCTGGTGGCTCCAGGTCCTCCCTTGGGACCAATGCTAGCCGACGTGCTGGGCTTTCTCCTGCAGCCTGTGTCATGCCCTCCATCTCTGGTCAACCTTGTGAAGGTGGCCACCTCTAAACCAGCTCCTCAAGCGTGGTACTTGGTAGCTTTGGAGACCTCGATGGGTTGGATGTGACACCAGTGGGGCTTCTTGACATGCGGCTTTTCACGGCCCTGGCAAGACGCATGTGTTTTGTCTCTTAATGAGGGTGAATTGGCTCTTCCGTGTGTCCCTAATCGCAGGGTGGTCATTGGAGACGAGTCATCCTGAGGTCTGTGCAGGAGGTTACGCGAGTCTTGTTCTGGCGCTTTGGTTTGTTAAGCGGGATGTAAAAGCAGGCTCCTTTTCAGAAAGGCATCCTGCTCACTTTCTTTGCTAGGAATCATTTCCGTGTTGGGAAATATTTAAGACAAGGGGAGTGTCTCTGTTTTACAGCAACAGAGTTAATTTAAAGCCAAAAAGCCGGACACAAACCCCCTCAGCCGCGCCAGCAGAGGGGAAGCAGACTTGTGGTCTGGACTCGGAGCAAGCAGTTGAACGTGAATATTTCATTAAGACCATGGTCCACCTGCTGGGCCCCGCTCCTCCGCTCCTGCGTGGACCGGGAAGCGCAGCAGATGTTTTAAATCGCAGCCTGCACTCCCTGCTCCAGTGTCTGGCACTTCCATGTTGTTCCACAAGCAGGATAGACGGGGGCCGAGGGTGGTGTAGCAACCACTGCAGGTTTGCAGGTCCTTTGCTTTTAGCCTTTTTTCCCCTCCGTTGCTGATGTCCATCTCGGTGGCGTGGTGGTCTCCAGCTCATCCAGCTGGTGTCCCCTGTGCTCATCCGTGTTTGCTCTGCCAGCGGCGGGTGGGGAGCAGGAGACTGGGTCGTTTAGAGGAATTTTAGAGCTTTCATGCTCCTACTTTGATCTTCTCTGGCACCTAGGATAGGTTTTGGGGAAAATATTATTTTTTAAAAAATTTATTTAAATGTAGTTTTCAACTGGCCGGTTGGAGCTGAGAGGGTGGGGGTGAGAAGGAGCCCTTGCTTTCGGGGGTACCCCCCTACCCCCCAATAAACAGCGCTGCAAGGCAAACGTGAAGCCCCTTGTGTGCTCAGAGCCCTGCTGTTGACCATATGGTGTGCCAACGTGTGTCCTTGCCCAGGTTAAATGAGGTGGTAAATAGTATTTGAGATTCACGTAGCAAAATTAGGGCTCTGTCTGCCGGGTACCTTCAGAAGAGGGTCTCCACTAGGGACCTGTGCTTAGCTGGAGAACCTGGTCCTTGCTGGTGGGTGTTGTGGATGTGTGTTGCTCTGTCCCTCTCACTCTTCTCGGGTGAGGACAAAGCCCCCAGTCCATCAGGGCATCATGGGGCCACCATGGGATGTGTCCCATCACTACCTCTGCTCCCCACTCAAGCAAACCCCCATTCCTACCTCAGCGTGGGCGTTCCAGCATGGCTGGAGCCCTGGGCTTGGAAATGGGGAATTATTTCCCACACGTGGGAGGTTTTCCCTTCTTCATTACGAATGTTGGCCAAGTGGATAAGGGTAGTGTGAGGCAGCGGACGATGCTGTGAACAAGAGAGATGTTGATGAGCACGGGGGGCTTGCTGTGCCTTCCCAAAGTGTCTGCTCCAGAGATGTCATTGCTGTTCTGCCCCTCAGCGCTGCGAAATGCTCCCTAGTGCATCTGTGCCCCTGGGGTTGGGTTTGTCAGGTCCTTGTAGGCATGGAACTTGGAAGAAAATTTAAAAAAAAAAAAAAAAGTTGAATTTAAAATGTCATTGATTTCTTTTTTTTCTTTTTTGGTATTTTTCTTCTAATTTAATCAATTCCCTACTGTGCTGCAAATTCCAAATGTGAATGGGAAATAATCCCACCAGTACAATAATTAGCATGTAACCAGCAGATGAAGAAAACCCAAACTGCTGAGCTGATTGGCGAATGCTGACTATTTTCCAAATTAATTTCAATAATCACATCTCCCGTTAAAAGGAAGACAGGGCGGGGAGGAAGTCTTAAATTTTCCTCAAGCTCAATGTAGTGAAAAATGGTATGTGCAGTGTTCTCCATGTGGTTATGAAAAAAGAGACGATTCTTGAAACTGAATTGCAGATACAAAGTATTGCTGATTCTGCAGCTGAGCAGCTCGATTTCGGTTGCTTTTTCGGGGGGGAAGAAATAGAAATTGTAGGTCAAATATCCATGATTTTATGTAGGTGTGTGACAGTAAACAGTCTACTGGAAGAAGGAAACATTCCCTTGCAGTGGATGGAAAATAAGTCCACTCGAGGCCATTAATAGCAAAATCTGTTTCCGTGTTCCCCGTGCATCCATCCAGCTCCCGAATATTTTGTTGGTGCGCTTTGAAGGGATGGATGGAAATTAGCATTTGGGAAGGGGCAATTTTGGAGCATCCAGGAGCTGGGCGCACTCTTAGCATGGGGATCTGCGGCTGCTTTCTGCTCTTGCCTTCCTCTGCTTTTTTTTTTTCTTTTTTTGGCCGGTTTTGCCCCAAAGGTGGGTGGTTGGAGAAATCCTCTCTCTGCCTCGCTGCCTCCACGGTGCCATGCCCAGGCAGCCCTGGGAAAGGTCACCTCTGCAGAGCTGTACCTGGCAGCTGGTGTAATTACGCACCTGAATTCACATTCAGTATTGGCAGAGGTTATTTATTTATTATTTTTTTCCCTAATGATGTTTTTCCCCTCCTAGAGCAGCCCCAGTCATCTCCTGGCCGAGGCCACCTCTCCCTCAGGACTTACTTTCTGACACCAAAGCACAGGCGATGCCGCTACCAGGTGTTGAATCAGAGCAGCGCTTTAGAGACGCGCTTTTTTTCAGTTTAAACTGAATTTTAGCAATGTTTGCTAAGCTGTGATACAGCTCGGTGCTTGTAGGCCGAAAAATATTTTATTTAGAACTGCGGGGAATGGTCTGCTGAAACCCTGGGCTTACGAGTGAGCATCCCACACTCCTCTGCAGAGGCAAGAAATCCCGGTGCCTTTGATGGAGCAGCCTTTTTATTAAGGCGTTTGCAGGATTAGGGCAGTTGGGAGGTGCCCACGATGCGAAACACTCGTGCTGGCATCGTGCCGGTGATCCGGTGCGCTCCCTGTTTTTGGCGTGGGGAATGTGAGGTGCCCAGAGCCACCCTGTGGTGTGACAACCACGTCCCAGTGAGCATCCCCGGTGTGTGGCTCTCTCGGGTCCTCTCTCTCCCAAAGGCTCAAGGATACAGTGACGTTGTCAGATGGTATTTAAAAAAATAAAAACTAAAAAAAAAAAAAAAATCAGGCCAGTCCAAGTGCTTTGAAACAGTATTTATTATTTTATAAACTCAAGCCTGGCACTCTGTGGGAAGGTATGCAAGCGGATCACTACGGTATTTTCTTTGCATATTTTCCTAATGTTAGAGACGGTCCCAAAGAAGTATCGCATTGTTTCATTTCCCCTCCACACTTCATGTTTTTCTAAAAATAAAAGCTAATGTCAACAATCCTACAATAACGAATGAGTGAATGTGCACGTCCTGCGCCCGATTACTTTTTTTAATGTTTTTTTTTTGGTGAAAAGCAAGATTTTGCTGGTAATCACATTATGAGCAATGGATAAAAATGTATCTTTTAAACCACCTCGCTGATGGTTTTTTCTTTTTGCCTTTTAAAAATGCCATTAATAAACTTAGAGGCTGAAAATACACTAGCTAAGCAGAGACTAAGAAATGTCACTTGAGGTGAGTAAACAAGTTGGCTTTTTGTTTTTTTTTTTAATGAAAGCCAAAAAAACCAGCCTGCTGCCACTACGTGTGTTAAGGGTTCCTTAAATACAGAGTCTCCTTCAGGGCTGACAGGCATCCCAAACACCTTTTATAACAAACCTCTAATTATAGCTTAGCAACTCCATAGGTTCTCTGGATCCACTAGGGTATATTGCACCAAAAACCAGGGAGAATACTTATATTTTCTGCGACTGATGGGTGAAGCAAATTTAGAGCTGGACCTGGTGGTACGTAGTGAGGTGTTTATAGAGCATTATAGAGTTGTGCTTGCTGCTGCATTATACAATTTTGGGGTTAAACACTGCATTTCGGGAAATACTTCCTGAATGCATTGGTGTGGATTCCAACGGAGCGGGTTGGAAAAGGGTTCGGCTGGTGGCCAGCTCCTTCCTGCAGGCCCTCACTATCTCCCAACTTCTGACACTTGGGTTAAAGCCCAGCACTCAGAACCAGGAACTTCAGTGAAAATCTCAGCTTTTTAAAGAAAACAAGACCTCCAGAGCTTCGTGGTTATGGAGGAAAGCTGGAAAACGGGAATTGTTGGGCAGAGCGGGGTAGGGAGATGTCCTCCTCTCACCACCCTGCTTGAGCCTGGTTATTCCCAGTATCCCAGACTGGGAGCCGTTGCTGTGGCGTTCAGGGCTTGACTTATGGTTTTAGAAGCTGGCATGGCTCATACTGGCAAGTTGATTCTTTTCTCCTCCGTTTATTTATTTCTCCCCCCCCTTCATTTTAATACCGTCTCCTGGGAGATTCCAGCTGAAATCTATTCATTGCTGAGATGTTTCCCTTCCCTTGCGCCGTGGATGCCGAGTTGGGTTTCGCTGTGGTTTGTTTCTGGCATGGGAGGGAAGAGCTGTGCTTGCCGTCGGCTGCGCAAGATAGGAGATATCATATAGGTGTTACACGTTTGTTGCATTGTGGGATCAGCCCCACTTCCACAGAAACAGCAAAGCTTTCCATCCATGCCACCGGGGCTTCTCCTCCACTATCAGGACCTCCATCTCCCAGGCTTTGATGGACCTGCCTCGCCGCGCTACTGAATCAGTGTGGGCTCTTAATTCCATTTATATTTCCCTTGCAAACGTAAGTTGGAAGTTTGTGAGACAGCTGGCCTGATCTGATGGTGAGGGATAACTGCGGATGGCTTTCTGCTGGAGCAGAAGCTCTTGGAGAGGTCTGGCACATGCTAAGGGATAGGGAGAGACTGCAGGTAGGGAGATGTGCGGAGCGAGGGTGGGCAGAGCAAGACCTCTTGCTTTTTTTTGGCAGGGTCAAGTGGGTAGGTCATGGATACATGCCCTTTCTAGGCAACAGCATCCCTGTTCAGCTGAGCTCCAAAGTCCATGCTTCCAGTCCGTGGGACCTCCGTGTCTCTGCCCGTGTGTAGTTGAGCGCTGGCTGAGGAGCGATGTGGCACTGGGGACAGCCACTGTCCCCAGCACTTGCAAAGCATTTCTTCTGGTGGTGCTTCCAGGGCTGAAGTTCACAGTGTGGTTTCCCCCCACCCCGAATATTCTGAAGTCACCAGTGAGACTCTGCAGAATCCTGAATCTGGATCAAATCAAGTGATAATCTAAGGTTCCCTCTGCTTGGTCCTCAGTCCTTGAAAATCTGTATTGCGTTTGCACTTGTGCTTGAGAGTTTTTTCTCCAGAATTGTGTCTAGACATCTTTTTTTTTTTTTTTTTTTCCCCCTCCTTCCCCTCCAATGAAATCTGAGGTTCTCACGACCCCAAGAGCTGAAGCTTCTCCTAGCTGATGCTCCCAGCGAGAGCATCTTTTCTTTCTCCAAATATTTTGAAGCTCATGATAAAATTGTGAGGCTTTGGCAGTGCCACTTTGGGTGCTATTTGTGTGCCAAAGCCCGCTGAATACGTCTTTTATCGCAGATTTGTAACAGTAGCTGTTGGAGGGGGAGCTTCACGGGAGAAATGCTTTCAGAAGAATGCTTTTATAAAGGAACGCTGTCCTGAAGAAAAATAAAAAGTGCCCTGCTCAATGCTGTGTATACCGCTTTTTTTAAAAAATCCAACCTGAATAGGGTTTAAAATTTTTAAAAATCTGCAGTAGGAAAGAAAAGCCCCAAGCGCAAGATTTTTCTTGTGTTCATCTTGTAAAATTTGCCCTTTAATTTGGGCAAATAAGGTTTTGCTTCCATTTCTGGGCAGTTTTGTTTCTCCTCTTTGTACAAACAAGGACTCTTGTGCTCCAGGCATGGTTTGTTTTGGTTGTTTTTTTTTTTTGGGGGGGGGGGGGGGAGGGGTGCATTTAGATTCTGACTTAAGAAATGCCAAAATCCATGTTTTGTGTAACTCTCCCCAGGCTGAACCCCAGCCAGGTCCCTGCAGGAGCTGGGATCGGGATGTGACAGGCAGGTTGCTGAGACAGGGCTCGTTTGGAGTGGGAAGGGCAGAGATGAGTCCGTTCTCCTGTTCCACCTCAAGCAGAAGGCGAGTTTAGGGAGGAGACGAGGCGCTGGGGTTTCCAAGCAGCAAATGGAGTAGTATGGGAGGATGTATGGCCTCCGGGAGGCGGCTGTGGTGTCCTCAGCTCTGGGTCCCACCAACCTTCCCTGGTGTCCACTCTGGAGTTGAGCTGTTTCTGCTCTCTGCAAAAACCGGGTATTTCTCAGTGGCAGACACGTAAAGCTTGTCGTCCCATCTGTTCGCCTTGCAATTAAAGATGCTTTTCCTTTAAAAAAAAAAAAGATTTATTGTGGGGAAAACCTACTTTAAAATTACCCTGGTGTCTGAAAGCGTTTTGGCTGCTGCGTGTCAGCCAACACCTATGGGTGCTCTGGCTGAGCACTCCCCCCGAGGAGGGGGAGCGTGGCACTTCGCTCCCAGTTCAGTTTTGGTTTGGATCATCGTACGTTGTTCTGAAGTAGCCATTTACTCTCCTTCCCATCTCTTTGGCACAGAAGCGAGAGAATAAAACTTTAAGAGAGGAATGTGATTATAATCCCGTAAAAATTGACAGAGGAATTTGGCAGTGGTTGCAGGCTGTGAATGTAATACATAATATTTTATTCATTTTTTAAAATGATTAGGTTTCAAGCTGACAGTTTAAATGACAAATCATCTTAAAAAGATATTGTGGACGGCATAAAAACTGTCAGTGCGGTTTTTGCTTTGCTAACTGTGGTGTTTGCAAGGTCTGTGCACAAAAAAAAAAAAAAAAAGGAATGTTTGGCTTTAGCCAAGCTGCATGTGGAAGCTGGGAGAGCTGGGTCCCTTGTATTAATAATTTGTGTTATGATAGTATCATTACTGGCTCGCAGGCTTTTTTTTTATACCTGAGTTAACAGCAGTGCTGCCTGTCCCAGCGTGTGCAGGGGGGCTTCTTGGTCAAAGGAAATTTTTTTTTTGGAAAAAAAATATTTTTGCTTTTGTTCTCCCCTTGCTCCCACAAACTGTTTGTGAATGGGCCCAGTAATTGCAGCTGGAAGAGGCTGGAGATAAGGGCAGAGGAGCTGTTCAGACGCGTTATTGAACATATTTAGATACATTATTCAGCATGGAAAGCAGATCCCAGGGGACCGACAAGAGTTCCCCATCCCAGAATATCCCAGCTCACAGCGGGAGCTGGAGCTAACGATGCAAAACCCTGCAGGCAGCGCAGGAGCTGCAGCTTCCCACGTCCTGTGGGGTGCTGTAGGCTTGAGATTTTTGGACGAAAGGGAAACCAGTGCTCTTCTGTTTCAGCTGAACTGGATAATCGCGCAGATGGATCAGAGCCCCGTCAGGCCTTGTATAAAACATGTAACAAAGTGATGATTTCAAATAATCGACGGCAAAAATTAAATATTGGTGTCCCCTGTGGTCCTCGGAGCATCCTTGTGGGCAGTAAAATGGAGATGAGAGGAGTGGGAGTCTGCTCTGTTTTTTCCTTTTCTTGGAGCGAGAAGCTGACTATCCTTTGCAGAGCTTTAATGCTCAATGTTGTGTATACCCCTTTTTTTAAAAATCCAACCTGAATAGGCTTTAAAATTTTTAAAAGTCTGCAGTAAGAATTTTTAGCTTAACGAGAATATTCCGTAATTCCTTCTCTTAGTGATGGAAAAAATGATGAAGGTAGACGTGAATTGGACCACGTCTCTGTCTGCTTGTAAATTCTTGGAGATTGGGCATAAAAATCATCTCTCCTTAGCTGAAAATAAACATCCCAGGGTAGATAAGCGTGTAGTGCAGAAGGCTGGGGGTTCAAGCCACTGCTCTGAACAAACCTGAGTTGTTTGGCTCCAGATAAGAGAAGAGCGAGGGAGGAAACGGATCTGCAGGTGCCTGAAAGGGAAGGTTGTGTTTGCTTTCTGCATTCACAGCGGATAGGGCGAGAGGTCATGGTTCTAAAATTGTAGAGAAAAATGTTCAGATTAACTATTGGGCAATACTTTCCTTAAAAGTGACAACTGGTTTTGATGATGGTCTGAAGAGCTTGTGGAGCATCAGTTGCTGGAAGACGAAAATGGCTTGGAAATGTCTTTCTGATATTTCTCGGTGGTCGTTCTTGCGTGATGAAGGTGCAGTTTACTCTCCTGCAAGTGGGAGTTGTTTCGATGCTTTCCTGTGCTCCCTTCCTCCAGCGCTGGCCTGGAGTGGTGAGGCTAGAAAGGGTTGTTTTCAGTCTAAAATAAGCAAGAGATGACAAATGGTGTTCTGGGGCTTAAAATTTTCAGGCCCTTAAAAAGATTGAAGTGACTAAAGATAATATAAGTTTGCGTGCCTCTCTGCAAAAGCGGATGTTGGCTAGAAATATTTTATGCTCTTTGATTCTAAAATTGCATGTTATGGACATTAAATTGTATGACTTGCCTCTCTCAGTGATACAGCCTTTGCAGGACACTGGTTCACTTGAGTTGGAAGAGGCAGAGAGGGGGCGTGAGTGATGTTGCCTTTAGTACAGCTATTTCTCTTTAAAGAAATATCAGTAAAGACAAATTCCCAGCTCTGTGTATACACTGGAGAAATGGAAACAGCCACTTTAGAGACCCTAAATGGTAACTTGCCATCCTTTAATTGTACCTTGGCAATGGGAACCTTTTTAAAACAACGTCCCACACGCAGCGGAGCCTGTGGGACGGGATGGTTTCTGCTGGGCTGTCTCAGGAGGTCCCACGTGGCTGAGATGTGTGTCCTCTACATGCATCCTTTGCACATCAGGACCATGTTCTGCAGCGTCCTGTGCGCACTCTTTACTCCAAGAGTCTTATAAAAAATTCCAGTCTAATGCCAACTTCCCCCCCTTTTTTTTTTCCCCCCTGTAGGGAACAACCATTTTATAGTCAAGAGCAGGGAGCAGATCTGTGCTGTTGACTCACAAACAAGGTGCAAAATCTCAGGCCAGGTAAGAGCATTCGTTCTTCCTTGGGCGCAGCTGTGCATCACTGCACATCACCTTTTTTGTTAGATCCACACAAATCAGCTTGGGTCTCAAGGTGCAAATGAGCTTTTTTCTCCTTGCTAGATACAACAACCATCTTTAATCAACCTGGGGACCATCTGTGAGAGCTGCTAAACCGTAACTGTTGTAGACTGGACTGTGACGCTCATTGAAGGGAACCAAAAGACGTGTTTTGTTGTGGGTGTTGGGATGTGGAGAGGCCCGGTGAGGAAACCTTGCCGTGTCCTTGGCTTTTGGGGCAGAAGGTCCCATGGACCACAGGAAGTTCCATGTGGGCGCCACAGGAAGGTGCCCATCTCTGCCAAAGCTGGGGACTTGCCAGGTGCCTGCATGGCTGAGCTATTTCCCAGCCCTGGGAACAGCAAGAAAAGGTGAAGCATCCCCCAAAACAACCCCTTTGGGGACCAGTGAGCAGGGGAATTGTTTTCGTCTCTTTCTGTGTCATTTTGCTCTTCCTCAGCCTGACCTCTGGTGGGGCAGAGTGCTGAGAGCTGGGCTTGGGGTACCTTGTCTGCTTGTGCGAGTATCGGGTTGAACTGGCATTGCTCTGCAGGGAGGCTTTGTTCTGGGACAGCCTCGTTCCCTTTCCAGCCGTGTCAAAAAAAAACCCAAAAAACCCAAAAGAGAGCAAGAAGAGAGCTAACAGCTGTTAAAAAATTAAATAAATCTGAGATGGGGTTGCCAGGTGAAAGGAAAATGGAATAATCTCTATTCTTGAGGCTTTGCAGCTGTTCTGACTTCTAAACATATAGACCCTGGGTGGATCCCCGCACAGGGATGCTGCTGGGAGGCTGGTGTTTCTCCCACCCACTTCACAAGCCTGCTGTCCCAGCTGGTTCAGGTATCATGGTTTTAAATCCCCAGGTATATAAGGATGACTTTATTCTCTGTGTCAAGTCTGATATTTGGGGAATATAGTCTCCATTTTTATACAGTTTCCGGGTTTTGAGCCACTCCGTCAAGCCTGAGGAAACCCTGAGGATGTGGATGGCAGTGGGCTGGTAATGATGGTCAGTGGCTCTGGCAGACAGTGGGAATCACTGAGACAGGAGGACCTGAGCGTATCATGGCTATCAGACGCTGGGATTTTAATATCTGAAAGAAGTTAGGGGAAAAAAGCACGCCTTGGTCATCCTTGCTGCTGTTCCAGTTTCAGTGATAAGCAGCTGAACTGGCTGCATGTGCTGCTTGGAGGAACCCCCAGCCCTGCCCCCTTGCCCCAGCTTTCTCCTGTATTATTTTACTTGAAGCAGCAACTTCAGGCAGTTCAAGGAGGAGCCGCCAGGGTCATAGTGGCTCACAGTGCCAAATTTGCAGGGGTTTTGCTCCATGTTTCAGAACAAGGTTTTGGGAAACTGAGATTTTTCTCTGCTTAAGTTTCTATTTAAACCTCCTTTAATTTCAGGAAGTGCGAAGCCACTCAGACTGCTGTGATCAAGGTCACTCTTCTTAATTTAGGTAGTTCAAGGATCACAAAATCTTGTTTGTTAAAGTCTTAGGCGTATGTTGAATCCCTAAAGGAGTGTGTGAATGATATTAAACCTACCATAGCAGAGAGAGCTTGTATAATAAAGGGAGAGGAGCAATAGTGTTATTGAAGGAGGAATGGCAGATAAGCAGCTGGGGCCGTGCTGTTATCACTTCGTTTGGGAGACAGTGGTGTTGTGCACGTCATTACAGGACATTTACACAAATTGCTGGAATAAAAACCCACTCCATCAGCAGACTAATATTTGTTTCTTATTATATGTTAAACTTTTTCTGGCACAGAAAAGGTTGTCACCTGTTATGTTAAGGTCCCGGCATTCAACACTGGGATCTTTCCAAGTGTGTTGAAACCCAATTCGTTCAGAATAAGCCTTCCCTTCATTTTAGGGGAGGAAAAAAAGAAAAGCAAGAAGAAAAGAAAAAGCTGTGGCATCTAGCAGGCATTTAAAGCATTTTTTTCTTGTTCTCTGAACTCTTGTGATCTGCTGGACTTGGGGCTGAATTTTCCGCCAATTTTGTGCTCGCTTTGCATTTCCTGTGAATTAAATTAAGAAAATAATATACAGCAAATAACATACAGCAACCAGTGCTGTGGGTCTGGGGGAAGCTTTGTCCAAGTGTGGCTCTGCAGCAGGGAGCGTCGAGGCACCCAAGTGCTTAGGGAGGGAAAACCGTTATATGTCCTTCAAAACTTGTCCAATTCCTTTGCCTTTTTTTTTTCTTTTCTATTTTAACTCCTGGTGGGGTTCTGTCTGTGCGGCTACAGCTAGCATTGTTGCTTCTAGTCTGCAGGATTTTGGATGGGGTCAGGGAGCACCTTCCCAAGTTGTAATGCATCTGTGCCAGTTACTTGGTGAAATCTCTCCGTGCCGCTTATTTACTTATTTATTTTAATCAAAGAAACTCGCTGGTTGCGAGCAAAGGGGATGGTCAGCAGGATCCAAAGCAGGGGGCTTTGGCAGAGGACTTTAGCCTGAGCACACACGCTGGCACAGGGACACTTGGGACATATTGCTGGGGGAGGAGAACCTGCCACTGGCCACACTCCGGCAGGACCAGCTAGCGAGCTTAAATTTTTCCTTTACTCAGGAATCACAACATAATTTTCCTGTTTTTTTCATCCTTGTTATGAGCACTGGCTCACCTTTTTCCAGGGTGACTCTTTGTTTTTCAGTACGCTGTTTTCTCCCCTGGTCTGAACTTAATCCCAGAAATCCACTTGGCTGGTTATCCCTTTAGACAGTTAAGTTTAGAAATTATGAAATACATAGCGCTGGCTCCTCTGCTTCTGCGGGGCTGAGGGGATGGGGACTGGACGGCAGCAGAGGAAAGCGGAGGGGAGAGAGGAAGCCCACAGCTCCAAGCAGAGCTGCAGGTTATATATAGCTGCGGGCTGCGGCGGTGTTGGTCGAAGTGCTGTGATTGCTTCTCTAAATACGTTCTCGGCCAGTTGAGCTTCCAGTCCTGTTAATGAACCGAGCCCCTGAGAGGTGGCCGAGAGCCGGGGAGCAGCATCCCTGGCCTCCAGCGCATCATAGCTGGGATTTTTACTTTTTTTACCCAGTTTTTACTTTTACTGGGTTGAGAGCGGCACGGTTGAGTGCTTGGCAGTTAATTCAGAGCAGTCGCTTAACTTCTGATAAATGAAGTCTTTACTAATTGAGTCGGGGTGAAAAAAAAAAAAAGAAAAAATCACAGATGTGTGTTTTGGGATGCTGCAGTGAGGATGTACCGTGGGAGCACAGCTGGGCGGATGGTGTCAGCTGGGAGACCCCTAAAACGGATCAATGATTCATTTTTACTTTTAGCCTTTACTAACCGAGGCTCACCTTCTCCTTTGGAGGCGCAGCAGTAATTTTTGGTGCGACATCTTCTCTTCCAGCCCTGAATCCCGGTGCAGCTGAAGCCACTACAGGCACTTTAAAGATGCGCGCGAGCGTGGAGGAGGAACTGGAGAAGGACAGGCTGAGGACGTGGTCCCTCAAGCAGGTAGGTCACCGCTGCCACCACGGGCTCCCTGTGCGATACGGACCGTGCACCTTTCTGTCTTCTCTTGGGCAGAGAAATGTGGCATGTTTCGGTGTACTGCAGGGTTCTCCCATGAAGGCTGTTCTAGCCCGATGGCTGAAATAAGCGATCATGCAATGGTTTCTCCGTTAACCTTTGAGCCCTGCTCTGCTCCATGCTCGGTGCAGGTCTTGGGTTATGCTCCTCGGTGTCCCTGAGAAGGGGACAATTTTTTTGATTCTGAACGACACACTTTGGACAGGACAGAGTTCAAACGTCCGGTGCGTTTGTACTCTTCTCCTGCCTGGTGCTCCTCTACCTTTCTGCTAGACCACCCATGTGTTTATTTTTTTCCCCCACCTCTAAGTATCCATATAACTTAATAAATGCTCATCTGTCCCATCTTGTGGATGAGGGGTCAGGAGAGCGATGCATTTTTCTCCTTGGCTGCTGGGGCTGGAAGAAGTGTGCTTGGAAATAACGCTCTGGTTTTCCATTGCGCCGTTCCAGGTTTTTGAAGAAGAAATTGGGTCTCATACCAGAGCAAGGCCATTTTATTTGTGAGAAATGAAGCTCTATGGTTAAGCGTTAGCGAGCAGCCTGGTGGAGAATTTATTCACCCAATTCATGTCTGTGTGATAAGGGAAAGTGTCCCCATGGAAATGGAGGTTTTCAAACCCTAGAGTGATTTCTGCCCAGCTTGTGGCATGCCTGGAGACTGCTTGTTTCTAGACTTTATTAAATAATCAGCGTTGGGAATACAACAACTGGACTGATGCTGTTTGCTGGAGCTTTCCTGACGCGCTTCCAGTTCTGCAGGCTAAATCCAGCCTGTTAAACTGGTAGGAATAAACTAACGGACCCTGCTGGAGCATGCCAGGTGCTGGGATCCACCTGCACCCTCAGCTTCCCCAGAGCTGTCCTCCTTGAAGTTGCCTCAGTTAATTGCATCCGAGGTGGGTCCTCAAATACCTCGTGGCAATAATCTTGCAAACACAGCGAATGTTGTTGCTTTCTGGGTTGTCTTACCACGACAGATGGAGAGCTCGGCAGGAGGAAGAGGGTAAAGCTTTTGTAGCTTCACTCTGCGTTGGTAAACAGTCAGGGCCTCTTGGGAAGGGAGAGTAGGGAGAAGGGAATTAGATTTTTATATCCCCTGGTATTTGCCACTGAAAGATAGTAATAATGCTTTTGGATGCTTTGTGTGGAAGGTCACTGGGTAAGTGGGAAGGATTCCTTTGTGTTACATCTGCAGAAAATAATGTCATTTATTACTCAAGGGCTTGCACCCAGAGACAGATCGTGGCGTTGTAGCGACGTGTGTCATCCTCCCTGCATGCTCGCCGTCCTGCGCTGGCACATGCCGGCTCTCCAGTGTCTTCTTAGGGAGATTTAAGACCCAAACTCAGGATCTCTGCTCTCAGAGTTGGCCCTTCTTTCTGCGCTCCTCCTTTCCCCGCACCCTCCTCTGGTGTCCTCTCCCTCCCAATTCATTTGTTTTTAAAACGATTGTGCTATTGTGTGCATCAATATGCACATAGTCTGTCTTGTTTTTCTCTTGGACTGAAAGTGCAAAGCAAATCTGTTTATGGTTTTGGTGAGCTAATTCTTCCCCACCCTAGATTTTTAAATAGACTCTTTCTTTACCAAGCTTGCAGAGCTTGCAGGATGTATTGAAGTAATGGGAAAAATATGTTGTGTGTTAACCTTCCTTTTTGGTAAAACTTTGTTTATGACACCCTGTTCGTAGCAGTGCGTTTGGGAAGCGCGTATCTGGACGCTGAAGCAGGCAGAAGACTTTGAAATAGGAAAAATGGGAATTTAATGCATTCAGGGAGGAAATGTTTTGAGTTTTCAACTTTCAGCACTTGGATTGTGGAACAAAATCTAGTGAGCCGTGCTTAGTTCTCCCTTCAGTTATTTAACTTGCCTTCCCCTCCTGCAAATCCCAGTTCTC
Organism: Chionis minor; assembly: GCA_013398295.1. Taxonomy (NCBI): domain Eukaryota; kingdom Metazoa; phylum Chordata; class Aves; order Charadriiformes; family Chionidae; genus Chionis; species Chionis minor. The sequence continues at coordinate 141,751 of VZSF01008981.1, read as the reverse complement.
GGGCTTGGCTGTTCCCTGGGCTGCCCGCTGCCTTCCAACAGGCTCCTCTGAAGCCGTTGTTGACTCGGACCTTAGAGATGAAGGTAAGAGCCATGAGGAATGCTCTTGGCCTGTAAATAGTCCCTTAGATTAAGGGCTCAGTATGCCACTGGTGCGCTGGAAATGTTATTTTTACCTCTTGATTTCATCCTTCCTATGAATCAATCTCAGACTTGGCTGTTTAGGTGAACAACCTTTTCTACGTCCCCGGGGGGGTTTGCAGAGCGTGGTCCTGCTCCCCGCGCAGCATTTTCAGCGGGGTGTTTTGGCTGCTGGGAGGCAGAGCTGAGCTGTGCTCTGGGAGCACTGGAAAATCCCCGGGGCCAGCAGCGTCTGCAATGTCCGGCCGGTGGCTTGGCAGGAGCTCTCCTCCAGCCTGCCCTCACGCCGCTGCGCCTCCTCTACTCAAAACCTGGGCCGTGGCTTTTATTTATTTCTACTGTAAAATTACAAGCTGCTTGTTCCTGGCCATGGGGCGGGAGGGGGCCATTACACATGCAAATGCTCTTCTCCAGCCCGAGCTTTGTAGAGCAGATGTTGGCTTGGCTGAAGCCTCTGGGTACCCCTGTTAACATAAATAAGCAGGAGTAGGATTTCAAAGCAGGCAAATTTTTGACATAGTTGATGTCACGCCTCTTCAGCCCTGTGTTTAGGGCCCATGGATCTGGAGGCCCACGGCTGCTAGTTTGGTCTTGTTGCTTAATAACCTGCTGGAGGTGCTTCTACCGAGCTGGTTTTGCGGAGGGCTGAGGGCTTCATCCCGGCCAGATGGTGTGGTGGTACTGGAGACGGGACCCGTGGCGTGAGAAGCGTGCGGTGCTTTCACAGAACTGGGTGAAAATCTGGATGAAATCTCTGGTCCCAGCGACAGCATTGAACGTCCTCCTCTCTGGGGCTTGTGGTCAGGTGTGGCGGAGCGACGGCAGGGTCTGCTGGTGAGTAGCCTGAAGGCAAAATGGGCTGGGGCAGGGTTATCGCGCTCACAGGGCTGCGATCCACCGAAGAGCTGCCTCTGCTCCACTAGTCAAAAAGAGGTGGGGAAAAGATATATTTAATTTTCCCACCCCGAGAAAGACATTTTTCCTGAGAGTGATTGTTCACCTGCAAGTCTGCAGCAGGGCACAAAGGAAAGAATTCCCCACTCGAAGGCTTTGCAAAAGAGAATTGTCCTTTATCCCTTTAATTTGGCAGTGTTTGGGTGTGGGGTTTTTCTGTAGCTGAGTCTTAGTGGAGGCAAAGNCCCCCCCCTTTTTGCTCTCTCTTCCTGTTGAGCCAACAGATTTTGGTGCTCCCTGGGAAGGTGATGGTTGGGGATGAGCACCGAGTAACGCTCGTTGTTGCCCAGGCAGGTGGCCACAGCCCTGAGCGTTGAGCTGTGCAGCTGTTGTGGGATCTGTAAAGTGTAAGGTTTTCCCAATTAGCAGCTCAGATGCTGTTTTCCTGATGCCCTTGTATCCCCTTCCCCTCGTTCCTCCCTCCCTACTCTTATTTCTTATTGACCTACCCGCTCAGGGCATGTATACAAGATCAGTGTGACAAATTACATTCCTTGTAGAGAGAAAGATGAGGCCACTGGATACTTAAATGCTGCATAAACTTCTTGGCTAGATCCGTCCTAACTGTTTTGACTCCCCCCCTGTGCCACCTGCATTGTGTTGCGTGAAAGGCGAATTCCATCCTGCGTGGCCCTTTCCAAACCTATTGCCCACCACTTTCACTATTTGTCATCAGCTGAAAATTATCCGAGTGCTGTAGATGTCCGTGGACATTGGTTGGATTGTCTGTTGTGTCAAAAATTGCATCTGTCTGGCGGAAGGTTTGGGGTTTTGCTGTTCCCGTGTGCGTGGGCTTCTCCCCGTACTGGGGATCGGCAGCGATGCTGCAGCCTGGGCTCTGCTGTTCCTCTGGGAGCGAGGCGAGCTGTTCCCCAAGGAAGGCATCGGGGAGCTGGTACTGCTGGGACTCCAACAGCAGCCGTCCCCACCCCACAGACTCCCAGGAGCAGCCAGCCTGGATGCTACTGAGATGCCTTCAACCAGCCCTGCCTGGTGAGGGTACCCTGAGGGTATGGAAGGCTCCAGCAAGGGCAGTTTCTAGCATCTAGAGATGCTGGAGGCAGATTTTCTTTAGGGAGGCAAAGAACTGTGCCTGTGGCCCATGACAGCATGGGTAAAGTCCGTTGGGTTGTTTTTGTAGCAACACAAACTTGGTGGCACACCAGGTTCAAGGAGAGGCCTCGTGCGAGGGGAAAGGCTTTTTGCTGCTTGGCTCCGTGCTAAGGCCGCAATATTCTGTTTCATCCAGAGGTATTTGTGAATGAACATGCAAATCCAAGGTGAAACTCAGGAACCGGTAAGCTCTTGCTTACTGGAGGCCACCCTTCAAAACAGCGTGATTAACTGCAAAGGAAAAACACCTCCTTATCTCGCAGCTTGATCCGGAGCCGTACAAGCACTTTGGTGGTTCATCTGGCTGCAGCACTCGGGGAGTTGTCTGTTCCGGCACACCGAACATGCTGCAAGTTTTATTTTATTTCCAAAACAAGCCTTTGAGCGTGTTGGGCTGGAAGGGAAACTTGTAATAATTCTCTGTGCCGATGTAATTCAGCATAATCTCCTGGCAGGGCTTTTGTGTGCAAACCGGGAGGATTTCTGACTAAAGGTGACCAATTAAAAGGATGATCTCTGATAAACAACTAGACTGGGGACTTGCAAGTCCTGGGTTCAATTATTTGCTTTGCTGTAAGCTTCCTGTGACCTTGGGTGAGTTATTTAAAATTACTCTGTGCCTCATTTCCCTTTCTCTAACACGTCGGTGACAGCGTTTCCCTTCCAGCCAGGAGCTGTGGCAGTGGAAAGGCGGTCCGTACCCATTTTGATAGGCAGTGCATGAAGAACCTGGATGGAGTAGAAAGCATGATCATCTCATGGGGCTTCCTTCTGTTCTCCTGAGGAAAACAGAACAGGATGGTCCATTTAAATGGTGTTATAGGTGCCCCCAACTCTCCCCGGAGTGAAACTGTGTCTTGAACAGCAAGCCTGACACTGGCAAAAGAGAAGAAATCAAACTGTCAATATAGGGGATGGGGTATCTTCAGGCACTTATCCTGTCTAACCACCTTCTTTTCCCCTTGCGTCGCTTCTGTGATCCTCACGCTGGGACAGCACCCATTTAAGGCCATAGACTTTTCCCTAAATTCTGTGCCTTTTAATCATTCAAGCCACTCTGTGTGTTGGGGAGGGTGAGCTCCAGGCTGGCATTTGTGTGTGTGGAAGTTCACACGGGTGTGTGACTGCTGGGAGCATTTAGAGTTGTCTCTTGGAGGATCCTAAAAGGAGACGCTCTGGGGAGAGGCTCGGCAAGCGTGCCTTGGGAAGAATCTAAAGCACTCTGGAAATAATAAACTAAAAGAGGGCAGATTTAGACTAGGTATAAGGAAGAAAGTTTCTACAACGAGGGTGGTGAAACACTGGCCCAGGTTGCCCAGAGAGGTAGTAGATGCCCCAGCCCTGGAAAGATTCCAGGTCAGGTTGGACGAGGCTCTGAGCAACCTGATCGAGTTGAAGATGTCCCTGCTTGTGGCAGGGGGAGGTTGGACTTAAATGACCTTTAGAAGTCCCTTCTAACCCAAACCATTCTATGATTTTCTAAGGGCTGGCAGAGGAAGGGAGGGATGAGGAGAAAATGCCAGGCAACGAGGAGGAAACTTGCAGGGATTTCCTAGCATAGGTGATCCCTGGTGAATGGTTTCAGAACGCCGGTATGCTCTTCGGGACGGCACGTAGTGTGTTGCTCACCGTAACTTGAATATCCTCCTACGGACAAAGCTTGGCTGTCCGGGATCTGCAGTCCCGTGGGACCTTGCCCACTTCTGTAACCTAAAAGGTGAGGGTATTTTCTTCACTAGCTGCTTTTCACCACTCCCCGGCACTTGTCAGGTGGTAATGAGACTTGTGCCTGATTTTAGAAAGGGGGAGAGGATGAAGGGTACAGATAGTAGCAGCTGGCCCTGAACTCTGCGTGCTGCCCCTGGCCATTGCCGAGTCCTTTTGATGTGAAAGCAGGTGGTCTAGAAGAACCTCAGAACGAGTGGCACTGTAGCTCTTTGGTGTTTTGGACAGTGCTGCAAACCACTTTCCCAGCTGTCACTGGGATGTATGTACAGTTTTACAGCATTAATCCGGGGAGAGTTCACTTAATGAACCCTCTCGCTCAGCTGCTCTGCCTGATCCTGGCCACTTGGGTAAGCAGCTTGATGCCAGGATCTGTGTGATTGATCTGAAGAGCACGACCCTTGCAGGGTTTCACTGCGAAGCCACCCTGTCTGCTTCCAACTTGACTGGGAACGCATCCTGCAGACTGTGAACACTTCTTCCCCTCGCTACCCTGACGCTGGAGACATCTATTCGCTTAATCTTTTATCGGCAGGCGAGTATGGAGGGAGTTCCTGCTGTCCTGAGCTTTATCCAGCGTGACACGCTGTCATTTTGGTGCAATATCATTGAGGTGCTTCCAAGTCTGCTCTCTCCCAGCACAAGGAAGAAAGCGGATGCCTGGAGGTCCACATTCTCCTAACATGGCTACGATTTGGACTGCTGCCCTAGAAATGAAAGGCTCCATCGTGCCATTACCAAGCCCCCGAGCCAGCTGGTCATCCCCATTCCTGTATTTGCAGACTGCCTGCTGACACAGCATAAACGTTATTTTTATATTATGGTCCCCTGCGCTGACTCCTCCTGCAGTTTAGTTTATCCTGCTGTTTTCTTAGTTATGTTAAGCAGAGTTGTTAATATATACCATGCCGTTCACCCTCATCATGATGATGAATGTTTTAGACTGGTGTAATGAGACCACCCTTCATTTCTTTCTGAAAAAGGAGGGGGAAGTCTTGATTTCTGTTTCTCTGAGGTTACAATATCAGGCTGTGATGCTTTCAGTGGTGTAAATCAGGCATATTTCTGTTATCCATGGTATACTTTGCAATGAGAACTTTTCTACATTCGGTTGAAGGGCTGGGACATTTTAGATTCCTGAAAGACAGCTTTTCTCCAAAGGCTTCAAGTTAAATCGGCTCTAATGAAATGAGAGCCTTCAAACAGGCAAACAGATTATTTGTTTTATTGCCTCTTATTTCATTTTATTCCTTAGTTATTCCCTTATTCCCCTGGAAGGATGTGGTTCCCATCCTTCTAGTCTTGCACCCAGTCTTGTCTAACTCACACAATTGTTTGCAAAGGGTGGGATGATTTCAAGAGGGCAAAATGCAGCAGCCGGCTCTCCTTTAAGCAGCGTAATGATAGAAAACAGGCACAAATCCTTTCCCTTTTTTCTTCCATTGCTCCCCTTTGTCACCTGTTTGCATGTCTGATTTGGGCAAACAGCTATTAGTAAACTCTGTTTGCTGTTGTCACAGGAAGGGGCAAAAAGTCTTGGGACCTGTCTACTTTCTTGGTTTTTTTCTTCTTTCTTTCTTTTTTTTTTTTTTTAGCAATTCATCTGAATTTTTGAACCAAGTGTTTTCTCAAGGGTGTCTGTAAATGACACAATTGGCCAGAAAGCTGTTCTGTACCCATCCGGCAGGCGGTGATAGGGAACAGGAGCCGGGCAGTGATGGGCAGCTTCGCCTGCCTGGTGAAGAATTGATGGGAAGCCTTCAATGGGGGTGGGAGGTTGTCCCAGATGTCCTACAGCGGTCCCTCCCAGCTGCAGTTGTTATGTGTTTCTATGGCACTCGCAAAGGCTCCAAAATAGGACAACCGGGGAGCCGAGCCAGCAATGCGGCTCGGCAGTGGCCTTAATTCTGCAGAGGGAGCCGCGCAGAGCTCTTTGGAAAAGCGCGTGGTGTCCTCCTTTCAAGGTGAGCCAGCACCCGCGGGTAGGGACGGGACTAAGGTTTCTGCCACGCGGGAGCAAGACCCCAACGCGCGTGGCAGGAGCCCGCGGGGTTGGCACATCGCTGTCCCCACGGGACCGTCCTCAGCAGGCAGTGAGCTGGGGCGGCAAGGTGGTGGCAAGCCTCTCTGCTCTCCTACGAGCGTAACAAATGTTTAGAAAACTCATCTAATACGACTGTTGGAGATGTGCTAGTAACCTTCACACCTGGCTACGCACACAGAAAGCGGGGATTTCCTCGCGTTGTAACTTTTACGGCTGTATTTTTGAAGCCTATGGCCAAGACCCTGAAGATAGGTTCAGTATGGCTTGGCGGTAATCGGGCAGTATTTGCATAATGATAGTAATTTCCTTGTTCTTATTTCCTAAATTTGGTTTACAAGACCATGCTGCAATGTGACTTAAAGCTGTAAGTATTTGTCTCTGTTGGCAGTTGGAAATGTAGTATTAGCTGTGACTCTTTACAGAAATAAGCGTTCGGTGTTGGAGCTAAATTGAATAATATGGTGGTGTTCAAATCTTAATCTTCCAAATAGCTCTCTTAAGTTCGCTACATTGATGTCTGAAAGGCTTAAAAATAATAAACTCCATTGTATAGAGCTTTGAATACAGAGTGGAGGCTTAGTAATTGCTGGCAGTTCATGGCTCGACTCGCTAACACATGGCAAGGAAGCAATTCTCCCAGCATGCCTGGATTTTTTTTAAAAGAATCTCCTCATATCAAGGCCTTGGGATCCACAAATCAATGAGTACATCAATGTTTTGAATAAAGGCTCGCAGGAGACCTCAGTCCAAAACCCCAAACTGTTTATTTGGGCCATCATACCATTTTAAAACACCTCTCGTCTTCCTCGTCAGTCTGGTGAAAGCTGTTTCCATCCCCCAGCTATCAAGTCACCAAGAGACTCCACCAGCTGGCCATCGGCAGAGAGATGAAGTCCTGAGCCCCTGTAGGAAGGTAACAACCCAGCTCCCAACCTTCTGCTCTTCACAGGCAGGGGGAGAAAAAGCCAAATACTTGTTCGTTGGCGTTTTAACTCTTTTTTTAATGATGTTCAACAAATGAGGTCCCTGGGGAATCAAGTGTCAAAGGGAGAGCTCTGAAAGCAGGGATCTGGCTTTGGTGATTTTTCTCAGATGATGTCTGTCGTTCCCCTGCATCCTTGTGAATGAATTTTTAAATGAGGATTTGCCCAGGGCAGCTAAGGAAAAGGCTGGTTGTACCAGCAGGCATGATGTAAAAAAAAAAAAGAATGAAAAACCAGGAGAGGGAAAGCGGGAGAACATGATTTGTTTATCACAACTGTGCTTGAAACTAACTTTAAATGACCGTCTTCTGAGAGTAAGGAAATTCCTTTAGCTTCCAGCAGTAAATAACTGGGATGCTTTCAGTTCACAGCTGACCTACAGATGATAGTGAGTTTTCAACTAAAGAAATAATTGACTCTCCAGTAAGGATAATCCATTCCAAGTGTCACTAAACAGCTCGAGAAAGAGAAGAGTCCTGACAAGCATGGTTCATATCACAAATAATCCTTGAACTTTGTTCTGTATCTCTGCGTCCTGTCTGGGATGGCTTCACAAATGGTTTTGAACAAATACAGTTTTCAAACTAGAGAGCAGATGACAAGGATTGTGCTTGGCTGGCAGGTGTGCGATTTGGACACCTGGATCTTGCCCTCTGAGATCTGGAATGAAATCCCAAATCCATTTTTCTCTCCCTGTCAGTCCTAAAAGGAATGGTGAGTATTTTGGAGAAAGGGAGAAGGTTGTCCCCTGAGAGCTCTCGGGGGTCAGTGGATGAGGGTTTGGTGGTAGGGACGATGTAGTTCTCCATGTGCATTCTTCTTGGCAACTGAGAGGTGGAGAACCTTGTGTTAGCTGCGGTGAGGAGGACTTCGGAAGCTCAGCTTCTCTTCAGGCATATCTCAACAAAGGCTTTGGCCATTAGGATGCTGAGCTCTCTTAATGGTCTGCCCTCCTCTATGCAAGCAGGGTCCTACTGGGAAGCGGGGACTTCTGGAAATGTGTCATTTATGTAGGTGCTAAAAAGGAGCTGGACTTTTTTGGAAAATCGTGTTTCAGCTGAAGGAGCTGAACACTTGCCAGTCTGACCATATGCTTCTGAAGTTCTTGTGGTTCAACACTTTAGGCCAGGGTATTGTCTATTTAAGGCAGTGGGAGAAAACCCTGTGCCACTCTTGCAGAGTAGGTATGTGAACTGTAAGCATTGGGACCAAATGGTAGTTCTAGAATTAGACGGTGTCCCTAATTTCCCTTTTCACTTTTAAGTGGATGCAGCATTCTTCACTTACAGCCTCAACTGTTGTGTTGCATTGTTGTATGGGGTTGAACATCTGCCCCTTCCAGCCACAAAAGTGGCCGTGTTCCAGTGGAGGGTGGTTTCTTTCTATTCAGGGATCCTCCGAGGCCTGGAAAAGCTTGAGTGTTAGGCATGACATACTGTCAACTGTTGCAGATCCCCTTGGCTCCACTCCTCCCAACATCTGCAAGGCTGGCGTTGGCCATCTTGGTTTGTCTATCCATGGTGCATAGCGCAGAAGGACCTTGACCCTACCAGCTGCTGCTGTTGAACCAGGAGTGGGGCCTCACCAGGAAATTGTCCATCCAATGCCAAAAACATTTGTGGTCCCCGCATCTAGGAGAGGGAATATCTGTCGTCAGCCCGCTAGGGAGGCCTGTGTTGCTGGGACCACGGTGCTGGCATCCTTCCCCACCCATAGCACCCTCGCTAGTGGATGCTCATCCTCCGTGCACCAGCTAGTGGATGTTCATCCTCTGTGTTGTCATCCACCACTCTAGTGGTGTTGTCCTGCTGCGTGGCAGGGAAGGGAGCCGGCAGAGCAGCCGTGGGACCCGGCAAACCTCTGCCAGGAGTACCTTGCCCTGCGTTGAAATGGTTGGGGTGCTAGAGCCGAGCGGGGAGGGACAAGGTGCCAGTCCCGCACAGGTCTCTCAGTCCGGTATTCCTCTTTCCCAGCATCGTGCTGGGGATTGACTGGCATTTGCTTGGCAAAAGCCTGTTGAATATTCATTTGGCTGAGGGGAGATGAGAGTACGGTAGCTCCTTGAAATCAAGCTTGGGAAGGGGAAGCAAATAAGACTGCCTTTTTCTTGCTGCTAGTGCTACTTGAACTCTCTCAAATGCATACTTCATGTGGATAAATGATTGCGGAGACCTCAGCCTACCTAACGAGCCTGCTCTCGTAAAGCAAAAATTATAGTGCCTGCATACTTGCCATCCTCATTCAAAAGCCCATTCCTCCATAATATCACTTTCTACGTATAATTGCAGCTCGAAATGCCATTCCTTTTCTCCCCACCCATTTCCTTGACTGGCTGTGACATACAGGAACTACACCCAGTGCTTGACTCGCCTCTCCTGACCTTTTGTAACTTGGCTCCAAACTCCTTTTTTTGGGTCTTTTGCAAAACACTGTCAGAAGGGAAAAATCCTTTGTTAAAACACAGCCAACTCCTGCCTCAACGTGGAACAGTTTGTTCTGCTAAAAGAATGAGCCAGTTCAGTGAGCAGAAAAACATTGCCATAAACCAGCGGACTCAATAAGCTGCAAAAGCCATCGGCTGCGCTCAAGGTCTGAAAGGACGACTCTGAAGCAGGATCCACAGGGGAGGAGAAAAAAAAATAATAAAAAAATATCCACCATCCTGACCTGCCAAACCCTGTTTCCTTGCTTTCAGCTGAAGTATTTTGCAGTTGTCTTTTTGGTTATAGCAACTGTAAGTGGGGGAATGGGAGCCGATGTGAGCCAGAACGTACCGCCGCGTTCGAAGCTAGCATATTGCAAAAAGGGCACGGCGGATGAAGTAATCCAAAAACGCTCAGCTGGGAAGGGGCTGCAGCGCTGTAACAGTCTTCAGTCCAAGCAGATGATGAGCTCCAGCGCCCTACGCTTGCTGTCTGGTACTATTTAGTAGCTCGGTTTAGTCCTTCCCGCCCACATCTTGTTTTAAAGCTCCGGACACTCTTTATTTCCCTGGAATTGCTGCGGGTCTGTCCCTTGCACGGCTGCTTGGTAGCTGCTGACCAGCCTATCTTCAGCAAGTGTTTCTTCGTTGCACAAGGGACTTGGATGGTTGGTGAGAAAACCGTGTGACCCTCTAGCAGGCTTTTGGGTTTGTGGTCGTGCAGCCGGGTCGTTTCGGTGCCGGTATAAAAGCTGACGCTGGTTTTCTTTTAACAATAAATTCGGTGCTGGCATCGAGAGCTGTGGTTCCCTAATTTGAGCTGATGGCCCCCGAATAGGGTCACCCGTAGGGATGTGGATGGGCAAAGCTGGAAGCGGGGTTGTGAGCAGAAGTGTTTCAGAAGCGTGGGCTCAGAGGCTCCCCCCAAAATGTCTCCGTGGGACCGGGCAGGCTGCAGCAGCGCCGAGAGCGCGGTGGGCTTCTGCGCTTAGCATGCTCGGTTGCCATCGGTTGCCAACCCCTCACCAGCTTGGCCCAGTAGTTCCTGCTGGTTTAAAAGACTTTAGTACCCTTGTCGGGAATTTAGCACAGACCAAGATCTACCTCTGCTTCTCATTTTGCTTTAGGAACCGGGAATCTTTACTCCAAGCTCCTCAATAGTTGGGGTTTTTTTTGCCTCAGAGCCAATTCAACAATTTCAGATAATAAAAACACAAAGAAGTGTTTTTTCAGGTGTAATCTACCCTTTCTCACGTGTGTTCCAAAGGGCTGCATCCGCCAAAGCTGGTCTTGCCCTACCTAAATGGTGATGCCTGATGATGAGCTCTAAGCGCGGGATCGCAAGGCGTGTGGCGAGTTCGACCGTGGTGTGGCAGAATATTCCTGACCTCCGTGGGGCCGTTTGAGGTGCCTGGGATCAAGCAGCAACCACAAACAGATCCCTGACAGTGCAAGTGGAAAGAAAACCTCCTAGAGAAGGCACAAGGGGCTGAAATCGGAGCTCCTGTGCGTTTAAAAAGATGAGTGATGTTCTCATACCGCCCTGTTCGGGCACAAACCACCCCGCTGGTATTCACCAGCTGAGTGCGAGGTGATGGGAGACCCAGATACCGATGAGCTGAGGGACTTCTTAAAGCTCCATTAATGCTATCTGGTGTCCTCTGCTGGTAGCGTTAACCTCGGAGCTGGCTCTGTCAAGAGATGATTATCTGTCTGCTGGCCCTTTTCCTTTGGGGGAACGCCAGGAATGTTTTGCAACATGGACAAAATGTGAGGATTGAAGCTACGGAGGTGGGTCCCTGGGATGCTGGGACTGTGAACCCTGCTAAGGTAGTGTAACTTGGAACAAATCTGTAATGAAGCCTCTATGCCAAAAGAGATTATTATTTTTTTGGAAGATGTTAATGGTGTGATTGCATAACGTTTATTTTGTGCTCGATCAAATGGATGAGGGCAGAGGGAAAGGAGCGAGTGAATTAATGTTAGTGATGTTCAAACAGAAGCACGCAAAGCTCTGAGGGATGATCAGTGGTTTTGTTTTGATGTGCGTTGTGGTTTGTGTTTTTTTGGTTGGTTTTTTTTTTTTTATTTATTCCTGACATTTTCCTGAAATGTAGCACGCAGGCTTGTCTTTAAGGGGGGCACATTGCCAATAGTCTAAAGGTTATATTATCCTAGTGACCTATTTTTATACTCTAATCGCGTTGTGTTTCAGCCGCCCCTTTCGAGCCTTCTATCTCACTCAGTTTCGTGCTCATCTGAGGGAAAAAAAAGCGCAGATAATTACCATTAGTCCCCGAGTGCTAAGGCAGCAAGCCAGCCTCTACCCAGGTAATGGCAGCAAAGGCGAGTTGCTGCTGTTTTGGAAGCACGAGAGCAATCTGAAAATGCAGCTCATAAACGAGTGGCACCTTGAAACAGGGAGATGAGGAGTGTCACGGGGCGGGGGAGAGAGGTCTTCTCTTACAGGCAGGTTTTAAATGGAGAAGTACAGCAGTTTGTAGAAGGGTGAAATTTTAATGAATAGCGCTGTTTAACTAGCCTAAATGGAAAAGACGCTTTTCTACTCTGGGCCTGCCAAGTAATGGAGAATGAATACGATTGTTCGGTCAACCAGCTTCCACTGCCTTTAGACTGTACACGCGTTTTCAAAGCCAGGCTTAAGCTACAAAGCACCCTGACCAGTTGGCATAAAGGGAAATTGTTCCTTAATACAAATGTTGACTATGTGATGCTGCTTGAAGCTCAAAACTGCTGAGATTCGTGCGTGTGTTTGTACATTTGTGCAGTGCAAAATAAGAAGATGCAAAGAGGCTTCTCCTGCCTGCGTGGCTTCTCTCAGGTTGCCGTTATTTTGCTGCCAGTTGCTTTCTTTGTTCTCATGGAGAGCACCTGGATTTTGAGTGCTTGCAGCGTGAGTGCGGTGCCGATCCGCTCGGGAGGGGAAAATCCCATTGACCGTTCATTCATGGGAACTTGCAGTCCTGTACGGGGTTAAAACCCAAAAGAATTGTGTCACCCCCTTGATCTGGGTTATGACCCAGGCTCCAGGGTGGCAGATAAGTGACAGCCTGATTTACCTGTCACCAGTGCTACCTGCAGGTGCCAGCCTAGGAGCAGCCCAAGGAGATGCTCACCGCTTCCTGGGAAGCGGGGTGATGCTCTGCTGCTGGAGAGGGTCCCATCCCCTGCCTTCCCTTCCAGATGCAGGCTTTGCAAAGTTACCCAGGGAGGATGGCTGGACCCCAGCTAGCCGGGATGCACAGCCACCGACTGGGAACAGAGGAGCCCTGCCAAATCTTGCCTTTCCTTCTCTCACAGAGCTGTTCTGGCGCAGCTAAAAGAGAGGTCCCATCCGCACCCGGGAAGTTGGGATTTGCTCTGGTGAGGTGGGCTGTTCTCTCTAACTGTGTCTGTCCATGTTGAACCACAGGGATGGAGCCTGGAGAGGTCTTTGCCGAGTTGCCAGAGCGTGTACGTCCACATAACGCATCCCTGGGCTGGATTAGTGATAGCTGCCCTGTTCCTGGCAGGGGACTACTGTGTTCTCGAAGCCCGTTGGTGGTGCTGCTGCGTGCCCTCTTCCTGCGCTTTTTTATGCTTTTGGGGTTGCCAAAGCCTGAGATTCCAAGTCCGTGGCGATAAAACCCAGGTGAGAGCTGGTGTGGGGCAGCCTCTGGCTGGGGAACAAACCTTTGCTCCTTCTCACCTGGGTCTGGAGAGTGCTGGAGTCTCCAGCCATCCTCTCTCCTGCCAGCCCACACTGGGCAACAAATTTGGCAAAAAATTAATAAACTGGTGAAACTCCTGCATGACTCCTCGGGAGTGAACTCCACATGCAGAACAAATGGGAATGCCCAGTCAAAGAGAAAGAGTCCTGGGAATGCCATGGCTGGCAACAGGGGCGGCCGTGGGGGTGTGCCCCTCCTACGCCTGCACTCGCTTTTGCCTGGACCTGCTGTTTTCCTCCCCTCTCCAGCACCCAGGGACACGCACCCAGTCCCGGGCTACTGAGCTGGCACCCAGCGCTGCCCAGAGCAAACTGGGTGTCTGCCGTGCTGGGGGGGGACCTGCTGGAAAACATAGCGGCGTTTCCCTCTTGGATGCTCAGTGGTGGGAAGGGGAAGGTGGATCAGCTCTTGGATCTGGGTGCTGCAGAGAGCAGCCACTCGCTGGTGCTGGCCGCAGGGATCTCTTCTCTACTGGCTTTTGCTTGCTAATTACCAGTGGGGAGTTGGGAAGTGAGCTGTGGGCTTCCCAAAGACAGATGTGCATCTTCTGGGCCTGGCTGGAGGTAGAGCCTAGAGGGGAGAGACAGAAACTCTCAAACATAGGCTTTTTTTTCCTCCTTTGTCTTTTTTTTCTTTTTCTTCCCCTCCCCCCCATATTATGCTATCAGCCGGGGCCTGCAGAGTTTCAGCTTAAAAACAAACCACTATTATTTAAAGTGCCAATATTGTGCTTGGCTTCATATGAGACAGAAACATCAACTTTGTCTCTGACCTGGGGAGCGTGTCTGCCTGCTTAGCAGGCACCGAAAGTGTTGAGAAAACTGTTATTTTACTTCTATTTTGGTGTTGATTTTTATTTTTTTAATTTTTTTTTTTTTTTTTAACTGGGCATTTACTCTTCAGCAGAGCTGCATAAAACCCACGGTAGAGTACGTAGCCGTCCTACGTGTCCATGTGGAGCCTTGTCCCCGCTGTGAGCCTTGGGCACCCAGGCGATGGCTGGGCTGGGGCCCAAGAAGGGTGACTGTCCCGTTGTCCCCGTGCCCAGGCGGTGGGACCGGAGCTGCCGTGCTGGCTGGCCGCTGCCTGGCCGGTGATGCTGCCTGGTGGGTTTTCTGGTTGTTGTTTCTAGGCGAGGTTTGCAAAAGGTCACAAAAATTAATCTTCTAACTGGGGACCTTGGCACTGCGCGGAATGAATGTTTTGCATTAACAACCTAACTCATTAATTCACTGAAACATTTAAAACCAAACCAGTTATATCCAGCCAAGCTGGAAAAAGCTGAAAGTTCATACTCAGCAGTGCAGATTTCGAAACCTCCCTTTGTTAATCTCTGCAGAAGTAAATTTTCTGAAATTGCTAAGCTCACTTTGACCGGTCTGGACATTGTTTTATTCAGCAGAGGCAAAGCTGCCCTGCAGAGGGTTAGTGCTGTGTACCTGGATCTGCTGATGGGGACGGGAAGGCTCCTGTGCTGGGAAGGAAGGAGGACTGGTGTGGGGAGCGTTGCAAGAGGGGAATCCTCACAGCAGTATTGTAGATTTGGGGCTGTCTCTAGCAGAAATGCTGTGTTGTTTTCATAGATTGGGATCCTGGATTTCACGTTTTCCATTTGCCTCCTCTGTTATTATTTTCTGAATCACTAGGGGTAGTTGAAAGGAGCCTTTGGGCTGCCTTTCCTTCCAGCATTCGTTTCTCTGGAAGCATCAGTGGAACTGCATTGTTTTGACTCTGCTTTAAGTCAGTTCTCCAATAGCAGTGGCAGGTTTAGATGCACAGGTCATTTGACCTGCTTACTCTGCTACCTCACTAATAAATTAACACATAAAAATTAAATAGGAACCATGAATTTAGGCACCATTCCTTTGTATTCCTGGCTGGCAGGTAGCTATTCCATTTGGCTAATGTCTCTTCGCTCCAGTTCATCATAAAATAATACATAGGAAATAAAGTTCCTCACACAAGGCTGTACAAATTGGTCTGAGGCATTTGCAGTGGTGGTATACTGAGCTCCGTTGTAAGGTTGGGTTTTAATTTTTTCTGCCTTTAATTTACCCTGTTCATTAAAACAGCCTCGCTTATGTTAATGACAAAGAAATCAGCGAATTATCCGTTCTGTTATACATTAGTGGTGTATTAAAGTATTAGTGCATTCCAGAAGGTGAGCAGTGAATAAAACATGCTCCGAACATGTGGTTATGCAACTGTTCCATGGAAATGTAACGGACAAACAGTACACTTGATTAATTTTTTTTTTTTTCCCCCCCAGTAAACTGGCACTGTGATTCACTTCCAGCTAAATTTGCAATCTGTGTTCTCAGGTGGCATTAATATCGGAGCCCCAGCAGGAGAGCTGTGGTGGCTGGGGCCGCTTTGATTGCATTTTTAACGAAAGTTGTTGGAGGGAGCACAGAGCTTGATGCAAATGTGCTGGTAAATGAAATGCAGAGCTTTTAGGTTCTCTGTAGGTGGGTCAGGCTGTTCACATTTACCCAAAATAATAGTGATGGCGTGCTCAGGAGAGGCACTCCGTTAACGTGGCACAATGGGGGTCTTTGTGTATCTTTGCTGCTCTGTATCAAATTTATTCTGTTCACAGATAAAAATCACCTTTGTGATATCTGGCGACTCCATAAACTCTAGGTGAGACCCATCTGGGACTCGAGCTGTCTCAGTAATGGAGACTCTGGAACTGGATCTCTTATCAGGAGTTTGCTGGACATGAAAAAGCTTGCAGAGGGCCTAGCAGTTTCTCCCTGCCCTGTGGTAGAGCTGCAAAATAAAATTAAATGAGAATTCACTTTTACCGTTGCTTCCCTGAAACTTCTTTCAGCCTTTAAAGCTATATTTTGTAGCCTTCAGGCTGGTCTTATTGTTTTTTTCCTAATTGACTCGACTTGGAAAGGTCATCGCACCCTGCTAGGTTGTGTAATATTTAACTTAGCATCAAAAATGAGGATCTTGGGATTGGTGTCAAATGGATGCTGTTCCCCGCTGAATAGCAAAGCCCATTCATAGTCCTCCAAGTATTCAACTTGCTAATGCCAATGAATAACTTTCTGGCCCTCTGCAGAGGGAAAGACTAACCACGAAAAGGTGGGATGAGAGCGGCATAAAGCAGGTATTGAGAGCACGCCATGCGCACCGTCTCAATCCGGGGCACGGCTTTCATACCTTTTTTTTATTTATAGAAGTTTTTAAAAGTTATAATTTCTAGCTTTCCACGAAGCTTTAGCATAGCAAACAGTCTTTTCTGATGCCAAGTTCAGTGATGACTAACACTATTTACAGGACTGTTTTGTAATCGCAGATCAGCCCACATTAACGGGAAGTTACGTTTTCCCATCAGTCTTTTAACCGGTGCCTGAGAGTTGCTGAGGCCAGAGTAGGCCATCTAGGCTCTCCTCTTTGGAAAAAGTGATGTCAGCTTTCAGAACAACTTTTTTAAAAAATTCTAATGAAGTTAGGGAGGTCAAATTGGACTTCCTCCATTTGATTTTTTTTTTTTTGCATTAGGACCTTTCATTCCTCTGTTCTAAAAGCTACTGACAAAATAAGCAGAGGAGGTATTGCATAAGCACCACGAAGTCATTTGCCCGATCTGCGTTTCTCGGTGCATGAGATCAGCTCAGAATATCTGATAAGAGAAAGCTACTGGTACACAACTGCTGTAACGGATCGGAGTCACCTCTGTGAGTCATCTGGTAGGATGGTAAGTTGGTCTGTTGTTTTTTTTTGGTGGTTTTTTTTTTTTTTTTTGAAGTTCAAGTTTTTATGAGTGTTTTTATAAAGCTCCGTGGCTGTTACTGTAAATCCCAGGGAAAATCTGGCACAGAGTCTTTGTAATATGAATCAGTGCGTCCATATGCTTCCAAGTGACCGTGCAATCTGGAAAAACACCATTTTATCCCCGTGTTTGAAAGAAAAAAAGCGCAGTTGCTGTACAAAAGGGTTCAGGCAGAGATGTTGCTCCCTCAGATGTGCTGCCTTCCCTGTCGTCGGGACGCAGTCACCAGGCAAGTGACTCCTGGTGCCAGCTACAGCAGACAGCCTTGCTGCCCTCGGGTCGGGATCTCAGGCACCGAGCATCCGCTGTGCAGATGGTGAAGCTACATCAGGCCAGGAATAAGGTTGTGGCTAATGCCCCAGCCAGCCCTAGCCTTCCCCTGGCTGGAGCAGTTTGGGAACTGCTTTAGCATTCAGGGGGAAAAAAGGGAAAAAAAAAAAAAAAACCCACAAAAAGAAAAACACAAACCACACAAACAAACAAAAAACAGAGGGGGAAAAATACTCCTCTTTTTTTATTTTTTCATGTCACAGATCATGGCATGTGTTGCAGAGAAATTATACTTTCTTAGGAAATACCTGCAGTGCTGCTTCGGGAGGGGAAGCCTGGGAGCCAGGACCATGTGTGCGATGCTGCCCTTGAGTTTTGGGGCCTTTCCTTGTTTCGCAGCTGCAGCCTCAAGACTCAACAGATGCTGTTAAATCAGTAATGAACTGCACGTGGGGTGTGGAGGGAACCTCACAGATGCTTTCGGGGCTTGCTGGGTGAGGAGAGCTGAAATACGTGGCCTTTGGCTGCAGCCTCCTTGCTCCCTGCAGCAAAGCTCCGGGCACCCCTGCCGGCAGAGGCCCTTGGAATGGTGCTTTGAGCTGGCGAGAAACTTCCCGACGGGATGGTTGGAAAACACCGATTTTGAAGAAGTCGAAACATTCTGTGGGGAACGTGTTGATTTTTTCCTCAGGTTTTTCTGAGGGAAAGTAGGCGGGTTTCCCAGGGTGTCCCTGCTGGGTATCGCCTCCTGCGTGGCGCTGAGCTCGGGAGTCCGGGCACGCAGGGAGCCCAGGCGCTGCTCTCCCCACCGAACCATGGCTGGCGGGTCTTGGCGGGGTGAGGGGAAATTTGGGTGGCTTTCCTCCTCAAATGAGAATTTGATGTGGGCTGCAAAAGAGGCATGTTTCTGTGTTTGTTTTTAAATAGGTAATTCACAGGTGGTATGTGTGAAAATGCAGTAAAACCACGGTCAAGTTAAATTTTTCCAGCAAAAGAGGCTGAAAATGATTTATGAAGTGTAACAGTTAAATACCAGGACGGTTGTGCTTTGTCTAATGCCAAGGGAACTAACCCCTCCTCCCTCTCCTTGTCCTCAGGTTCAGTGGCAAATATGAACATTTGTCAACATTTGACAACAACTTCTTGGGACATCATGAATTTGCTGGAATCTAGACCACAGAGCACTTGCAATAGCGCTTTTTAAATTTTCATTTAAGTGAAAGAAAAATAATCGTCCAGATCAATTGTAGTGATGGCTAGCAAAAGAAAATCCACAACTCCCTGCATGATACCAGTAAAAACACTGGTGCTTCAGGAGACTGAACTGGACACTGTAGAAGACGATCGTGAAGGAACGCAACAAGATGCTCCCGTGGAAGGGCCAGCAGCTAGCGATGCTGCTGCTAGTAACAGTAATAATGGAGCTTTGTCTAACGGGCACCGGGGTATTGCTGATAGTGACACTTATATCTGCAAGTCTTGCGACTTCGGATCTCAAGACGTTCATCACTTCTTTGGGCACTTGGACTCTGAGCACTTAGACTTCAGCAAAGACCCTGCGTTTGCGTGTGTTGCGTGCAGCTTTCTGGCGAATAGCCACGAAGGGCTCTCGCACCACAATGCAGAGTCGCACGCCGGCGAAACGAGCTTCATCTGGAGGGTGGCTAAGCAGGACAATCGTACAACTGTGGAGCAAAGTCTCTGTGAGGCCGCCAGCAGCCATGACCTTCCGGGAGAGGCCCCTGAAGAAGGGGTGGACGGCCAGTCGGAAATTATCATTACCAAAACCCCCATCATGAAAATAATGAAAGGTAAACCGGAGGCCAAAAAAATCCACACGCTGAAGGAGAATGTGTCAAGTCAGCTGGGCAGTGAGTCAGAGGTGAAGGATGGAGAGCATTCATTCCCCAATGGGTCTGTGCCGGTCAGCCAGCCCACTGCAAGTTCAGCAAAATCATCTCATATAGTGAATGGCTCCATCATAGGAAACGTGCCTGTTCTGCAGGCGGGTGTTGCACAACTTGTGTCGCTGCAGCAGCAACCCCCGTTGCATCAGCAGCTACCTACGTCCAAGTCCCTTCCCAAGGTGATGATCCCCCTGAGCAGCATTCCAACGTACAACGCCGCCATGGACTCCAACAGCTTCCTCAAAAACTCTTTCCACAAGTTCCCCTACCCCACCAAAGCTGAACTCTGCTACTTGACCGTGGTGACCAAGTACCCCGAAGAGCAGCTGAAGATCTGGTTCACTGCCCAGAGGTTGAAGCAGGGCATCAGCTGGTCACCGGAGGAGATCGAAGACGCCAGGAAGAAGATGTTCAACACCGTTATTCAGTCCGTGCCACAACCCACCATTACAGTTTTGAATACGCCGCTGGTTGCGAATCCCGGGAGTGTCCCCCATCTTATTCAGGCGACTTTACCGGGCCACGTGGTGGGGCAGCCAGAGGGGACAGGGGGGCTGCTGGTCACGCAGCCCATCATGGCAAATGGGTTGAAGGGCACCAGCTCCTCCTTCACCTTGGCGGTGACTTCTGTCCCCAAGCCGCAGCCGGCACCGCAGCACGGCACGGTGAGCTCCAGCAACGCGTCGGGGGTGAAGGTGGTCAACAGCGGCCAGTCGCTGCTCACCGCCTGCCCAGCCATCTCCTCGCAGACCTTCCTGGATCCCAACATGTACAAAAACAAGAAGTCCCATGAGCAGCTCTCGGCCTTGAAAGGCAGCTTCTGCAGAAACCAGTTCCCTGGCCAGGCTGAAGTCGAGCGGCTGACAAAAATCACAGGCCTTTCCACCAAGGAGATTCGAAAATGGTTCAGCGACAGGAGGTACCACTACAGGAACGTAAGAGGCGGCCGGGCTGTCTTCCCTGGGGACAGCGCTCTGGATTCCCTGCCCGAAATAACCTTCGAGGTCTCGCCCAGAGGAGCTGACCTGAGCCCGGCGGCGGCGGCCCCTCACCACCCGCCGCGGCGGCAGTCATGGCACCAGGCGCCCGACTTCACGCCCACCAAGTACAAGGAGCGGGCGCCGGAGCAGCTGAAGGCCCTGGAGAACAGTTTTGCCCAAAATCCCCTTCCTGCGGAGGAAGAGGTGAACCGCCTGAGGGGGGAGACCAAGATGACGCGGAGGGAGATTGATAGCTGGTTCTCGGAGAGGAGGAAGAAGAAGGTGGCGGAGGAGAATAAGAAAGTGGAGGAGGCGGCTCGGCAGGAGGAGGAGGAGGCGGAAAACGGCGGCGGGGAAGGGGAAGACTCCTCAGATGAGCTGAGGGCCACGGGTGAAAACGGCTCAGTCGACACCTCCGGCGGCAACCCCAGCTCGGTGGAGCGGAAAGTGAGTCCCATCAAAATCAACCTGAAAAACCTCCGAGTGACCGAGTCCAACGGCAAAAACGAGTTACTGGGCGCGGGCGAGAAAGGGGAGGGCGGCTCCAGCCGGCCGCCCACCCCTCCCAAAACCAAACTGAACTTTAAAAAAACGGCCCAGCAGCGGCACCTGCTGAAGCAAATGTTCGTGCAGACCCAGCGGCCCACGAACCAGGAGTACGACGCCATCGTTTCGCAGACGGGCCTGCCGCGGGCCGAGGTCATTCGCTGGTTCGGGGACAGCCGGTACGGCTACAAGAACGGGCAGCTGAAGTGGTATGAGAACTACCGGCGGGGGGTTTTCCCCCCGGGGCTGGTGGAGGTCAGCCCCGCCGGCCGGGAGGTGCTGGAGGACTACTACGAGAAGCACAAGGGGCTGCGGGAGGAGGACGTGCCCGGCCTCTGCGAGCGCTCCCACCTCAGCGCCCAGCAGCTCAAGGTCTGGTTTGCCCTGAAGGCGGAGGAGGAGAACAGGGCCGCCGGCCCCGAGGAGCCCGGCGAGGCGGCGGGAAGCCGGAAAGGGCCGTGCGAGGCCGGCTCGGAGGTGTCGGAGAGCAGCGAGTCTTGGGAGCCGGGCGGCCAGGAAGGCAGCGCCGCCGCCGCCACCCCCGACGCCCCCGGCCCGCCGCCCACCGCGCGGCTCGGTAAGGCCGACTCGGGGAGCACGGGGCACCCGGCGCTTCCCACCTGGGAAACGGGAGGCTTTCGGGGAATGGGTTTAGTGGTCCCGGTCGTGCTGTTTGGGGATTTAATTGAGGAAGGGGTGAGGAGGATGAGGAGGGTGCAGCGCGATGCTGTGGGTGCTGCTGCCTGTGAGGGTTGCTGGATGCGGGCTCCACTCCAAAGCCGAGTCCTGGCTTTATTTTAAGCCTAAGGAAGACCCGGGAAGTAGGATGCTCTTGTTTGCTTGCCAGTGGACAGCCTTTCAGAGTGTCTGGTCCCTTTACCTGCCCCGCGGGAAGGTGGCCCTTGGGTTCGTTTACGAAGGGGATGGGTATTTGGGAAGGAAGGGGGCTGGCTGGAGTGTCCCATGCCACAGGTTCCTTCCATGCGTCCCCCTGGCCTCGGGCAGCAGATGTAACCCCCGCCTGCCTGCGCAAGCAAGAGCCCCCTCCCTCTCCTCTCCCGCTGCCAGCTCTCCAGATGTGAGCATCCGTCTTCGGCACAGGGCACGGCTCGGGTGGTGAAGATGGAGGCTGCAAGGAGGGAGAGAGGACGCAGAGGGCTGGTGTTTACAGCTGCTGGTCCTGTCCATCCTCCAGGACTTGCTCTCGAAAGGCACATGTGTGTGTGCATGCACGTGTGTGTGGAGGAGAGGAGAGGAGAGGTGGTTTCCAAGCCCTCCATGGGCTCTTCAGAAGTGCAGCTGGGGGCCGCTTCCTCCCTGGCAGGGTTCCCAACGGATGGGGATGGCCAACTGCTCGCCCTGTCCCACCACCGGCTGCACAGCCCCTCGCCTGCTCCACGCACGCAGCCCCTTGCCGGCGTGTTGGGCAGCTGGGATCTTCTCCAGCCCCTGGAGCTTCCCGCACCGCCTCTGCAGGCCTTAAAAAAAAAAAAAAATTTTTTTACAAAAATCAACTAAAATTCATTGCGTCCCTCCCCCGTGTAATGCAGAGAAGATGGAGCGTGGGTTTGAGTGGGGCGGGAACGGGATGGGGAGGCATTGCAGCGGGAGCGGTTTTGGGAAGGGGTGGGGGACTGACCAGCTTTTGTGTCTGTGCCAGGGCGATGGCAGTGCCCCTGCTGGCACCCTCTGAGCATGACTTTGCGCCACCCGGAGCAAGGCGGTCCCCTCGCCCCTTGTGGCACAAAGGCAGGGGGTGCTCAGCAAGGGTGCATGGCTTTGGACCGACCGCCGAGGGCTGCGTCCCTCCTTAGCCGTGTCGCTGGCCAAAGCCCACCTCCGCTCTCAGGAGGATTTTGCGTTTCCTGGCCCCTCTGAGAGGAGCTGGCCTTTCGCCGCAGCTGACTCCATCAAAGCTCCCGATTTTGCCTACCCCGAGGCCCTCCTGCACCCCTTCCTCCCCACCCTGCACCCCAGCTGTGTTGCAGGCCCGTGCGGCGAGCCAAAGCATCTCTGACACTTCTGTTCTTTTTCAGAAACAGACTGAATTCAAACCGTCAGCCCCGGAGGATCCACTCCTACCCTTGAGAAGAAATTTTTGGTCTTTAAGAAACCCATGAGCCGGCCTGATCCAAACCTCAGAAGCAGGACGTGGTGATGAAGCACTGCCATAAATGAGACCTTTGAGCACAGCACACGAGAGAGCTCGCGTGCGAAAACTGGGCACTTAGTGCAGAGCTCTCGGTGGCCCAGCCGAGGAGATGGCTGAGAGCTGGCGAAGGCGGGGGCTCAGCTCGCACCCAGGAAATAGGATGCTCTTGTTTGCTTTTCAGTGGACAGACTTTCAGATTTCATATTCATATACCGATGCCTACAGCTGCCTATACAAGCATAACTGAATCTCAGACATTGTGTAAACAAGGTCATTGCTTAGATATGGACTATCATGGCACAGTACCTTTTTTTTTTCCTTTTTTCTTTTCATCTGTCCGTTAAGGTGTTTGTTCTCTAAAGGTTGGCATGGCTGCATATATCCTCTCTGCCCTTTCTGGTCCTTAAGCCCTGGAAATGAAGGGCTTTGCAGGCACACAGGTGTGTGTATGTGTGTGTTAGGAAAGGAAAGGTATCTGAGAAAAAAACTGCCAGTCTTGCATTAAAGTCCAGTGGGAGTTGAGTGAGATTTTCATCCCTACAGATGAGGTTAGATTTAGCGTTGCATACTCTCCAATAAGTAGCAGGTTCCCAGACCCAGACAACCCAGGAGATGGAGTTTGGTGTCATTTGTCCCTTGCTGACTAGAATATTTTTCTTGCGCTCCTGGAGATTGACTGTAGCAGGCTATTAAATCTCCAAGTCTCCCTTTAATCACCGAGAAGTAGCACATAATAATTTTTCCATCCTGACCTGGAATCCTTTTCATTGTTCAGAGAGAACAAGCTGTTCTTCAGAGAACAAACGCAGAGAATATGCAGCGTTGCTGTGAGTGGTTCAAATCATTGTTGTCTCCAAGGGATCCGAGAGGCAGCAGCTCTTCAGCAATCAGGAAGTTTCCTTCTTGCAGCCCGACATGACAGATCCTTCTGCAGCAGCACTCATAACTAGAAGTGTTTGCTCCAGTCTTTTTTTCTTTTCTTTTATTTTCTTTTTTTTTTTTTCCCTTTTGGTTTTTTCCCAGTCCATCTGCAATAGTTCTGGTGAAACAGCAAAATAAATTTCCCAGTTAACCTTCCTGCTTCCTGGTACCTGTACATTTTTAATGTGCCCATGTTGTCTTGGGTGGTTGCTGTGTGATGCAACTACTTGAAGATTTATTTTTTTTTAATATTCTTTTCTAATAGAAAACGAGGTCTAGAAGGGAAACTCTTGAGCTGAATAGTCCAGTCAAATGCTGTGTCAGACCATTCTGTCACAAACTAATCAAATCCCAGCTCAAAATTGGTTCCATGTCTTGCCTTCACTTTTGCTCTTGGAAGGCTATTCCAGAACTCCACTGCCTTTGGATGGTTAGAAACTTTATTTAAATTTCTAGTTTTAATTAATTCGTGGCCAGTTCATTCCTGGTTTGTTTTGGAGCCAACATTGTCCTTTAACTTAAATAGTTTTTTGGTGTTTATCCGCTGATGTATTTATGGAGAGTAGTCATAGCTCCTTATTTTTGCCAAGCGAAGTCAGCCAGGCTTTTTCAGTAGAAGGTTTTTATTTAGTGAGAGCTTTTTAATGTGGGAGACTTTATTGTTGCTGGTAAATGATATTTATTAGAAGGGTGGGTAGCAAGCCCCAAAGGATCGGATCCAGAGGTTTACAAAAAAATCTGGTTTAAAAACAAAAAAGCGCTCTCAGAACCTCTTCCAAAGATGGTGTCTGATTTCTACCTTTAATTGCCCTTGCTTTTCCAATTCTTTCCTCATCCCTTCTTTAAGAGGCCACCTTGCTCGACTGCTAGGAGGCATTTTTTCTGCTCAGTGCTTTGCAAGAGCGAGGAGGTTTCCTCTCGCCAGGTGGTAGGTGCCAGCGCCTGGGCTCACGTAGGTCCCCTGGCACACGGTGTAAGCCCCGTGGCCGAGCGGGAGCATCTCCTTTGGAAGCTGACCTGCACCCTAAGGAGAGACGGGGTGACGCGCTCGGATGCAGACGCCCGCACTGCAGCCGCCCTCAAACAGTCAGGCGGACCCTCCCCGAAACGCTGCGAGCAGGGGTGGTGTCGCAGCACCCTGCTGACCCCAGGCTCCCTAAATTCCTTTCTCTTTAGAAGCGCTCTTGCCGATCATGCCGTGGTTGGAGGCATCACCGGCAGCCGTGTCGGCTCAGCCAGGCAGCGTCCCTGCGGCTCTCCTCCGGCAGAGCGGAGGCAGCCGCACCGTGAAGACGTCCAGAGCCCCAGGGGTTCACCCTCATGGGTGCAATCCTGCGCACCCCAAAAATGCCACAGGTGATGGGGGAAGCTGGGTGGTCCTAGAGCCAGAGGTAGCAGATCTGGGAGTCGTGCGGCCCGAGAGTGTGTGTGTACGGTGTTGCCTTCAGAGAACAAATACAGGTAGGTCATTTACTCTCTAGTGTCTATGTACATGCAGGTTTATTTAAGTACACATATATACAGTTCAGATATGCCATTGACTCTTTATTGCATTAAGATGTACATTAAAAATGTACACTTTTACTAACTACTTGCTATATAAATATGTTGGAAGTGTAGTTTGCCCGTTCAAGGTGATTTTCTGTGGGATTTTTGGTGTACACTTAAAGGCCTATGGCTAATTGGAAGAGTGATCCCCGCTCCATCTACAGAAATGCTTAAGGACTATAGTATGAACTGGTCCCTTTGAACCATTTTTCCATGCACTAGCTGAAATTTTTTGCACTTGGATTGTATTTGGCCAGTTTTCCAGAAAAATTGAAAAGAGAAGTCTTGTGAGCTAGAGGGAGAATTTCCCGGTGTACACAGAAAAAACAGCCTTGAGGGTTGGAAGCTGCTGAGGTTTTTGAGCTTTGTCTCCATGCATTCATACCAGCACAGCAGGAGTTTTCTTTCTTTTGGGTTGGAGGAATTTTAAAAAGTGGTTCCATGCAGACTCCCCTCGGACGCGGTGACCGGGCTGGCAAGCCCCTTTGCGTGGGGAGGGTAAGATTTAGAGGCAAAAAAAAAAATAAATCTAAAAGTAATCGAGTTCCCTTTCTAACTCCCACATTCCTTGTTATCTGCGTTTTTTTAGTTGACTTGAAATTTCCATGAAAGTATAAACTGAAGATTTTTGAGGGTTTAGCTCTGTGGTCCTCTGTTTCCCTGTTGCGTCGTTTTTGAAGCTGAGGAGAAGCAGGTGCCATCTCCAAATAGACTCAGGTTTTGGTGCAGGACATGAAAATAGGCTTGCATCTGAAACCAGAAGGAATAACTGAGAGGTGGCTTGACAGTCCCAGCAGCAGCTCTTCTGGTGTTAAGAAAAAGCATCACCACGGTTCTATAGAGTGTGTGAATATTTATCATCATCTAATCAAAGATGACTATCTTGACTTGAAAGGAAGGGTGTAAGTTAGAGGTCGCGTAGCCAGCATCAGTGAGGAAGGGAAATAAATTCTTCACCTCCATCTGCTGTGTGTGAGCTTGGGCTTGACAGGCACAGGAGTAACCGTCATTTTTAATCCATGTGAATCTTGTTACTTATGTCTCTGCGGCTGCTTAGATTAAGGGCACAATCCAATTGCTTAATAACCCGAAACCCTGATTTGCGCCGTAGCCGGCTCGCTCCCATAAAGGGGCTGCCGGTTCTCCTGAAGCAAGGAACAGTTCTTTTATTTGTTATCCACAGGCCCTGCCGTGAGATTTCTAGGCACGGCTCTGTGTTTCATTGGGGGGAGCTTATTTTTCAGCTCCTTAATTAGCATCTTGGAAATCTTTTTTTTTTTTTTTTTTTAAGCAGAACACTAGGCAAACCGTGATTTACAGGCTCCTCTTTCCTCTTGCCTGAGAACTGAGCACTGCGTGGCGGTGGCGAGCGGACGGGCGCTCTGATGCACGGCGTGCAGCGCTCGGCGCACGCCTGCGGAGCTCCGGCCGCAGGTATTGAGTGCAGCTGCTTTGTCCCCCCCTCCCTGTCCCAGGGGCTTGCGTTGGTCACCGTGAGAAGCCACCTGCAACAGCAGTAGCTGCTGGCGGCTGCGACGAGAAACCCCGTAGTCAGCGCCACAGCGGGATGATGAACCTTAACCTGCCCCGGGCACCGTTCACGCAGGAGCTGGAGCTGCAAGAGAATATCTGCCCGGTTAATTTTTGCTGAGTGTCCCCTGTCTGCCCAGGAGGAAGAGGAGGCTGTAGAAAGCTGGTTTTCCATTTAGGGTTTTGGGTATATATTTATTTATTATTTTTTTTTTATGCAAAGCAACGATTTTTGGTCACAGCTGGAGGTGTTGTATTCTGTTGTCCCTGTGGCCCCCCTCTCTTAGAAATGCCACAGAGGCAACCTGATTGGAAGGTGGTGTTTGGAAGCTGGGAATCAGAAGAGAAAGATGATTTTCAGCACTTAGGCACAAATTAGAAAGTTACCAGGATGCTGTACCTTCCCGTCAAGCTGACTGATAGTATTTAAAATGCTTGTAAACTTCTCTCTCCTGTTGCCCAGATAATTTTGGCTTTGCTCTTTTCAAATCAGCCAGTGGCCTGATGTGATTCAGCTCGCTGCAGTATCCTTTGCCGTAATTTCTCAGTTGATCACAAAACCAGCAGGGTAAGATTAGGCATCACTACAAATGGAGAGGGGGATGCGACACTTGCAAGCTGTACCTTTTTTTTTTTGTTTTTTTTTGCAAGTTTAGTTCCTGCTGTATGTTTTACTGGCAGCGGTCCCTGCCAGGAATGCTGGATTGGCATGGCAAAACGTTAAAGCAGAGCGAGGGAGCTCTGTTACCTAAGCAGTGATTTATTTTATTTTATTTTTTTTATTTTCTTGTTATTGCCTGTTCCAGTAAAGAGTGCTCTGTTGGCTGATGCTGGCCATATTTTGATGGCACAATTAAAGCCACCTTTTCCCTGTACTAATGGAGGGTGGTATGAGGAGGACTCTGGCTTACTGGTGCTAGTGAAGGTTGGGCTAGGAATCCATGGCATAGAAAAACTTCATGCTAAAATTGCACTTTCTCTCTGCCCCATCTGGCTCGTGGTGGTGTTATGGGTACGTGGCTGTGATTCCCCTTGCACATACTAACATTGCACTAAAAGAGAGACTTTGGGAACAGCGTGTTGATCACTTTGTTTCTCAGCAGACCACAAAGTCAGCCTAATGGGGTCTCTTTTTTTTTTTTTTTTTTTTTAATTATTGTTATTTAGAAATCATGCTGGTGCTGAATGACCTGGAATTTTTGCTTGGATTTATCCAAAGGAAAATGTAATTGTAGCTGCAATGGGACCTTTCATAAGGGTGGCCGTGCAGCTAGGGAGCAGAGCAAGGGCTCTGCTGTGTAAACCGTCTTTGTACCGGGGAGGTGTGGGGGGTTGCAGTGGGGTTATTATTGTGTTGGGTTTTTTTTTAAGACCACAATTTTAGATGGTCACCTTGGCAATCGTGTGAGACAGGAAATAGTTTCTACTTTTGGTAAATGTTTTAAAGAGGGGGAGAAAAAAAAAAAGTGAAGCTGCCTGTGACTGTGGGCTGTGGCTATTATTAGGGCTAGGGTAGCTTGTACCTGCTATGGACTTTACCTGCTCTTATTCTGAGGGCAAGAACTCCCTGTAGCAACAATGCCACTTCTGAGAAGTGAATGGCAAGTTTCCCTTCCTTTTGTATATGTGGATGTGAGGGTGGACGAGGGGAAGAGCTTGCTTGTACAGTTTGTTGAAATGAAACCAGACATTTTTGGTTGTTCCTAAATAAAGAGCGTAAAAAAGACGAACGTGAGTCGGCTGGTGCTTGCCCCTGGGGTTGGGTTTGGGGAAGCCCGCGGGGCGCTGCAGGGCCGTGGGGATGCCAACGCTGGGTGATGGCGAGGGCTGTCCCGCCGCAAGGAGACGTGTCCTTGTTCAGGAGCAGGGAATGCTCAGTCACAATCCTCCCGTTCGGTTTAAAATCGTGACAGCTTAAACCATGGGGTAAAGCCACCACGGAGCGACGCCGGCAGCGTGCTGGAGCCCAGATACCGCTGTCCTAGGAGCCCTCCTGCAGCTGGCAGTCACTGCTCGTCCCCAGCCCGGGTCACAAAAGCGTGGTCAGCTGTAGCACACGCCTTGTTTTACCCTTTGGAGTGTATAGCGTTAAACCTGGGGCTTCTCCCTGGTTATCCCCACCCCACCCCAGTCGCTCCAAACTCCCTAAAGGCAGGAGGAAGGAGGGAGCTGCGCCACCCTCCCAGGCAGGGCTGCACCCCAGCTGGAAGGGAGGCAAACCGCCGGACACCCACAGCCATCGCACGAGTAATACTGATACTTTTTATTGTCGTTTAAAGCTAGAGCGGCCTTGTAAACGCAGAGTTTCACTACTGGACCCATAGGCAGTGGCTATACAGGTAGGTAGATGCGATGCCGCCAGGACAGAAGATAGGTGCTGCCTTGGTCGCTCAAGTCCCCCCTGCCCGGCGCGCCGGGAACGGGTACAGCAAAGGATGGCTGCACAGGGCCTCCGGCAGCGGCGCAGGAGAGGGATCACTGGGAATACAGGCAGAGCGGCGACGGCAGAGGGCTGGTTGGGGTTGGTTGGTTTGGTTTTTTTTTTGGGTCTCTTTCCTTGTGAGTAGACAGTTGCGTCTCTCACCTCGGCGGCTGGCAGGCTGTACGCACCGATGCGCTTCGTTAAGGGCTTGGTGGTGAAGGTTGGTGGGTGTTTGGGGTTGGTTAGGGCTCTATTTCTATATTTTTGTTTCCAATTTTTCTTTTTTTTTTTTT
>VZSF01008981.1:62623-112267 GCA_013398295.1 Chionis minor | reverse complement strand
GTCATTTTTTTTCTATTTTTTTTTCACTTTTTTTTTTTTTTTTTTTTTTTTTTTTTAGTTCTCCACTGGAACACACTTCAGCAGAGAAACTGGAAAAGCTGCCTGAAAGTAGGCCATAGCAGTGCCGTTTCCATAGAAACCAGTTCACAGCGTGCCGTGAGATTCACAAGCACTGGAGGTGCTTTCACCCGTTGAGGTGGGCTACAGCCGGTTGTCCCCATTGACCCGGGTCCTCCGCAGTACCCTGCAAGGGGACACAGAGAGAGGGGACACGGCTCAGGCTGAGCGAGGGCAATGCTCGTGTCAAAAGCTGCCCCCTGGGGGGAAAGAAGGGGCTCAGCGAGTCCCCCCATGCTGGGGGAAAGTGCCACTGGCTGCAGGGTGGCAGCTCCGTGTCCCACCCTCCTCCCATGGGCCCCAAAGCAGCGACTCCCTCATGCACTGGCGCAATATCCATGCTGAAATTTGGGGTTTCCACACCGCAGCCAAGGCTGCAGCTCTGCGCTGGGATAGTGGGAGGCTGCGTTTATCAGCCTGCACCAAGGAGACAGAATGCTGGGGGTCATCTCCCACTGGGATGAGCTCAAGGAGCACTGGCCTACCTTCGCTCCCGGCTCTCAAAGTGATCAGCTAGCTGCTCCTGTGACACACGGAAATCCTCAAAGGGCTGCTGGTAGCGCGACTCAAAGGATCCCTCCCTGCCTCTGCTCGCCAGCAGCTGGTTGGAAGCATCCCCTGCTCGTTCCCGTAGGGCTGAAGCACTGAAGAGGTTTATTTCGCCATTCTCCTGCTTGGATTAGGAAAGAGAAAATACATAGTAAAGGGGCTTGGGCTTTCAAAGGGTATGTCTGTTAGCAACAGCTGCTGCAGGGACCCGCTGCCCTGCGAGCTGCCACGCGGGGTGCGGAGGGCTCACGGGGTCTGGGGGCTCGCACCACGCAGCTGCTCCGTCTTTAACAAATATCGCTGGCTCCCTCCAACATCATTTTAAATGGAGAAATAAAAGAAACATCTGTCTCTGAAAGAGCTCTGCCCTCCGCTTATGCCAACGCGGATGGCCCCGGGCCAGCCAGGCTCCGTGATACTGAGCTGTAACTTCCCCAGAGCGCAGATGGAACTGGGATGGAGCAAATCCGCCTCCTTCAGCTTGCGCTGAAGGGATATCCAGGCAAGTCACATGCAGCCCAGGCAGGACTCTGCCTGAAACATCCCGGCTCGCTGCAGGAGGCGAGCCCAGCCCTTGCCAGCCCTCCAGCCCTCCGTGCAGCGCTGGAAACTCGGCCGTCCTGCAGGCGCTCAGGCCAGGCAAGGCTGAGCTTCGCAGAGCTGTGCTGCTGTGGGGACAACCGGAGCAGGACGCTCGCATGTCCTTACCTTGCTAGGGAAAATGTCTATCTTGACGAGCAAGGAAGCCAGCTCCAGGTTCTCGCTGTAGTTGTTCTTCAGGGGTACAGCTCGGAAACCTACAGCAAAGAAAGCCATGGCATCACTTGCGACACGCGGTGACGGGTCAGTCCCCTGGCATAGAACTCAAGGGGGATCTCCTCCAGTCCCCCCAGCTCCCATCAAGTGGCAGCTGACCCCAGGGGATGTTTATCAAATGGCTTCTTGCTTCCTTTACCTGGCTGGGCATGGGGACAGGAGGGAGTGAGCCAGCCAGGGGACTGACAGCATCCTCCCATGAAACTCAGCGTCTCCCTTGCCAACGATGCAATTAGCAAACTGGTGAGGAGCACCATGACACGCCCCCCCCTTCCCCTTCTGCTTCCCCAAGCACTTTACCTGTCTTCAAGCCTTTCACCAAGAAGGTGGCCTGAGCCAGGAAGTTCTCGTCGCTGAACATGTCCTCCTCATACACCACGAAGCGGAGGAAGGCAAAGTCAGGGTTGCTGACCTGAAAGTGGAACTGCTTTGGGGTCCAGAGAGGGTTCAGGCCGTTGTCCGCTAGTCAGAAAACACTGGTGTCAGGCGACGCCGAGCTCGGGGCAGCCCCCAGCCGGGGGCCAGGCTGCGCTGCAGTGCCCACGGCTCACGCCACCGTCAGGAGTGGTGGTGCGTCCCTCTCCCGTCCCTTCGCTAACCCACTCACCCACGATCTCGGTTTTCTGCTTGGCGTTGTCATACTCAGCCCCAGACACCTCCACCTCCACGAAAGGACAAACGATTCCCCTTCCGTTTTTGGGAAGGTGTCGAGCCCCCAGGACCTGGGTGGAGAGCAGGAGAGACTTGGTAAGAGATGGGAGCAAAGGAAAAATAAACCCTGTTTGCATAGTGAGACATTTTCTTTCCAAATAAATCACCCTGGCTATGCTAATTGGAAAGAGAAGAGACACTGACAGTCAGCCCAGCCCAGCCTGCCTCTTGGGGGAAAACAGCTCCCACCCCTGGAAGCTGCTATGGTGTTACCCATCACCGATTTGATGTATCAGCCCTAAAAAAAAGCAGCTGAACTGCCCCAGGTTCCTGTCTGCCGCCTGCACAGCCAGGTCTGGGACCCCAGCATCCCTCCTCCAGCCCAGCTGCCTGCCCCTGCCTGCAGAGCTACGCCGGACACCCCCTTTGATGGAACTTCTTGGCCCTCCTGCCTTGGCCCGAGGACAAAAAGAAGCTGCTCTCTGCTGCTGCTCTGCCTCCTGTTCATAGCACAGTCTGTGCTCAACTCAAATGACAACCTGCTTCCTTGCAGGAGAAAGAAATCCCAGTTCCCTCTTGCCAGTGGCCATATGTCACTCCAGCGTGCTGTCGGCACGCTGCTGTTGCAAGGGAAGGACGTGCTGCCAATGCTGGATCATGTGCTTTGAGTCATGCTGGGCTTGAGACGGCTTCCCATCCGTGAAAGCTGACTTTGGTGGGGACACTGGGCAGTTTTGCCAGAGGACAAAAGGCTGAGCCTGTCTTTTAAAGGAGGCGGTGACAGGCTACAGTGCAGTGACTCTTGACACCTGGTGGTTGCATCTGCATCCCGGGATGCAGGAAGAGTTTGGGAAACAGACAGTGCAGGGAAATGGGGCCAGGGATTTTTAGGGAGACAGTGGATACAGGGTCAATGGTGCAGATGGGACATGATGGGGTGTCCTCATTGAGAAGGGCTGTGGCTCTCTCAGGTGGGATCACTCCCAAACCCAGGTGGTCTGAGGTGGCCTCAGAGGAGCTGCAGTTTGTGTGTGTTGTCAGAGACCTGTGAGCACCTGAAGGCAGGATCTCCCTTGCCTCCTCCCCAGGGTCTCCTTGAGCTGAAGGGACTTGCAATGGAGACTGCCGACCCACGGCTCAGCTCCGAGACCACTAGGGATGCCCACACAGGCTGGTGGGACAGCCGCTGGTCCAAACACGACAGCCATCTGCTCTGGCACAGCCACAGCCTTCCCATCCCTCCAGGACCTTTGCCTGGCGAGCTGTTCCGTTCCCCTGCAGAGCCTCTACTGTGCAGCTCTGTGAGCTCCCATGGGAACGGTCCGGCCCCAGTCCCGCCATTGGGAAAGAAAAAAATTCCAGGAGTACCCTCCCCACCAGCAGCCCCCCCACCCCATCATCACCAGCTGTGCAACACAGAAATGGGCTGAAAAGTCTGCTCCAACCTCAAGCATCTTCCTGAGAGGGGCTGTGAGCAAGGGGATACGGAAACACGGAGCCCAGAGCAACTGAGTGACAAGGAGGGAACAAGGCGCAGCTCCCACATTAGCCCCCTGGGAACCATCCTGCACTTGGGCAGTCCCAGCCAAGCTCTGGGGACAGGGATGCCACCTCCGTGGCTCATGGATACCACCTGCCGGCACAGGGCCCTGGGCAGGAGGGGTCCTGTGGGAGCATCCAGGGATGCTCCTGCTACTCCTCTCCAGGAGGAGGTCGGCGATGCTTCCCTCAGCAGCACCCATGGGTCTTCCCCTTCAGCGAGGGCTCTCCAAGCGGGAGAGCTCGTAGGCAGGGGCTGAGGGGTTTGGTGAGGAGCAGCTACAGACAGAGGCCAGGAACCCAGAAAAAACATTTTATCACCCCAAGCAAGTGAGTGGGAGGAGGTACTGACCTCGATGGAGATGGAGAGCGGCTCAACCCCCCGCAGCGTGCTCTTGTCGAAGGGGTCGAAGATGTCATCCCGCATGTTGGAGGGCTGCAAGACGTACCCACACTGGCCGCTGGACATGAACAAGGCCTGGTTCATCTGCATGGGCTTGTCTGGAGAGCACAGGCAGGAGATAGAGGGAGGAGATCCCGTGCCCTTTCCACAAGCCAGATCACCTGGGTTATTGGCGCCTCCTGGGAAGCCCTTTGCAAGGGGACCTGGCCCATCCCTTGGCAATGCCTTGTGCACCATGGCCTGTGCTGTGGGCTGAGGCCGTGGGGTGACTATCCCACGCATGATCTGCCCAACTACCCAGTGCTCCATGGGTCACCCCCTTGTTTTCCTCCCTCTCCTTTCAGCTCTTCTTGTGCTGGCTCTAGCATTGGCCAAACCGCCCTGCGAGATGGTCAAATCCACAAAAAGAAGGAAGAAGCCAGCAGGAGAAAAGAGGCAGGTAGTTTTCTGGCGGGTTGGTGAACTGAACAGGTCCCAGCAGGGTTTGGCAAGGGCCAGGGAAAGGGGAAGGCTGGACTGCATGGCAGGAGCAGGACTGGAAGCTGGGGAAAGGTGAGCAGAGCAGCAAGCTTGACTCAGACCCTGCAACCTGCTGGTGTCCCAAGGCTGGGGCTGGACTGTCCCCCTTTGGTACCTCCCCCGCCTGTCACCAGGGACATCGGGGAAACCCCCCACTTTGTCTCCATTTAATCTTGTCCTTGTGGTACCACAACCTCCTGGCTCAGCCCAGCTCCCTGTGTCTGGAGCACATTTCCCCTGAGGCAACCACGTGCCTGGACACGAACACGTCTTGCTCCCTGCAGAGCCCCTCCTAGACCCAGAGCCGCTCCTAGACACCCTGTTTGTCAGGAGTAGGTTAGCAGGGGTGCAGGCAGGTGGCTGGGAGGAGGCACTGGGTACTCCAGGAGCACGTCCACCTTCCCTGCCCTCACCTGGGGTCTGGAAGTTGAGCGCTACCAGCTGGCTGCCGCAGATCCACATGGGCAGGGGGTCGTAGTTGGAGGAGTCGAGGCGCTGGCCCTTCGGGTAGATGCGGGAGAGCTGCAAGCGGTTGTACTGCAGGAACTTCTTGCCTTTGATTTTGTTGACGTACTTTTCCGCCTTGGTCTCAGGGAAGGAGGACATATCTCGGTAACAGGCCCTCTCTGTGCCTATCTCTGGGAGGAGACAACACAGTGTAAGCCAGGAGCACATTCACTTTCCAGACAATACAACCACCCCAGGCCCCTTCCTAACGTCGGCCTCTCCTCCCTTGGCTCAGCCACCATCAGGTTGTGCAGACCCTGCTCTGCCCTGGCAGGCGTTTGCCAGGTGTCCAATACCAATGGCTGAAAGCATTAAAACTGCTCTTGGTGATCGGGCATGATGGTCCGCAGCCCCACTCCCTCAGCAGCTGCTCTGGATGGTGACAGATCCCAGCAACAGAGAGGGATGGGGAAAGGAACTTCCACCCTCTGGAGAAGTACACTTCCAGACCTCCAACGTAAATTGGTTCCTACTTGCTTTGGACACCTGCCCTGTGCTGAGATCTAGCCAAAGCAGCACCTTGGGGCACACTGCAGTGTCTGTAACACCATGGTGGCCTGTGGTGGCCACCAGACTGGCAGATACTCACTCTCTTCATCAAAGGGCACAGGTCGGCAATAGACCACCAGCTCCGAAAGCTCCAGGGCAATCTTCTTCCTCCTCTCCATCATCTTCCCCTCAGAAAGCTGCCAAGAGATAGGGAGAAAGGTGTCAGAGCCAGGTGAGAGCAGCAGTGTTGGATAACTAGCAGGTCTGCTAGGTCTGCATGGGGGGACACCACAAAAGCGTCCATGGGAAGGGCCCTTGGTGGGTCCTATTTCCCACCTGGAGCAGGACTGGCACTGGTACCAGCACAGGGCAGCTGAGGCCTTGTAGCTGAGCCTTGCCACCCTCCATGGATGGAGATCCCCCACCTCCCAAGGTTGCAACACCCTCCTGATGGACCAACCTTCCCAGATGCCCAGCCTAAACCTCATAAACCACAATGCGTGGTCATCACCCCTTGCTATATTGTTAAAGATTACTCTGTCTTTAGCGTCCATGTAACTGCTCTGCAGTTACAGACAGTCATCACAGGCTGTCATCTCGCCACCTCCTCCACCAGCCTCCACCTGCTCCTCAGCTCCTGGGAAATCCAGGACTTGGCAACGAGGCGTCTCCCCTGCCAAGGGCTCTCCAGACTCACCCGTGCGTCAGCCGTCTGGGCTGCCTCCCGGATCTTCTTCACCCAGTCCAGCAAGTCCTCGTGCGTGTCGGCTGCCACATCAAGGGACAAGCGTGACAACGAGGCCATGCTAATGGAGAAGACGAAGAGGCGGTTGTTCTTCCCCTCAGGGCGGATGGCTGTGTGGGAAGAGGGAGCAGAGATCAAGGTCACAAGCAGATGCCAAGCGAAGTTTCTCACACCACAGAGGGAGGAAAGGAGAGGACAGATGCTGAAGGACTGTCATGGCTGCTCTGGGACTCTTCAGCTAGGAGAAGTTCCCATTTCTGGTCATTAGAGGCAACAGAATGTATCCTGAGGGGGCTGAGAAGCCTCACGCGGTCACGCGGTGTCTGCAATGCCCTCTTCCTCCCATTCCTGCATCTTCTTCCCTCTGTGCCCTGAAGTGCCCAGGTGGGAACAGCCACCTGGAGTACAACGTCCTCTGGGCAGCAGAGGGACGGCAGGGAGCTGCAGGCTGGACCCAGCTCGGCCAGCGGCCAGGAGCCCCAGAGCCTGGACCACACGTACGCGAAGGAGGACAAATTCTTACAGAAAAGAAGGAGCCTACAAAATCAGTCTGAGCTCCCTTCCATGTGGGGTGGCTGCCCCCTGAGAGGAGCTTCAAGGTGTGCTGGAGCCCCAAACACCGAGCAACCCTCTGTGCCAGGAGCAGCAGCAGAGTGTGCCACCGCGCAGCAAGCCAACGCCGCAGACAGGCATTCACTCGCCGCAGGCACTGTAGTGCCTAGAGGCAGTCGGAGACCAAAGCCCTTCAGCCCAGGAGACCTGCAAGCGGCTCTAACACCCCCCACTCCTCCATCCCTCCCTGGCACTCACCGATCTGGCAGGAGGGCACGTCCAGGACACCTCCGAGCAGGTCTCCCAGGGGGCTGTTCTCATCCAGCTGCTGCTGGGAATGAAGCACAGGTGGAATGGCGGTGGGCACGGCGCCGGGCAGTGCCGCCGAGCGTGGGGGGCTGCGCACACACACTCCTCCCACCACCTCTCCTTGCTCCGCTCAGGCACAAGCTCACCTCCCGCTCCGGCTCCAGGCTGCTGGGACCAGTAATTTCCTCTACGTAGTTGGAAGGGAACCACAGCTGCTTCTTGCCACCATAATCTCCTCTCCACCTGGAGGAGAGGGAAGGGGCAGCATCAGCACCCACCACAGGATCCTGAGCATGCTGACTGGGGGTCACAGGCAATGGGCAGCTCCTTCATCATCTGCTTTTAGGGTTCGGGAGGCTTCAGGGTGGTGCAGCTCGTGGGCAATCCCCAAACGGACCCAACCCTGGACGGGACACACCTTTCTTTGGATGGTGACACCAAGGTTTGACTGCGTCCCCGAGGGAAAAAAGGAGGCTCAGGACCAACTCACCAGCCTCCTTCCTGTTTCTCCACATTCTGGATGATGGCGTTTTTGGTGAAGGTGAGCTCGTCCTCCCGCTGTGCCTTGTAGTCGAACAGGGCTTTGACTGCGCACTGCAATGAGAAGGGGTCCCATGAGGCCAGGCAGTGGACAGACACATGGACAACGAGCCCACGGAATGAGAGACGGGCTTGTTGGCGGGGCTGTGAGGCACACGGTATGCAGGCAACATCCAACCCTGCTGCCAGAGGCTGCCAGACCTTAGTGACTCTTGCAGAACAAATCAAGGCCCCCATTTATGCCAAGCCAGAGGTCACAAGTCTGGTATGGCCACACAAGGGCACTTTCCTTTGGGCCAGAGCCACTGATGGGTTTAGTTTGGAAAGTCCAGAACAAGAGGCAGCCCAGCTTGGGAACCTGCAGGCTCAGCCTAGAGCGTTTCTCCCTGCATGGTCCGGAAAAGAGTGTGTAAATAATACAGCTCTTGGAAAATAAAGAGATACTTGCTAAACCCTCAGGCCCCGCAGGCTGTTTCATGCCAAGAGTGTACCTTGAAGGTGGGTATGGGGTTGGCTTCCACGTAGAACCCAGGGTGGCGTCCTTCGTAAAGGGCTCCGTAGTCCGGCTCCTGTGGAAGCAAAGGGAGGGGCAGCAATAAATCTCTGTGCAAGCAAAGGGTCAGAGGGGCAGCAACAAATCTCACTCAAGCCAGTAAGTGTTTCCAGCAGGGCATGAAGCTCCAAGAGGTATGGACTGTGAAGCACAGAGGTGGTTCACACAACACCACTTCAAGGCACCGGCTCAAAACGGACCCGTCCATCATCCTTTGGCTTAGCTCTTCCAGTGGCTGCCCACACTCACCGCCGTCCCTATCTTCTCCAGCGTCTCCTCGTTGATGGGGTACCTCAGCTTCATCTTGCGGTACAGCGGGTGCTTTTCATAGTAGCTGATCAAGTCCACCAGGCTGTCGAACTCGGAGTTGCCGAGCAGCACGGTCTGGCCCTCCTGCTGCACTCGGCAGTGTTTGATCTTTCCTTCCGCCCTGGCAGGTGGAAAGACAGAGAGAAGCCACTTGGCACCAGGCAAGAGAGGTTCCTTGCCAAAATAAAAACACCCAAGCAAAAGGTGCTCCTGCGCTGGCTGCGGAGTGCAGCCATCTCCCATCAGGAGATGATGGGAGGAGGAGTGGGGTCCTAAAGGTTCTCAGAGGCCTGTAAGGTCTACCCAGAGCCACCCAGGAGAGAAGACAGCTCTGAGAGGGCTCATGTCAGGCTCATGGCCCCTCTCGTGCTCTTTCACACACCGCAGCATCCCAGCCCACCGCCCTTCTCCCAGGGACGCACCGGAAGGAGATGGCGTAGGAGCTGGGCTCACTCCTCTTGCGCACCAGGAAGGCTCCGTCGCGTGGCACCCGCATCAGCATGTGCTCGGCTTGGGCCCGGGTGAGGTTGGCGTGGTACCACCTTTCAGGAAAGACATGTCACCGTGCACAGGTCTCTGCACATCCCGCTCATCCCACCCCCCTGTCATGCCACATGCTTTCCCTTCCAGCCCAAGAAAGGCTGCCGGAATCCTCCAAAGGAGGACAGGGAGCAGAAATCATCATCATCTCCATAACACTGCAACAGGGCTGTCTTCTTTCTGCGGGACAGGCAGGAACAGAGCCATTTGGTGACACCAAAGCCTGGTGCCTCCTTTCTTTGCACTGAACTACCAAGACAAGCAGCTCCATCAACAACCAAGCTGGCTGGCATGGTGACTGACACAGGGAGCTCCACAGGGAGCAAGTATAGACCAGAGAGCCCCAGCAAGGAAGGAGGGACTGCAACAAGACCTAGGAGGGTTTCCCATGTGGTCCCAGATGCCCAAGAGCGCACAACCCACCCTCCCCAAATACGCACTCACTCTTTGCTCTCGTGAGCATTGGTCTGCGGCACTGGCTCTGTCAGCCTCATCTCAAACTCGTTGCACCTCAGCGGCACCTCCTGGTAGTGGGTGATGAGGTCGTAGAGGCTGTCGAACACCAGGTTGTCTGTCAGGAAGAACTTGGGGCTGCCGGCGTCCTGCCGCGAGTGGATCCGGCAGTGCTGCACCTTCCCGTTGCGCCTGCAGAAGAAGGAGGGGGTAAACCAGGGTCATCTGTGGAGATTTTGCATCTCCCTCAGGCACAGCTCCAGCCTGGACACAGCATTCCTGCCCCACAGGAGACCCATCGCGCAACAGTCCCAAGGGACTTGACCCTTCTGCACTGTGACAGTGAGTTGACATGATGCTGGGGCACAGAAAAAGGGGAGAAACCTGCTCGTGGACCACCAGGGAATGGGACCCCACCACTGAAGATGCTGTCAAGATGAACACTACCCCTGGAGCGACACCGAGCAGTGGGCTGGTGCCTGTGGCCCTCACCAGAAGGAGAGGGTGTAGTCTCCAACGAAGGTCTCGCTCTCTCTGACGAGGAAGGAGCCGTCGGGGGCCCCCGTCTCGATGCAGTACTCGGTGAGCAGCCGCTCCGCGATGTGCCGCCCGTCGCGTCCCGCTCCCAGCTTCCCATGAAACCACTTCTCCGTGGAGTGAAGCTCGGTGCTGTTGCTCACCTGGCAGAAGGAAAACCCACCGTTCTGGGGTTACTGAAGGCAGGCTGGCCGTGCTGGAGTCTGCTCTGCTCAGGGGGCGTCCAGCTGGGACCAGGGAGTTCCTGAAGTAGCTCCCACCCTTCCCACCACAGGGAAGATCTCCCCTGAAGTCAGCAGGCAGAAGGGAGATGCTCAGCCCCTTGGGGAGTCAGCTCCTTTCTCTAGGGGAACAACTTACCACCACACAAGGGAGCCCTCACCTCCTTTTGCTCTTCCTCATCCTCGTTTCCTTGGTCACTGGTCGTCTCCCCAGAGTAATAGATCTTGCTGCTGGTCAGGACAAAGTAATGCGGGTTCCATTCCTGCAAGGAAACAAACTCTGGGCAAAGAGACCCCCTGAGGAAGCACCAAGCTGGCCCACCACCCATCTGTGGGATCATCTCTTCCTGGTCAGCGCAAGCAGTGCGGGGTGATCGGGTTTGTGAAGGATAGTGACCAGAAACACTGGTGTCAGTGGAGTCACGGGAGCTTCCAAGACATCCCCCAGATCCAAAGCATGGATTTATCAGTAGCAAAAAAAGGCATGTGGTAGGTCTTACATACAAAGTGGCTGCAGATCACACTGCAAACACCTTGGCATGTATTAAATGGAGATGACCAAATGGAGAGCAAATCAATGGAAAAAGAAAACACTCTGCATGGATTCAGCACGGGGGCTATCAGAGATGGCGATATCAGAGATGGTTGTGCAGCTATACCACTGCAGTTTCCTATTTTCCAAAAATCTGTTTCATTCGCACGTGACTTTGCCTGACAGACCCTCAGCAAAGCAAAGCAGCTGAAGAAGTGGACTGTGTGTAAGTAAAGACACACAGCAAAATGAACGCTCGGCGCTTTCCAACGCAGAATGCTTGTTTAGGTGGGTTAAGTGGCACTTGGTAAGAGGCAGCCAGGTCTAGAAATGCAGGCCATGGCTAGGACTTACTGCAGCGACAGACAACAGGCTATACGGATTACACAAGAGCAGCTGCAGTGCATCAGCCCAGAGCTCCCTCTAGCTCAGCCATCTGCCTCTAACAAGGGCCAACAGGAGATGCCTAGGGAAGAGCACAGGAGAGAGCCAGCATAAAAACTCCCCCAGCCTTCAGAGACTCCTGAGAAACAGGATAGGCCAACGGCCCCTTGGATCATTTGCACCGCAGCCCTTCCTTCCAGCACCACACGGCGCCTTACGGAGTCACCGTGTCATTTACGGAGCCCACGGAGCGGGGCCACCGGGACAGTGGCAGAGAGATACGTACGTGATTGATGGGGTCTTCCAAGTAGAGGATCCCATTCTTGATGGAGTTGCTGATGTCGTTCTCTGAATACATTACAGACGTGGGCAGCTCCTCGTAAGCGCTGCCCTCCGCCAGCTTCTTGTGCTGTGGGATGAGAGAGTAGGTCAGGCACCTTGAGGGGAGCAGGCACCCAAAAAGCAGCACGGATTTCCTGGCAAACAACCCCAAAACGCCAGGTCTGCTGCAGTGGGTTCCTCTGGACTAAAAGGACCGAGGTAATACCCACGCTACAGTGATCATCAAATGGCACTGAAGTCCCACCCTTTCTTCCCAGAGGTGATTCCTGCAGCAGAAATGCCGACATCCCCCAAGCTCTCAAGAAAGGCAGCACCCAGCTGGTGAGCCCATTTCCCAGCGGCTCCTCTGAAGCGAGACAGCTCTCTGTCTCCAATTGTTTTTAGCATCAGGTCTCCACTTCCAGCCCTGCACTGCCAACCAACCCCTTCCAGAGCTAAGCAGCTGCCCTTGATCCCAACACCCTCACCCCATCTGCCCCCATCTCTCCACTTTGGATTCTTGCTGGGGAAGGGAGTTCACCTTGATGAGAATCTTCCTTTTGAGCTGGTTTGGAGAGGGAAGGCCGTCTGCAGAAATATCTACCGGTTTGGTCAAAAGCATGTCCCCGAAGACCTTCTTGAAATTCTGAGCCATGTTCCTCTGCTGAGCAATGCTGCAGTGGTCCTCAATGGAGAGAATGACGGGGAAACTGGGAGAAGGAAAAGAGCCATCAGAACCAGCACGGTGTCTGAATGGAACCAACACCTTCTGAGCTCTGTTTCAAAACCTCTGCGCCCTCAAAGAGCACTTTGCATCAACAGAGATCTGTGCTGTCTTGAGCATTCAACATCACCACCCTACAGCATGGTGTCCCCACCGCTGCTGGCAATGCACAGACTGGAGAAGGACTGGCAGACTGCTGGGGTTTACCCAAAGCCTTCCCTCCCACAACTTTTTTCTGGGAGAATTTTCCCTTTGGCTGGGAGGCACAATGACAGGCTTTCTTCCCACTGAATCCCAGGTGCATGGATCTCTGGATAAAGGACTTTTATCTCTGGATAAAGGGCTTCACTTTGCTACAGCCTTGGCTCTACCTTCTCTTTGCCCTCCCGGCAGCTTTGCTAGCTGAAGTCCTGGTCGCTGCTGTACTCACTCAGAGGTGACAAAGGCATGCTCCTTGATAGTGACCAAAACGTCGGAGAACTTGATCTTAGTGGTTAAGGTGTGTCCATGGTAGATGACTGGCATGCCATCAGGACCGTCCCAGCAATCCACTGAAAGAGACGTGCAGGAAAAACTTAGCCCAGAGGCTGCAATATAGGCAGGACACAGGCATGAGGACTG
Source organism: Chionis minor (assembly GCA_013398295.1). Taxonomy (NCBI): domain Eukaryota; kingdom Metazoa; phylum Chordata; class Aves; order Charadriiformes; family Chionidae; genus Chionis; species Chionis minor. The sequence continues at coordinate 99,336 of VZSF01008981.1, read as the reverse complement.
GACTAAGGACAGGACTGGACTGGACAGGCATTGACTGAACTAAGCACTGCTGGGAACCATGTTGGACGGTAATAAAGGGGCGAGGTGAAAGTCCAGATCTTTCGGGGGGACCAAAAGCTCGGGGATGTACCACCCAGTCTCACAAAGCAAACGACCTCAGTCCTTTCAGCACACCACGATGACAAAGCTGCCACTGGCACATCAACCTTCAGCCCTGCCTTCCACGCAAAGCCTTCCCTGACCACTGTAAGCTGCCGTGACGATGGCGACAGCGCGGCCGGCTCCAGGTACTCACGTTCGATACAGCGGCATCCCATGCGCAAGCAGCGGGCGTACGCCTCCAGCGAGGACTCGCTCGAGAACTGATCCCCCGTCAGGTACCTTTCACGTGAGAGAACACGTCAGCAAAGCAACACGCTCACCCTGGGATGTCTGCTGGGACATTGCGGACCTGCCTCTCTGACAGAAGGAATGGGGAGAGTGACTTTCCCCCAGGACCTGCCATCTTCCCCAGGTGAAGGGTTCGGCTCCACCCCTGCTGCCAGGGGCTGCAAGCTCTTCTCTGATGTCCAGCCTTGCTGCTGACTCTTGAGACAAGCCTAAAGAGCATTATCAGCGTTGGTGCCACAAAGAGCCCCTTGCACCTGCCAGAAGCAGCCCGAAAGCAGGGTTAGACCAGCTCTTGTAGGCAGACAGGAGCTCGCTCAACTGGCTTCAGCTCTCGGTCCTTTAGACTCGGGCTAATGTGCTACCACTGCGTCCCACGAACAGGGAGCACAGACAGAGCCTGTCTGCAAAGGACGCAGCTCCTGAGAGGTTCTTCTAGAAGCAGAGAAGGAAAACGGCCAATTTCAGCCTGCCAGGTTTTTATCACATCTGTCCTAGTACGTCTGTCCTTAGAGGACATTGCTAATGGTAAGAAATCGCCAGAGTGACAGCCCGCGACCTGAAAGCACAGTCTGTGCAGACGTGGACAGGGGCCCCAAGAGGAAGGTCTTTGATGTACTGACCCCGATTTGGAAAAGTCTACTTGACCCATAACTGGGATCAGGCAGAATTGGGAGAATCCCACCCTGGCATAGGGAAGAGGATGCTGGGACCACACGGGTGGAGAGAACCATCCCGTAGTCCTTACGTGTTGTGTGAGGAGGAGATCCAGTAATGGGAGAGGGGGTTGTTCATGTTCTCCAGACACACCATGTCCAGTTGCGAGTTCCAGATGCTGTTCTCTTTGGAAAACAGGAAGGTGAGAAACTGCTCAGGAAGAAACAGAAGCGTGTTAATGGTGTGGAGGAGCCGGGTGCTGTGGTGTAGCTTCACACACATCTCACTCTCCGTGTCAGCAGCGACCGAGCAGGTACGTATTTTCCAAGCTCAGCACAGACTGACCAGAGGCAATGAAGACAGCACACAGCTACCTGACCCAGCATGCTCGAGTAACCACAGCGACAGGCATTGCCACCTGTCCTCTGAGCTGTGCCAGATATCTGCGTACAAATCCTTTGACCCAGCTGGAGACAAATTAATTGCTCGGCATTTTATTTTGCATCTCACATGGCAGGCAACAGCTCATCGAGGCCATGTGGATCAAGGGACCTTTGCGTGGAGCTGGTCCAGAGTGCCAGAGACATGATCATCTCCAGTTGTTTTTATTCTTTTGTTATCAGCTCTTGCTTTAAAAAAATCCTTACATGCCCCAAAGGGGCATTAAGCCAAATGCAGCTCCTTTCCTCCCCCAAATGAACTGCCTGATGAGCACTCCCAGCTGCACGCACGCATGCAGCACAAGAATAGCGCCCAGAAATCATTCCCTTTGCCAGCCAGGTCTTGTGCAACGTGGCGACCCACCATGTTGATCCACCACGTTCATCTCATGCAGCAATGCAGCTTACAGGAGGCACAATCCTTTAAGCACCGCCACCCCGCAGTGAAGACGGACAGTAGAGCTGTCACACATCACCCTGGGGATGTCACACCCTACTCCACCCCACTCCATACCCACTAGAGTTCAAGGTATCTTACTTCATCCAGGGAGAAATAAGGCTCATCAATCTCTCTCAAAGGGTCTCGCAGGAAGTTGAACATGAACTCCTGTACCTGAAGGGTATCTGCAGCCCAGAGCTCCTGCAAAACCCAAGGGAGACAAAAAAAAAGAAACCATTTCACAAAGGATTATTCAAAACCACGTGCAGCTCATCCAACTAGAAGCTTTAACCATCAAGGAGGCAGTTTTTAATGCAAGGAGTTCAACGGTCAGCACAAATGCCAGAGAGCACACAAATGCAGAAATCTGTCCTGTTTCTAAGTGGTCTTCATTTTCTCAGTGCCGTGCATTTTTTTCTCCAATAGCTCCTTTGCACACATCTGCCATCTGTCCTCCTCAAAGGCAGAAGCCAAGTAATTTTCCTTTTACTTCTCTCTCTCCCTCGTTATCTTTCCCTAGGCCCCCAAAATGGCTGTGCCTCTTCGCTGGTTATCCCTCCGCTCGCTGCAGACCACGGGCAGCGAGGCGACAGGGGGAGATGGGGAGGATGGTGCAGTTCAGCAGGAGCCCCCACGCTCTTGTGTGAAGCATGGTGGTGCTTCCATGAGCCACCTCGTCCTCTTGGAGAAGACCAGCAAGGAGACAAGAGCCCAGCAACAGTTGAAATAAAGGCTCTGTGCAGCCTGCAAATGCACTGCTTGTGCCTCACGTGTGTCCAAGTGTGCATGCTGTGCTTGCTGGGTGACCTAAGATCACTTTTAAATGAAAAGGTCAGCAACCTTTTGAATCAATCAGCTGCTCCTCAGGACCTGCTGAGACCTCCCAAGCAGACAGGATGGACCATGACGCTTCAGCTGCTACAAACCTTCAGTACCAGCCAAGGTCACAGGGACTGGATAAATCTCCACTGACAAGTTCCTCCCTCCTGGGACCTCCACACCTCTCAGATCTTCTGCTCTTGGTCCCTTTTTCTGACCAGGCTTCCTGGCTGAGGCCAGGTTTACCCTCATCAGTGCTTCCCCTGCATCACCTCCTGCTCCATGAAGGATGCGCTCAGGTTGTGGCCATTCCAGGCAGAGCAACCCATGACCAAATCATCCCAGCTGCACGGAAAGGCTGCCCTCAGAGTACCAGATCCCTACTGGTACCCCCTTGTCCTTCCCCTGGGCCCGTGTTGAGCTCACCCTCTGGTACTCCAGCAAGAACTTCTGCAACTCCAGCAGCGTCACCCTGAAGTGCTCGGACCTTTCTCCACCCCTGAAAGCAGAGAAAGAGAAGCTTCGGTCACTCATGCAGCACATCACGACCAAACGTTACCGGCATCATGTGAGATGCCCCCCACAACCACCATGATGTGTGCAAACAACAACGCGCCCTGAGCAAGCAGAGCTGCAGGAGCAGAGCGGGATGCGCAGGGCGAGCCAAGGAGGGCACGACAGCAAACACACAGCAGCTGAGGTTATATGTCCTACACCCCACACGTCAGAGCCAGGGACTGCTCCAGCAGCAGTCCAGGAGCCACACTGCTGAGTACAACCATGTGAAACTCTGGTGAAGGGCAGCAAAAATCATCAGAGGGACTGATTTGTATAAAAATGTACGAATGAACATGAGCCAGCAGTGTGCCCAGGTGGCCAAGAAGGCCAATGGCATCTTGGCCTGTATCAGGAATACTGTGACTAGCAGGAGCAGGGATGTGATTATGCCCCTGTACTCAGCACTGGTGAGGCCGCAGCTCGAGTGCTGGGTTCAGTTTTGGGCACCGCAGTATCGGAGAGACATTGAGGTGCTGGAGCGTGTCCAGAGAAGGGCAATGGAGCTGGTGAGGGGTCTGGAGAACAAGTCTTATGAGGAGTGGCTGAGGGAGTTGGGATTGTTTAGCCTGGAGAAGAGAAGGTTGAGAGGAGACCTTATCACTCTCTACAACTACCTGAAAGGAGGTTATAGCCAGGTGGGGGTCAATCTCTTCTCCCAAGTAACAAATGACAGGACAAGAGGAAATGGCCTCAAGTTGTGCCAGGGGAGGTTTAGGTTGGATATCAGGAAAAACTTCTTTACCGAAAGGGTTCTCAAGCATTGGAACAGGCTGCCCAGGGAGGTGGTGGAATCACCATCCCTGGAGGTATTTAAAAGACGGGTAGACGTGGTGCTGAGGGACATGGTTTAGGGGTGGTTTTGGCACAGGTTTATGGTTGGACTCGATGATCTTGAAGGTCTCTTCCAACCCAAGTGATTCTATGATTCTATGAAAAAATAGAGGGGCTGGCTTGTACAAGAGTGAAAAGAACTAAACAGGTGCAGGGCAGTCAAGGGGTGATTGTAGACAGGACAGACCTACAGGTATCCAGAGGACATGGACTCAAGGAAGCGAGGCAGGGAATGAAGGAGGGAATCCTTTGTAGCCGATTATCTCAAAAGACTTGCCCATGAACGTACCAAGCCGCAATGGACAGCCAAGGGATACGCTGGGGACTAACACCCCAAAAAACCCAGAAATAGACTGGGCAGTGCCAGCTGCACTGGGCAGAGGGATGAACCAGATGGTCTGCTGAGGCCGCTGCCAACTCTCTTTTCTATGTTTATAGGGAAAAAAAAAAGAGAGGGAAGCCACGGGGAATTACCTGGACAAGTCCAAATTCAAGCTCTTTTTATCACGGTGGAGATGTGCGCAGGGCAGGGTCAGGCACGGTTTGCAATGGCATCGCAAACAGTCCCTGGCACTGCAACCAGGGACAACCAGGGACAACCAGCACCCACCATGAGGACAACCTCTGGGAGATGGCTCCAGGTCCAATTACCTCACATAAACCAACTGACCGCTTTTGGAGGTGGCTGACCTGAGCTGGATCTCAGTGGGATGTCCGGGAGGAAGAGAGCCCTTACCGACCTCAGCTGAAGTGTCTACAGTGAAGATGCTTATTCAGAGGGCAAAACGGCAGGCAGCGTGGTGGCAAGCAAGAGGTGTGCAGCACGCCTCGCCCCCGACACGCTGCTGCAGGCACCGAAGCACGTTACGGAGCAAAAGAAAACAGCCCCTTCCCCAGCAAATACAGAGAATTATCCACCTTTCTAGGAACGGGACGTCCATCTGCAAAAGAAGAAGCACAAACATCAGGTTTGCCCTCAATCTCACCAGCGTCTGTGACAGCACAAATTGATCAAGGAGGTAATGGGGACAGCAAAGCGGCAGTGTGCAGCTTGGCTTTCCTCGCAGCCCCCGACTCGCACACCGCCCCCCCAGCCCCAGCAGCCCCGTGCTAACCAGCCTAAAGCAGTAACCTCCTCACTCCCTGCCACCCCTGGCCCAGAGACAGGAGACAAGCGCTATTCGCTGAGGGCAGCAGGGTTGAAAAGGCAATTAAGAGGGAATGCCCACTAACGAATATGGTCTCTCCCTCCCCTTCCTGGCCCTGGAGAATTCAAAACTCTTACCATTTTCTGGGAGCTGAACATCAGGCTGCGGTAGAGCTGTGCAAACTGTCCATACGTGATATCCCCGTTCCTCTGCTCCACGTCCTGTGGCAAGAAAAAAACCCAGAGGTTTTATGGGGTTCACAGGCAGCTCCATGTGGCCCGAGGACTATCTCCTCCCACCAGGATTCCCAGGAGGAGGGAAAAGGCCAAAACCTGGCCAGACTTTCCCTCCTGCCTTTGCCCATCTCTGCTGGGGCCAGTGGGACCCCATAGCGCCCCAGACACAGGCACATCCTAAACTGAGTTACGTGACTCCCCCAAACTCACCCCCATAAAGGCATGACGATGGCGATTAAAAAGCATTACTGTTTACCTGAACGGTTACAAAAAGAGAGCCCTTTAATTTTTGTTTGCAGCGAGCATCTGAGGTGTCTGGAAACTGCAAGACCTGAAGCACGTGCTCTCCTTTAGATCCAGTGGCTCTTTGGCCTCGGAGCGCAGTGCTGGTGGAAACGGCTGGTCATGGTGGGATGACCCGTCCTTCCTGGGTCTGCAGTGATGCTGGCAGAACTGGCCGCCTGGCACCCAGTGGCAGCGGGATGCAGGACCCCGGGATGCAGGACCTCAGGATTGCAGGACCCCGGGATTGCCGGAACCCGGGATAGCAGGACCCTGGGATGGCAGGACGCCGGGATGGCAGGACCAGCTGGCCTCGCCACCCATCCTCCTGCACTCCACCCCACCGGAGCAAAGCCCTGGACCGGAGCTAGGAGCGATGTGGGGCGCGGGGGAGGCAGGGTGGGGCGAAGCGAGGGCGCTGGCCACAAACGGGGCAGGGTGCGGCATCCAGTGGGAGCTGGCACCTCTTCAGTCGCCACCGTGGGTGGGGGCCCTCCCGGGAAAGGCTGGGAGCCTCTGCAATATGCAAACCTGCCGTGGGAGTGTAACCACCACCAGGTCTTGCTCAAAGGCAGGCAACAGTCTGCTGAGGGTGTCCATCCCCGCCCTGGCGCGAACGAGGAGAGCAGAGGGGTGGCATGCTCACCGTGAGTCTCTCCCGCAGGAACCTCATGTTGGGGACCCGGTAGTTGACCTGAGACAGCATGTTCTTCAGATCCTTGGCGGAGATCCTGTCTCGGCAAGAGAAAGAGGGGAAACACGTTCAGGAGGTCTGGGATGGATGGATCGCACCCTGGCACCGGGACACAACACGCACTGAGTGACAGTGCCCGAAGGGGCATCAGCTGTGACACATGAGGGTGGACGCTCGTCCCCAGAAGGACAGCGGGGTTGGGACCAAAAGCGGAACAAAAGAATGTTTTCCACCCCAATGAATTCTGCATCTATGCTGCACGTGGGAAGCACAGAGAGGGGCTTGCATCCCCATGGGAATTGCAAACACTGCCCCTGCAAGCTCCCAGCCCCACAGGGCGAGTCCCAGCGCTGTCAGCCCGCTCCAGCCGATGCCACAATGGGCGCACAGCACCTACTGCTTTATGGGGATGAGCCGGCAGAAGCAATTTTCAAGTATCTGTGCCCCGACATGGATGCTGGGTGACCAAACCACTTCCAAAACCCACTCCCTGGCCTGTGGAGGGCAGGCTTTGCAAGTGGTTGGGGCCTGGCTAATTTTATCCTAAAGAGAGGGGGGAAAAAAAAGCCATTTTCAGTGTCTAGCCACAGGCATAATGCTGCTGTCCTCCCCCAGTGGCCCTTCGCACCACACATGACAGTTCCCAAACTGGGAAGGGCTCCAGTGCCAACCCCGAGTGGGATCCCACAGCCATGCGGGCAGAGAGGGGCAGCAAAGAGCCCTGGACTGTCCCTGCCTGTGCTGGCCTTGTTGCCCCATGGGACAACGGCCCCGCAGCAAGGAAAAACACGGATGTCTCCCATCTGCAGGATTTAAGAAGCCGAGAGGTCTGCGTGCAATCATTTTCTGGCAGCTCCTGCCTTAAAAGCAAGTCCTCGGAGTCCGCCCCAGCAATCACAGATGCTGCTTTAGCCCCCCACTGAGCGAGTGGGAGCCCAGGATCCTACAGGATGCTTCCCCATCCCGCAAAGCGTAGGGCAGGTCTGACCCTGGGAACGCTCTCGGCTTTGGGGTGCAAATATAAATACGCCAGAGAAGCTGTTCTGTGCAGGGAGGGATGTGGAGGGACAGTGTGAACTGCATCTCTTCCATGCTCTTCCCTGAAAACAGGGTGATCTCAAGGGACGCAGAAAGGAGGGGGGATGGAGGGAGCCCCAAGGAGCGGGGAAACCGGCTGGTGTCAGGCACTGCGGAGACGAGGGCGGCTGCAGCCGGCGGAACACAGAGCGCCCTTGTTCCTGGGCTCAGAGCCGCGGGGAACCGGGACGAACGCAGGGCCAGGGCAGGACCTGGCCCGGCTCCCATGCCGTGGCCAGCCGAGGACCGTGCAGGCAGCGTCCTGCCACTTGTTGGCAGGAGAGGGGGAAAAGAAAAAAAAAAAAAAAAATAGCTGGCAAATGGCACCAGCCTCTGCTCCCCTCCCGCTGCATGAGCCACAGAACCAGCAACGCGCTCAGCACCGCTAGCGGCTTTGGTATCTCCTGGTATGTCCCCCTGCACCTCTGCCTCTCCAGGCAGGAGTTATCCCAGGGGCTCAGCGCAAGCGTTTTGGGGAGGGGAAGCCTGGCCTTTCCCTTCTCCCACACATCCAGCATCCACGGCCACATGCAGGGTGCTGTGCCACCCCCGGGCACGCGGGTCCCGGCTACGTGGTCCTGGGTGACAGGGAAATGGGGTGGTGGCGGGGGGAGTGAGCCAGGAGCCGTGAGAGATGCCCTCAGGTGTCAAGGACCACTCATGCAACAGCTCTCGTGGGACACCCAGGGTCCCCAGGGCCACCCAGCAGCATTCTCCCCTTGGTGAGAGGCTGAGACTGCAAAAAAGCTTTTGGAAAAAGAGTAGGAGGGACCGGCAGTAGGCATGGGGCTGGAGACCTGCTGGAGCCCGTGGCCGGCTCTGGTGATGCTGGGCTGTTTCACAGGGATGTGTCGGACCACGGCACTGCTCATCAGCGTGACGGCACCAGGAGAGGCGAGAGCAAGCCCTGTAAAAGCTGTGACCAGCATTCTCCTCTCTGCTTTGGCAGATGACAGGGTATGGAAGGATTTTATTTACTGCATGTTATTAATAATGTTAAAGTGTTGGAGACCTTAGATAAAAAGCTTGGTAATATTTTGAGACTAGAAAGTAAAAACCAAATAAACAAACTAATTTCTTCTGCGGAAGTTTTTTAAGGTCTTATGACAAACAGGCCGAAGGACAGATCCAGCCCTCTCACAGGCGATGAAAACATTCCCAGTGCCATAACTCTGCTCCCAGCCATGGGCAGCTCTCCTAGCCAGAGGTGAAACAGTCTCCTCCGCAGCAGTTCGGAAAAAAACCCCAGCATCCTGTTATCCTTCTCTTTCCACCTAACCTCCCTTGGAAAAACAAATACCCAAAGGTCCAACAGCTAGTGAAAACAGCCAACATCTGCCGGCGTGCTGGAAGGTATGCACAGGCACCCAGCTGGGAGAAGGCGGAAAGGAAAGGGCTCCGGCGCAGGAGGCTGGGGCACGGGGCGAGCACAGGGTACACGAACACCAGGAATGATTTCTTCAGCTGCCAAAAACCTGCCTGTTCTGGAAAGGACCAAGGATGGTTTGCAAAAGAAGTGTTTTTAAGAAAAACACAACTCATTGTTCCCTTTTCAAACCCATCTCCAGGCTCAGAAGCAAAAGTGAAAAGCCCAGTGACACCAAAGTTAATGCAAAGGGGAAAGATTTCATCCAAGAGGTGTACGTGCCCCATAACTCTTGCCTCTAATTTGAAGAAAACACATGAATGCTTGTAAAATGGGAGACGCAAAATCTTTCCGCATTCCTGCTCTATTGCTGTTTTGCTCCTTTCACTGCCTGGGATGGAGCAGCAGCTCTTCCAATTAAGCGGTTTGCATTGAAACCTCTCCCCTTGGTTGATAGGTAAGGAATATACTGTATTTTGCTGCCTTAATCCTAAATGCTAATAGAAAGATGGCATTAAGAAAAACAAGAGAGATGCAACAGGCTGGCTTTCAGCTCTGCTGACCATGCCTCGGGCAGACAAACCTATACATGCAATCTCTTTTGTCCTGTTGGGGCACCATTTCATCAGTTCTACTGTATAACCAGATGAGGAAAAGGACCAATTTTTTCCATTTCTCCTGCATTCATCCTCCAAAACCCCCATGCAGCCACCCCAGCACCTGCCTCAGTGCTCCCCATTGCTGCATGAGGAAATATTACGCCCGGTCACCACTGAAAACCAGTTCGCCACGTATAAAACCCAAGCCTGAATTTGAAAGGTGTGTGGCATATGCAGAGCAGCTGCAACAGATTAAAGGCGTCTCTCGTTCCCTTTCTGCCTCTGCAAGGATTTATCCCTCCTCCGCAAAATCCCTATGCGCCCAACGGTGCTCTCGCCACACCACAATATAAATCATTACAAAGGCAAAAATGTGCGATGCAGTGGGATCTCCCCAATGCAACACACTCCTGCTCTGCTCGGAGAGGTAGACAGGTTGAATTTAACCCCTGCCTGCCTGACAGCGGGGCCATCTGCCTCTCCTGGCTGTCACGGGGCAGCCGGGGGGCAGAGACAGCAGTAGGGACCAAAGCGGGATGAGAGGACCCGTTTGCTTCTCCCGATGAGTACGGAGCAGTGATTTTCGCCTGCCAATCCACAGGACTGACCTGTCTGACCGCAGATACCCACAGCTCCCCAGCGGCATGCCCCTGGAATAGATAGATGGGATCGCAGGGCAGGTTTCTTGGCAGGAGCTTGCTGCAAGGATGAGAAGGACTCCAGGGCTCAGGGTGAGATGTGCAAATCAGTAGCGGTGTGAGATCAATGACAGCAGCAAGGACCAAGAGGAGGATGCTCTGGAGCATCCCGGTGCTCCACGGTGAGCCCTGGGCATCCGGGCACACAGAGGGGGCAGATGGCTCCAAGGGGCTTCACCGCAGCCAGGGGCACGAGCTGATGTGTGAGCGTTGTCTCCAGCCCTTGCCTCCTCCAGAGCAGGACTGGAGGAATTCCCCTGCCCCAGGGGAGCACATTAACGTGGAAATCAATGGTGAAAGGTTAATGGGCTCACTTAACATCACCGGGGAAAACCGTGTCCCAGGGCTGAAAGAAGGCAAATAACAGCACCTCGGGAAGAGGAGACTGGCGTGTGGCCGGGAAAAGCAGGCTACAGTAGAGGCAGCAGGAAGCACAGCATGGTGGAACTCACCTCCTTGGCAGGGAAATGTCCCTTCCCTTATCTCCCCATGGTGGATCATGACGCAATTCCCCTCTCTTATCTCCTCATGACAGGTCCAAGCATGACATTTGACTTGCTAGGACATCACTAAGCATTCACCCAAGAACCCCACAAGCAGTGGCCCTGCTGCAGCCCAGCAGCCTAGAAGCCAAACAGTGGGATGATCCATGGCCTCATGGACCTCAGAGAAGGAGAATAAACCACACAGGGTGGAAACAGTGCAGCCCAGTGCAGCCCTGACAGGGTGGCCAGAGCCACGTGTTGGCTCTTTGGTGTCTGCTCCCTCAGGTGGTGCCAGCTGGGGGTGAAGGTGTTTCACAGCTATGGGGTCTCAAGGTGTTACTGGGTCCAAACAGCTGGGAAACAAGACCATTTTTTAATGCTTTTCTAATTCAGTCAAAATCAGCCAGGGAAGTATTGAGACTTGAATTTCCTTGGAAATGAAAATAATAAACCTAAAGAACCCAACAAAAAATCCAAAGCAAAGACTGGGGCTTCAAGTCAAAGGTAAACCTTCCCAGCTCAACCCTTTCTGTGAATGTGCAAGTTTGTGCCAGCGAGTGCTTTCTCTCTTCTTACCTGTCTTCCCGGTTGCGATCCAGCGAGTAGAACTGCTTCCGGAGCCACCTAAAATGGAAAGGCACAAACATGCACACGTTTAGCCCCAGCTCCTCCACAACAAGCCCATTTGGTTTGGTGCTGCCTCTGGAAGATTCTCGACACCTTGCCATCCTCTCCCACAGCCCTCCTTCCCACCAGAGAGCTTGGCTCTTCTCCCCTTCCAGAGGCAGCCCACCCTGTTTCCATGCAGGCAACCCAGCCCCCTTTAAAACTGTCTCTGTCTGAAAGTGAGCCCACAGATAAGACAAAGCCCAAAGGTGGTCTCTTCTACGTGCCTCCACACTGAATTGCTACAGATAACACAGGCCAGGCACACGTAAAAACATCTGGTTTGTGGTAAAGCTCCTTTTCCCTGCCCACATGTGAGACCAAACCCTGGCCACGGATGACGTAGCACAGCAGGTCAGTGGGATGAAGCCTCGTGAGTGCAGGGACAGGGGTACCAGGGCAGCATGGCGCAGAGAGGGAAGGAGATGCTGTCACTGCGGTCACCTTTTTCTGTCAAAAAAGGACAGGAAGGGAGGGGAGGGGCGGGGGGAGAGGGGAAGAAAAGAAGCGCAGGACACGGGAAAGTTCCTCACCTTTCAATCTGCAGGGGGGTGGCAGCCCTGAGAGTGTCTGCCACCAGCCAGTTCAGCCCCTTGATCCACATGTTGACCTCTTCCTCAGAAGTGGCTGTGGAGAGCGCACGGGAGAAATGGGAGGAAGGGACGTAGAAGCTGGTCACCAACCCAAATTTCTTGGGACTATCCCCAGCGTCTTAAATCCCCTATTCCTCCCTTCATCCCCCTTCTGACAGAAGCCCCCTCCCATGCAGGTCTGTCTGGCTCCTCTCCCTGCCAAGCTCTGGCTCCTCTCCTGTGGGATGCCCATGGCTGGCTGGAACCCTCCCCCTGCGCATCACGCTCTCTCCTTCCTTCGGTTCCCGAGAGCTGGGAAGTTATCTTTGTCCCCAAGCAATAATCCTCTGGCTGGCCTGGGTGAGAGGCCAGCACCTCCTAGGGAATGTGTGCCAGCTCCTCCATAACCTCCTTGTCAGCTTTCTGAGGGCAGAAGTGCTGTCTCTGTCCCTGCGTCCCACAGCACTAGCCAGAAAGCAGATTTGCCGTGGATGTTGAGGAGGCAGCGCGACGGCCTCCATCAGTGCATGTCTACGTGGGTTTAAATGAGACACAAGACTGCACATGGTTAGCAGAAAAAGATACCGTCCATCGGCAGGACTGCAGACAGCGATTATGAGCCTGCCCTCCATCTCAACAGGAGACTCAACAGCACAAATCTTCCCTCTTTCAATACCAAAACAGAAGGCTGGGTGCTCCAAGTTCCGCTTAAGCCAACAGACAAGGCGTTGAGGAAAGCCCAGACCAACACCCCAGAGGTACTGTGGCTTCCCGAGTTACCGTTTGCCACTGACAATGTCTACTCATTCCAAATTGCAAAGCAGAAGTGAGTGAGATTTTACCACTTCATGCACATGGCCGGTTATCACGACGTGCTGATGAACACCAACAAGCCAAGCTGAGATAAACACCTTGATTTCAAGCACGCTTTTGAACTAGGGGCTTCAGTTCACACAACGTTTAGGTGTACCAGGCCAATTAACTGACTTAACTAGGGCTTGAATGTGTACCCTTCAGAGAACCGGTGTCACCTTCTTCCAAAGGCACCCCCTCGGTGTGGCGAAAAGAGCATCTGCCCAGGTTCCAGCTCGCTCATGGAAGGATGCATTGAAAGTTTGGGTCCCATGGTGCTGAGGTACCTGTCCAACCCTGCCCTGGCACAGCCCAGGGGCCACGAGCGCTTTACCTTGCAAGCTGAGGGTCTTCAGCCTGAATTCTGTGCCATAGAGGACAACGAAGCAATGAGACTGGTCTGGTCGGAAACATGGATCCTCCTGGTACCGGTCAAAGTCACGCGAATTTTTTCCTGGACGAATCTCTTTGATTTCGCGTATATCCACTAAGAGAGAAAGGCAAAACAAAAGGGGAGTTCAGTGAATAGCTTGAAATTCCCATGAGGACAGATGAACAGGAAGGGCACGGATGCAGCAGTTTTAGTCACCTGAAGAGCCGGGTTACCACCCATCGCACGAGGGCAGACCCAGGCATGCCTACGGCACTGGGGTGCCGGCCTCTGGAAAGCTCAGCCCCGGGAAGCGTGTTTTCCCTGGCTGTGCTGGGAAGCAAGGATGGCACGGCTGCCCCAGCCCAGGCAGAGCTGCAGGAGCTGCGAGGACAGGCGGCAGGCACGAGGGACGGTGCCTTGTAGAGGACTTAGCACAGCACCGCCAGCCCCGTCCTCAGCATGGCCACAGGTGCCCAGGTCCTCCCACGGAAGTTGCCTGCACCTCTTGCCTCAGACGAGCCCTTCAAGAGCCCCAGCTCACTCCTCAGCCTTCCACAGCAGCACAGAGATTTTCCCATTTATCTTGCACGTCTCTCTCGCCGTGCAGACGTGGTTGCGCACGCACACCAGCCTGCGAGCACAGCCCCCTCTTACTGGCTCCCTAGGAAGCCTCCTGTCCTGGTTTGGGTGACACGGGACTGATTTCTTTGCTAATGCTTGGGAAAACTGCACTTTTAGAAGACTCTAGCATCTGAATTCATGAAAATATGCACTTCACAGCCAGCTACGGTGTGTGAGTTTTAAGGTCTCGGTGGTTTTGAGCTGGCCACGTACAGGGACAAGGAGAAGCGAGACCCAGGCACTTGCCCTAAGCTGCCAACAGGATTATTTCATACCACAAACGTCACATTCAATACAAATTAGAAAGTTTGCTGCAAAGCTCTGTCTCCCTTGATGGCGGCAATCCCGAGAACTTCTTGCCCCAGTGCCAGAGCCCTGAGCCCTTCCCTTCTTCCCGAAGCCATAATGCTCGCAGTGTCCGACATTTTCTGTCCACTGCTGGGAGTGCACAGCTGCCTCCTTGTATATTTTATATTGGCATCTGGATCAATACTGGTTCTTTAGTGTTACTACTGTTAATTAGCTAGTCTTATTCCATTAAATCTGTTGATATTTCAACCCTCAGGTTTCCTTGTTTTCTTCCCGATTCCCCTGCCTGTGTGTGTGTGGGGGGGTCATCGGGTGATAGAGTAATTGTCTCATGACAATAAATTGTTGTGTGTTTTTCAAACCATAACTCCTCCCCAGTCACCACCCCTCTATTTGCCTCCGTCCCCCCCAGGCATGGTTGGATGTCTCCCTCGTGGTGATCCCCAGGCATGATGAGCAGAGGGCGGCGCTACTGCAAGCTCCTTCCTCCTTTGTCTTCACACCTCACACTTTCCTCTTCCTCCACCCAACATACATCTGCAAACTGTAGTTCTTTTTTTTCAGTCTTTCAAGAAAGCAACTTTTTTGGGGCTTTTTTGTAAAAAAAAGAAAGCTTTCCTACTGAGGTGAACCCTCCGAAGGGTGCATCCTGCCCAGCTGGATGAAATCCTGTTTGCAGCTACTGCATCTTGCAAACACTACGGATTTAAGACCCACTCCTCTCCAAATTCAAGTTAGGTACTGAAACTTGAGTTGATTCCTGGTTTAAGCAATTCAATGGCACCTTTGCCATGCCCCCCTTCCCCACTTTCACCCTAAATTATGCCTGTGATTTCTGGCATCTCCCCCTTGCCCTGTTAGCATCCTCACAGCTCCTCCAAGTACTACTAGGACGCCCAGGGTAGCCCCTGCCTTCCTACATGTGCTGTCTTTACCAAGAAAACTCTGTCTTTTCTTATCCAAAGAGGGACAAAATGTTTGTCACTTCTGGGTGGTGCTCAGAAGGCCACAGAAAAAAGCACAGTGTGAGGATCAACCAAACCCAACCTCTGGAGATCCAGCTGCAGTCGATCTACCACAGCTCTGGAGCCGATTCAGCTGGCTGTAACCCCCCCCAGTACTTCCAGGCAGAATCCCCCACCCCACTGCCAAACACCTTCTAGAGAGAAAACATTAGAAAAAGCATGAAAACAGCCACATCTCTGGAGATCATTGGAATTACACCACCAGGGAGGCCTGGTACCAACACCCTAAGGATACGCAAGGTGCTGGTCACCCACCTCTCACTGTTTTGTACCACACGCATAAAACGAGTTCCATGGGCTTTACTTAAAAAATCCAAGCTTCTCTTTGAACCTGCGGTGGCGGCAGAGGGGGTCATTGTGGGGGGTGAGCCCAGATTCCAGAGGAAAGCTCAGAAAGTTGCACCTCAGATGGAAGACAGCAGGGTCCAGGGTGACAAAGGTGGTAATTCGGCTGGACAGCACGTTACCCCAGCCAGCGCTCGGGCTGGTGCCTCCGGGGAGCTGCACTTACATTTATTATCCTCACACACTTCCATAATGGCAACGTGCTTCCTCCAGGGAATCTCTGAAGAGCGCACGGCAAGCTGCAAGCAATCAAGCCATGCTCAAACGAAACCCTCAAATGGTGCCCACCAGAAGATGGCGAGGGCAGGGCAGGCAGCAACTCCTTCAGCTTTACGCTTCTGGGACACGGGGACAGCATCATCCCGAGGATATTCCTTAGGTTATGGGGCTGGTGTCACATCCCAGCAGCTGTCCCCGGCGGGCCAACCCAAAGGTGACCAAACGTAAGGCAGCAGTGTGACCACGAGGGACAGCCCAGGGTGGCAGGAGCCGACCCGGGCAGGTCCTGGCAGTGAAGGGGCAGGGGGGTGGTGAATCCCGTGGCGCAGCCGCAACATCACCCTGGCAGCTTCAGCTGTGGCTCACGGAGAGGAGAGGAGAGGAGCAGATAACTCCAACCACCTAGCTCGGAGCTGTGCTCCTCTGCGAAGGGCAGCTGTGAGCACGCCGCAGCGTTCAGCGCCAAGTGAGGAGACGGAGCCGAAGAGACACGGGTAAGGGAACATCTTGCAGCCTCCCTCCCCAGAGGAAATTCTGGGAAAGGACTGATTGCCATAAAACAAAGAGGAAAAAAAACAACAGCAACAAGAAAAAAAAAACACCCAAACCCAAGAATCTTTGCTTCTTGGAAAAACAGTTTCTTAAATGCTTGGGGGAATCAAATAGCAACATTTCTGAGTCACGTTTCCAAAGCAGATGATGCTTCTGAGCAATGTGGGACGGAGATTACTGCAAACCTGGCGTGTAATTCATCCCAATTAAACTCCACTTACTGCACTCACTGTGGATCGACTCGCTTCTCATTTCAATTTACTGCAGTTTAAAACTAGACAGAAATGTGACCTGCTCATCACCCGCCGCCACGGCTGACAGCACCAAACCAGCATCACGGGAGAAGATGCTCGCTCCAAACAAACACCATGGCAAGCCAGACACGGGGCTTGACTTTGGGGAGACTGGTTGTGAACCCTACCCGAGGAACGCGGGATCCTCTCTTGGCAGGAGGATCTGGAGACGACGGCAGCCCGCGCATTGCCTGACACAGGATACTTCCAGACTGACCACTGCAATATCCCCCCAAAAGCTCAGCAACTCGGGGCAAGAGCACAGAAAGACCCAGTTCCTTGGGGCTGCAAAAGGAGGACAAAGAAGTTCACTAAATTGAGCACGGGCGTGACTTTTTAAGGCATCACCTACCCCTCGGAAAGGAGCTGGCTGGAAGTTCAAACATTAGCGTGCCCTGCCATAACCTGCCCGCGTGCTCACAACCTTAGTGACACAGCACGTTATTTTAGCCCTTAAAAAAAACCAAAAACATATCGCAGTTAAGGTCTTCGCATCCAGGACACGCACAGCGGGGCTGAAGACTAATCCTTGTCTTTGAAGGATGCGGGGCTTGACCAGTGCGGTGGGAAAGAACTAGCAGCCGGTTTCAGGGTGGTTTACCAGGCAGTAACTACTGAAGGAAGGTGCCAAAATGTTAATGGCCTTCCTTTGCATCACGCCTCTGCTTCGGGATGCCGCAGCGTGCTAACTCTGCCCTGCGCTCGCCGCACCGGCGGGTTAGTAAGTAAGTAAGTGGTAAGATGGAGCTATGGTTACAAACCACATACCTAAAATCCACGCAAGGGAGAGCGCCCCGGAGCGAGCGAGGCGCTTATCAAAGACAGAAGCACGCAGGGAATTCCTAGGGCGAAGGGCAGCCTCTGCGAGGACCGCGCACCCGGAGGGAGCCAGGTAAAAACCTCCAGCCCACGCGTGCTTGCAGCTGCTTGCTCGTCTTTCTCACCCTCCCAAACACACCGGCGTGTGCCGGGGAGAGGGCGGTTTAGGGTTTGGTTTGCGCAGCCCTCTTCTTGCCACAGAGCAGCAAATCGGCCCCTTGAACCCCGCTGTCTCTACTGACTCAGGTACCTTCCCGGCCCCCTCACAGCATGGAAGGAAATGACTCTCAGCAGGAAGCACAGCAAGCACAAATGTCACCGTCCCCACCAAGCAAGCACCGAAACGCTGCCTCCCTGCGCCAGCCCCTGCCTCCATCCCACCCCAGGTCCTCCCTCCAGCACCCCTCTGCCAGCGCAGGACGGGAGGAAGGAGAGATGGAGACATCTTGCTATAGCCCAGGTCTCGCCGGGGTTGTCTCTCGCTGATTTTGCTCGTGTCAGCTCCTGGGGGTAACCCCAGCTTTGCACGGCACCAGCGGAAGATGCAAAACCTGCTCGGGGGCGGGTTTTGCAGCTGGGGCTGAGCACTGCTCAACCTCAGCTTTGCTACCGGCAGAAAGGCTGCAGGCAAGTTTGCCACGGGCTTGTGGGCCCGCCGGCAACAGAGGCAGAGCCTACAAGCCCCATCTGCCCTGGCTCGTGCTGACTCCCCTCCCCATCCTCCCCCGTCTGCCCCCACCACCGCCATGGCCAGGCACATTACAGAATCACAGAATGGTTGGGGTTGGAAGGGACCTTAAACATCACCCAGTTCCAACCCCCCCTGCCCTGGGCAGGGACACCTCCCACCAGATCAGGTTGCTCCAAGCCCCGTCCAACCTGGCCTTGAACCTCCAGGGAGGGGGCAGCCACAGCTTCTCTGGGCAACCCCGGCCAGGGGCTCACCACCCTCAAAGAAAAGAATTTCTTCCTAATAGCTAATCTAAATCTCCCCTCTTTCAGTTGAAAACCATTCCCTCTCGTCCTATGGCACCACTCCCTGACCCACAGTCCCTCCCCAGCTTTCCTGCAGCCCCTTTAGGGGCTGGAAGGGGCTCTAAGGTCTCCCCGGAGCCTTCTCTTCTCCAGGCTGAACCCCCCCAGCTCTCCCAGCCTGTCCTCCCAGCAGAGGGGCTCCAGCCCCTCCTGAGGTCCGGCAGGGCTGCGATCCCAGAGCAGGGACCAGCAGTAAGCAGGGACAGATGAGCAGCGGATGAGACGGGAGGCCTGGAGCAACGCTGGCCACCATCCAGCCCTCCCAGGCGGTCGTGCAGGCAGCAGCCGGGAGAGGCTCTGGGGAGGAGGCAGCAAAGCCCATCCAGCCCGGAGATGCTCTGAGCTCCTCACGTTGTTCCACATTTCACGCTGAGACGCGTTGCGGCCATGCAAACAGCTTGTGCCCTTCACAGCCAGCCAGACTTGCCCCCAGCAGAAAGGTCTGGCCCTCTGCTTGCCTCTGGCATGGGAAAAAAAAAGAAAAAAAAAAAAAAAAGGACATGGTCACACTTCTGGGCAAAGAGCCTTCAGCAGGAGCGGGTTGCATCAGAAAGAAAAAGCTGCCCCCAGATCCACCCCCTGCACCATTTAAGAAAAAAAAAAAAAACCCAAATTATCCTCTGGTTACATGAAAACCATATCCACCCTTAAAGTCATTTAAAACCAAAACTTTGTCCAAGCCTCATTTAACCACTGATGGATAGGGTGTTGTCACGTGTAAGGATAAGGACACCCTGGAACTGGCTCCGAGGGCTGCAAAATCTCCACCTCCAGAGGACTTTTGGGAAGATGTAAAACTGATTAAATAGAAAAAAAACCCAAAGCAAAACAAACAAACAAACAAAAAGCTGACAAAAAGACAGTTTAGTCCAGATTACCTTCCAGGATGGATTTAGAGGGGACAGCCTCCAAGAAAACAGCCATCCCCTCAACAAGCATCGCTCGGTGCAGCGTGTCTCCCTGGGGACAAACGGTGCAGGGACAGCCACATGGTCATTCCCAGCCCAGTTTGACCTCAGGCTGCCTGACACGGACTGATCGTACCCCAGGGCAGCAGAAAAGCCTCCAGGCTACTCCCCCTGGCCAAGAAAAAAAAAGGAAAAAAAAGGTTTTCTGCTATTTAACATTATGGATCCCACAACCCTGTGGTCATTCCTAGGCTTCCCAACACTGGAAGGAGCGCTGGGTGGCCAAGCACCCAGGGAAATGCTGCCAAGGGAGAAAGAGGAAAAAAAGATACAACTCTTATGTGCATGCGGGTAAAAAATAAGAGAAATCTATTATGCAATAGCGTGGAGAATAAAGTAGTGCCATCTCCCCCTTCACATTTGAATGGAAGCCCTCTGAAATGGATATTCAGGCCAGCACTGGGTACCAAGAGCTGCAGGAATCTGGAGGAGGGCTGCAGCCAACCTTCTCGTGCCGGGGTTCACCAGCTGGTTTATCACCCCGTGAGCGACCCTGCCCAGCCCGGGGGGCTGCTTTGCACCTGCTCAACGCTCCGGATTTGCTGACTGCAACCAAACACTCCTCAGAAGGGGGAAAAAAAAAAACAAAAACACAAAAAAAACACAACCAAAAATCCCCCGTGATTTCAAGGGAATGGCTGAGGTTGCACTAAGTGCTTTGCTGGACGGGGGCCAGAGCCTTCAGCACCTTGCAGTCTGGAGCCCCGTCGCCTGCCCTTCGCTATTTATCAAGCCCCTTCCACCTGCAAAGCTCCGGGTGAGCCCAGCTTTTGTCCCCACACAGACCCATCCTCACGTCCACTGGGGATGCTGGAGGAATCAGGGCAGACAGTAATTATCTGAGCCTGAATATGGCTACGCTGAAAAAAGGAAGGTGGTTTTACAAAATGGACGTTGCACCCCTAATGAAGGCAAGATGGGGGTCCTGCACTCTATATCCCCTCTGCAAGAAGCAAAGCAGTAACCCCAACCTATTAGAAACATATTTCCAAGGGAAGAGCCATGCGTCTCATCAGTATAGGTTTTCTGAGTGATGATAGCTCAACCTCTCAACCCCACAAGCTTCCCTTAATCGACAAGACGAAGGCAGACAGTGTAATGGTGAATTAAACATCTCTGCACAGAGACGCAGCGATGGGGTTACTGCATCCTCCTCCCAACCGCATTCGCTGCCGTGTCTGCCATCAGCGTTGCTCTGCATCAGCTATCAGGTTTCCGAAGGACAATCCCATGCCATTAACAGATGGCTTATCCAGACAGGACAACAAGAAAACCGCTGAGGCTTCTAATTTGACCTTACTACTTTTTCAGAGGGCAGGAGGCATGGCTGAGGCATCCACGGAGGCCAACACAAACCCCAAACCAGCAGCACCCTCTGCCCCAGCGAATCCCTCATCCTCTATGAACTAAAAACGGCCATGCTGCCCGTTTAGTGAGGCACCAAAACCCCTATAAAAAGCTCTCTCACTCCCACTACTGTCCCAGGGAGGGACACAGCCCCCTCAGAAGGTGCAGGTAAAGCTATTTTCCCCTCCAGACTTGGCTCAGTTGTGTCCCAGGTTGCTCCAGCAAGTTGCTTCACCTCACCTGCTCCCTGCCTCAGCAAACAGCAATTTTTGCTCTGAGCCACTTTATTTTGCTATGAAGCGACCGTCACATTAGCTCTACCCCAGAAGCAGCAACATCCATGCTGAGAGCACCTCAGGAGAGAAGGTGCTGGGAACAAAAATAGCTCAATGGGCTGGAGGTAGGGCGACAGGGTGCTCCCGATCAGCCAGGATGGCTGGGACAAGCCTGGATCCCGACTTAGATCCTGGCTCACCTCTCAACGATCTCCGTCAATCAGCACGGAGCAGGAGGATTTGGCAGAGAGCTTAACTGCCGCCCTGGGAGCCGGCACCTCTGCCGGGGCGCCAGCAGTGTGCACGGGGCAGCCCACGCAGGGCACGCAGGGACGTGCCGGCTGCTCTGCGGGCACCAGCGTTTCCTGCCCGCACCTCCAGCTGCAGCTGCCTCCGCTGCACCCCTGGGCCACGTGTCCTGCGGCTTCTGAGCTCCAGCTCCTCCCTCCCCTGTCCCCCCCCCCCCCCGCCCCCCCCCCCCCCCAAAATCCTTATCAGCTGCAGGGGAAACTGAAGGGGAGATGCACAGGGAGATCGGGAGATGCTACGCAGCTCTGCGGGTCGGAGGAGAGGATGCGAGGAACTGCCCTTCCCTCCTCCATCCCACACACCCACGTTACGGGCTGGAGCAGGGAGCCAAAGGTCCTGCCCAGACATCACCCTGCTCCTACAGTGGAGCAGGGTGGACCTCTCCACCTAGGTGGACTACACTGTGGACCTCTCCCCAGGCTGACACAGACCTTGCGGCTCCCCCAGCTTTAGCCTCACGCAGGTGGCCTTCAAGAGCTCACGAACATCCTCCCGACGCTAGAAGCAGAGGTAGCTGTGGGCTGGCAGCTGCCTATCCTGTATCGTCAGCACATCTCTCCCGCTTACTGTCTGCTGCGAGAAAACACACGTTAAGAAACCAAAGCTGATCCCCCAACTGAGCAAAGCAGGATGCTGCTATCTCACAGCCTCTGCCCACAGCCCAGCACCGACCGGGGACGTAAAGGCTGGCAGTTTCCACTCTGCCAGTCTCAGCCTGCCCGGGGACAACCTCATGCTCAGACCCACCTGGTCTGAGCCGCCTCCCTGCCAGCGCTGCCACCGTGCCCATGGCCACTGCTTGGCCTCAGCGCAGCTGAGAAGGTGGTGTTGGACCTGTCTCTGCCTCTGGTGGGCTGCAAGACCCTGGGCAAAGCTCTCCAGCTCCCTCCCCCAGCCTCCTCAGATACACCCCTGGAGCCGTGGGGAGGGGGACAGCATGTGAGCGGGGGAGGACATAGCCCAGAGCTCCTGCTACAAATGCCACACTGGTACATCCGTCTCAAAGCCAGATGAGAAACCACAACAGCAAGTAAAGCAAAGGAGCAGAGGTGGGACACTGATCCCGAGGCACAGTCACTTGTTACAGTCACAGCCTAAGTCCCTGAAGAAGCACCAGGAGCCCCCTGGTCCTAAACATGTCCATGTCCCCTGGTCCTTCCATGTCCCACAAGCAGCCCTGCCTCTGGGCACCTGCAGCCAACACCGCTCTGATGAGGAGAGGGAGGAAGAGAGGCTTGGGAGAAATGGGGGTGGGAGACATCCCCCAGTGCATCCTGCCCTAATGCCAGCTAATGGCCAGCAGTTAATTAGCAGGGTTGTTAGAAGGAACACCTCCACACCCCTGCAGAGGGACCAGCTCTCCTCTCTCCTGGCTGCTCGCTCCCCTCACTGCCAGCAGGGCCTTTGGCAGGGGTGTTTGCAGGGCACACGGGGGGCTCGCTGGGTGCAAAAAGCCAGTGCTGGCCCAGTCCCACAGCCAGGCCCTCCTCCCCGAGCAGATGAACTTCTCATCTGGGATGCTACGCTCTCACTGGCTCTCCCAGGCTTCCCCAGGCTTTCTCCCACGTCACTGGAAACAGAACACCCCACGCAAGCTGGTCACTGGGACTCCCTTCACAGCCCAAGGAGGGACCAGTGGTTCAGTCCAACCCTACACAAGCACACAAGGTAGGTGGGAATAAACTTCTTAGGAGACACATCTCTCCCAGGACTACTGGAGAGAGCACATCTGGCCCATCCCTCATCTCTGGGGTGGCCAAGCAAGGAACACTGTGGGAAGAGCAAAGAACAGAGAGAGCCCATTTGGCATCTCCCTCCAGATACCCTCTCACCGTCCGATACTGCAGTTTGGGGTCTCTCTTAGAGGTTACCTTATCTGTCTTCAGCAGGGTGCAGGCACCCAGTTTTAGGACAGCCGCTATGAGGAGGGGTGAACCCTGAGCGACACGAATCGTCTGCAAAGCCTGAAAGCAAAGCTCACGGTGCAGAATTCACCCAGCCCAGTGCTGGGTCTGGGAAGAACAAACCTCCCCCTTGCTGGACACCAGCAACCCTGTCCCTCCAGCACAGCCCTGCGAGGGCAGCGGCGAGGAGCTCAAGGAGACAGGCAACCAGATGGCAACCACCAGGTGAGGGCCCCAGCAATCCCCCTCCTGGGATGCTTCAGGGCTCGCTCTTGTCCTCCACGGAAATTTTGTCTGCTTGAAGAAGTCATGGGGTTTTGTACCAGGATTTCTGGGTTGTGCTGGACACCCAGAGCTGCTGGCCGTCCCCACTCCCACGTGCGAGGCTGGCGCCCACGACAACACTGGACTTGTTGCACCTTCACCATGCAGGACATGGGAGCAGGTTTCCACCCCAAATACAAGCAGAGCCACTCCAGATAGGGCAAACCCAGGTTTTCACTTGCACGGCCGCTGCTCTGAAGAAGTTCTTGTTCCTTCCCCAGATGAAATAAGGCTGGTGGCAGCCTGCAGATACACCCTTCAGTCATCAGCCTGGTCTGTTTGAGAGGCACAAGCTTCCACTGACTCAACTGGAAAGGGGAACCTTGGCACTGGTGCTTCTGGACAGACATCCTGTCTAGGGATAGCTCCATAAGCCACCCCAAGGTGACCTTTTTCCTGTGTGGCATCGAGGGCTCCATCCCCCTCAGCCCTGCCTGGGTGAGAAATATAACAATCTTACAGCAGCACAATAAAACGGTGGGAGGATGGGGAAGCTGAAGATCTCCTCCAGCCTGCCTCTCCCTCCCTCTCCGGTGGCCACACAGTGGTAAGGAGATCCGAGAGGTGCCGCAGAGGGCAGGGATGGATCAATGGGGGCACCCGACACAGTGCTGCATCTCGGCATGGGAGGGGGTGAGGTGCCCAAGAAAGCTGCTCCCTACACAGATGTCCCACCCATTGAAGTGCCCCACTTCTGTGCAGCGTCCCCGCATTGCTCTCCTTGAGCTTACAGGCTCCCTGATGTCCCCAGGCTCTCAGCCAGCTGGAGGACCCCTGCCCACTGCCAGCGCTGCCTGGGAAGGGAAGGGGATGGGACCAAGCAGACTGGCAAAAAACAAGCAGGAAGGAAGAGCAGACATAGCGATCCAGTGGTTCCCGAGCGCACACGGCAGCCAAAGGCACAGCTCACCAGCTCACAGCCTGACTACTGGGAGCTTGGCAGGACAATGAGGAAGCCCTGGCAGAGGTGGATCTGGGGACCTGGGTATCCAACAGCATCAAGCTCTCCTTGGAGCATTTTGGGGATTTTTGCACCCAACATAGCTACCTTCTTGACTCTTTCATGCCCGGGGAGTCATGCCCCACCACAAAGCAAATGGAGGCAGGAGTGACCACGCTGCCCCCGGGACAGGGCACAGAGGCAAGGAGTGAAAACTAAAGGACAGAAAAGATTTGTCACACTGGCAGCAAATGACAGTGATGTTCAGATGCCATGACTCAGTTTCATCCGTCCCACCAGCCGATGCAATCGATTTTCCGTGACAGCAGTTTAACAGCAAAGATGACTGCTGGCCAGGACGCTCAGTGGGCAGCAGGAAGATGGCTCGTTCCTGTCCCTACCAGGGCTTGAGCTCGTCAGTGTCAGGGTGAAGTTAGGAAGACAAGAATGGAACAAAGATCCCATCTGCTGCTGATGGGATCCACCACAACAGCCAGACCTCTTCCCCCACCCATGCTCACCTCAAAAGCTGTTTTGAGACAGCGAGGACTGAGTATTCACTAAAGCACAGATGTGATTTCCAGATGTGTGCCCTCCCCTAGGTCTCCCTCTGTGCCATTATCTGCAGCAGGGGCCCCAGAGGGCTGTACTGCCTCCACCGATAAGGCAGGGAGTAGCGGAGGCACCGCCTTGTGTCACCACGTCCTCCTCGGGCTCTCCATGCCAGGCCCTCCCACCCACTGCACCAGGAACCAGAGAAAGAGGCCGAGTTACCAGAGCGGCTGCTGCTGAAATCAAACCTGCTCTGTCCTAAAGTGGTTAAAAATGGAAACAATTAATCTCCTCTTCCCTTTTCACCTATTTCACTCTGTCTGCACTAACCATGATGGGACCACCGGTGGTGCTGGCCTCACCTTCCATCGCCAAGGCAAGAGTAGGGTTGACAACCAGTCAATAGTATCTTCTTACAGCACCATCCAACTGGAGATCTTCAGTTGGAGACCACTGAGCAGATACTACCTATGCCACACACTGCCCTAGCATGAAACATTATCTTCAGTTTGCATGGGAGAAGCAGGAGATCTTGGTGATGGTCTTCTCTACCACTTGGGTTTGTTTTTTCATTAATGACCTCACCTGCGATTCATTTGGTCCCCAGAACTGGAGACCTACTCCTGCTGGCACACCGACCTGCTCCATGGTTCATACCAAACCTGATGTGCCAATGCTCCAGAATTCCATGCCCTCATCTCTAGGCATTTTCATACCATGCCCCGGAGCCTGAGCTGCTGACCTTGAGAACAGGCTGACACAAGGCATTAAATGACATGTGAGACACTGAAGGGCAGGGAGAGAGATTAAACAATTCCTGCTGCTTTGCTGGGACGTAGAGCTAAGTTGTGTCCCAGCAGAGCCAACTCCCCACTGCCCAGCAATCCTAGGGAGCTCAGCACCGCTCAAGGTCTGCACTGGGACAACTTTTTGGTCCTCTGAAGTTGAGGAGGGCTGTGAGCTGCCAAGGATGAGCAGGACAAGGACTGCAGGCTCGAAGGAGAGTGGGTATCCGAAGTACCCTGGGATCCTGGCCAAAGGAACCAGAGGTGGATGAGTGACTCCTGCGGGAGAGACGAGGCAGCGGGCTGTCTGCTCCCGCTCTGATGCAGCCCAGGAGCATGAGACCCTTGTCCTTCGCTTGCGCTAAGAAGGACCACGTCAGGCAGTACCCCAGTGCTCAGCAAACAAACCCAGCCAGTCCCCACCCTGCCTCTCCACCAGCTGGAAAGCAGACTTACAGGGCGCAGATTTCCAGGGCAGGGCGCCAAGGGGGTTAAAGTCCTCTTGGACATCCCGTGCTTCCAACACGGCCGAGCTCCCACCCGCAGCCACCCCAGTTATCGTGACCTGGCTTACTGGCCGAGGACTGCACGGCATGTGTGGAGACACCCCCCAGAGAGGGCAAGGAGGAGGGATGAAGGACGCGCCGGCACATGCAGGAGGGATGTCCTTTAATCACCCGGCACTTCTGGGAGCAAGTAAACAGGAAAAAGACTCTCAAGCAGCTGCTCTACGGAGCGTCCCCGCGGGGCACAGCCTGCTGCGACAGCCTTCCTTGACATCCCCTCTCTGAAAACGATTTCCAAGCCTGGCCGATCTGGCCCTAGCGCGGATAAATGCTCAAATGGAGCAGGATGGAGCCCTGCCCAGCACAAGCCCCGGAGGAGAGGAGTGGGGCACGCTGCGGAGTGAATCGGGGCAGCTCCAGCAGCGATGGAGAGCAGGACACCGCCGCGTCAGAGCAGCTCACGGTGTCAGGAGGCAGCGGAGCATCCACAGTATCACTGGGTGCTGCCGAGAGCGCAGCGCTCTCGCAGGGGACTCTTGCGCCCATCCCTCTGGGTGCCACAAGCCTGGCAGCACAGCGGGACGGACCGCAGCATGGCGAGCATGCATCC
Organism: Chionis minor; assembly: GCA_013398295.1. Classification (NCBI taxonomy): domain Eukaryota; kingdom Metazoa; phylum Chordata; class Aves; order Charadriiformes; family Chionidae; genus Chionis; species Chionis minor. The sequence goes on along the minus strand of VZSF01008981.1, from coordinate 72,419 downwards.
AGCCCCCGGGTGATGGGTCCTGAAGTTAGAGGGAAAAAATGCAACCCGAGGCAACCTCAGTCCCTGAGGACAATTCACCCGGCAGGTCACTCCCCCAGGAGCCATGGGTGGGAAGGCAGAATTCCCGCACCCGCTCCTATGTGGGTAAAGGTTGGGGTGAGCAGAGAGGCTGAGCTGTAAACGCGGGGCAGCACGGCTCCGAGCATGGTGATTTCACACGTCAAAGCAGGAAAANATATATATATATATATAAATGCGTTTGTAACGGGTTGGGAAGAAAAAATAACCCGTAAGGCACGTTCCTGCCCCTTATGCCATGGCCATTGGCCATTTTTTCCTCAAGGCCTGCAGACAAAGTCAGCTTGGCAAAGCATCCTGTTCACAGAACCTCACCGACACCTTTGCTGGGACCATCTTTAAAACAACACTATGGGTTTGCCTGCTTGTGGGCAGCCTGGTGTGCACCGCAGCACTGTATTAACAGCACAAGAAGAGACGATGGACCAAAACCTCCAAACCACAAGTTTTTTGCAAACAGAAGGTAGAAGCTGCAGGGGAAAGCAAGGGAGAGGTCTGCTCCTGACTCTGGAAGGCTTTCCACAGCTCTCCAGCCAGCTCAACTCAGGACCCCCAGCTCTAAATCAGGCTGGAGAACCACCAGACCACACAGGCAGCGCAGATGGAGCTGAAAAACAATCTGAAAAAAATCACAGAGACTTCTGGAGTACGGGCTGCCAGCTCTGTAAAGCTCTGCTGATTTCTACAGGTTTCGAGCTGCCAGCTTCTGTCAGAGACTCCAGCCCTTGGCCTGTTGCTTTTTGGGTGCTCTGCATGAGCACAATCACGTCTCCTCCCACTGTCTGACATATCAAAGTGATTGATATGTATCAGGGATCTATCAGGAGGCAACAAAGTGCCCAGAGATAAGGAAAGCCAGGACAAGAGGGACGAGCCCGGCACAGCCATCGGGTGGAAGCAGACAGCCCTGCCCAGAGCTCCAAGTGCTGGGGGAATCTTCCGAAAGGGAGAAAATTCTCAGAAACTAGGAAGTTTCTCATTTGAATCAATGTCCCAAAGCTGAAAAAAAGAGGTATTTTCCATGAAATGGAATTTTTTCCATGAAAATCAGCTCTTTGTACAACATAAAAATGCTCAAAACTTAAAGATTAAAACTGTTTCAAAAGAAAGCTTTCTCTGGCACTGCAGTCCCTTTGGGAGTGACTGTTGTCACCATGTCCCCCTCCCAAGGGCTCTACCGGTCTGGGAGACACCCTCCCGCCACTGCCTGATGTAACACCTCCGGCAGAGAAACCACGTTTGGCGGAAGACATGAGCAGAGACGTCGGAGCAGAGGAAAAGCCATGAGATCACCCACCCACCCCCACGCGCAGCAGGATACAGTCACCGCGCAGAGGATGTGCTAGATATTAAACTGATCTCGCAGGCGATACTGGCAGGAGAGAGCCAGCAGTAGCAACCACGTGAGCCAAAAAGCCTCACAGGCAGGTGTTTGCTGGGACGGTCGCAGGTTTCTGTGAGCATCCCTGGCTGTCAGATACAAAATCATTCTCTCCATCCAGCTGCAGGTATCTGTTGAACACATAAATCTTTCTTCTTTTACCCTTCTCTAGATAGGTGTCCTTCCAGCTGCTCTGTTTCAGCATCATCTTCCACCCTGTGCTCTCCAAGCTTGCTTGGCCAAGGGGAAGAAGGGAGGACATGGCGGGTAACTTTTCAAAAGCATTTGTAAGGACTTCAAAATATAAGCCCCACCAATTTCTGATTTCTACTGTCCTTAAGCCTCAGAGCACACTAATAACGTCTCCACTGACTTCAGACATATCCTTTTATTGCATAACAAGGTTCAGCCGATGGTTTAAACTTGGAGCTGCACGGGGGTTTTGTGATCGAAGCCCTACACCTCCTCACCACGTGCCATAAGCTCCTCCTCCACTCCCTGCACTCCTCCATCATCGCGTGCTTTGCACCAGGTCCTACGGAACCTGCAATGGCTCAGGAACAGCGACACAGCACACGGGGCTCGCTGCAGCCCCAGCCAGGCCACCTGGCTCCAAGAAGCACTGTCACACACTCCCAAACCCAAACCATCAGCCCAGCTTTTGGTTGACCTGCCATTAAGCAGAGACTATCCCTGCTGGCCCCTTCATCTGATGAACTACAGCCCACCAACGGTGCGGTCCTGCTGCATTTCTATCAGCATGCTCAATGTTGGGCTGATCTGGAAGAAGTCTCACAGCTCCTGCCGTCCAGTTTCATGGCCTGGAGGAGATGCTTAGCACAAGATGGTTGCAACGCCGACCCCAGCAGGATCCCACTTTGGCAGAAACAGAGGAGATGGACACACAATCTCCACTTCCAGCAGCTCCAGCAGTTACCATAGACAGGCTGAGCTGCTCCAGCTGGTCAAGGCAGGACACAGGCAGCACCTTTTGTGATGCCACCAGAACGTAAGGCAGTCCCAGCCCAGCGCTTGTACTCACGGAGCTCCCGCTCCATCCCAACTGCCGGCAAGTTTTACATCCTGGCCTGACTGCCCATCACGGTGTCACTCGGGTCACTTCCCAGGGGACACAACAGTCCCAGCGCTGTCTGGAAGGGAAGGTCCCAGCCAAAGAGCTGTGCCTGAGCACCCAGGATCACAAAAATTAAAGGCTGCACGCCTTGGGCAACCCGGTGGCCAAGCCTGCTCTGCCACACACAATGAGGACAGGGACCTCAGGGGTGGGGACTTCAGCATCATTCTACTCCCAAGCTCCAGACTCCTGCTGAGCCTGCAGGCGAGCCTCTCCTCCTCCATCAGCAATCTGCAAGATATGCAGAAGGTCACGCGCCTGGTTGCGCAGGGACAGGGACGGGCACTGCTAACAGCCGGCACGTCTTCGGGATGTTCGCAGCGCCCACCGCTGCGATTAGATAACGGAGCTGAGCAAACGCTTCGCCAATAAGATCGACTACCCCCGCCGTGCAGGCAAGGGAGCTTAAGTAAAGAGCAGTAAAAAGGTCACGGATTGAGTCGGGCGACTGCTGGCTCAGCTCGGGGATGGGGCATGGTAAAAGTCCCGCACGAAACCCCACAACAAAACCGCCCCCGGGAGACGGGAGGTGACGGCACCGAGCGCGCGAGGTGCTCTTCTGCAAAGCCAGATGTTCACATCCCTCTTGCTCAGATGCTCCTCTCACCAACACGTGGTGTCCAGCCAACACGGCTGCCCGCGGGCAGGGAGAAAGCCAAGCCACATCGCTTCTGCCCTGAAAAACCTGGCGCGCTCAGGGCCTTGGCGCAGGTGAGAAGTAATCAGTCTGACACCAGGCAAAACCTCTCCAGCACGTTTTAATTAGTGGGTTTAAAACCCATAAGGCAATAGCTTCCACTGGCAGATGAAGGAACCAGACGGATGAACAACAAGGATGTGGGTACCACAGGGGAGCACAGGCCCCCAGCTGCTCTCCGGGTTGCAGAGAAGCTTTTGAGATGCCAAAGGAGGGGGTAATTTGTGACACGTCTTACTACCACTTCAGTAGGGGTCTTCTAACCTGTTCCTCCTGGAAGATGCTACCAAGAAGCGAAAGGAGATGACAAAGGGACACAAAGCGAGGGAAAGAGGCTGTTTCGGTTTGGAAGGGAGAGTAGAGCTCGTTCGCTTTCCCCAGTTTAGCACAAATATCCTAGTAAGAAGGAAGGGGACTGGTAACGGCACAAAAAAAAACCCCTTCACTTGAGAAACTCCCCCAGCAGAGCTTCAGCGGGGGAAGTTTTAACCATTATGATGGTCACAAGCCGTGCTCTCACCTTCCAGCACCAGCAACTTCTGCGCCCCCAGCACGAGGCACCGGGGAAGCGAGGGGCTCCCTTTCTCCCAGCCCCTGCCCGCCGGGAGGGGCCGCATCCCACAGCCCCGGGGGGATGGAGCAGGAGCGGGACCCGCCGGTGCAGCAGCCGTCCTGCACCCCAAGAGGATCTGACTTGGAAGTTGTTTATCCTTGAAAGCCATTCCTGGCTTGCTCGCTGCTCAAGAGCTCCAAGCCCCCTCAAAAAAATAAAATTGAAAAAAACAAACCCAAACCAAAAACCAAAAAACCCCCAAAAAAAGCTGTGCTTCAGCAGACTAACAAAAGAGGCAGGTAGTTGGAAAGGATGAGGTGAGTACGAGCCACCCTTCAGAGTCACTTTGTATTAATATTTCACAGTTCTTGCCTTTCCTTTTACACAGACGACGGCATTTCTCCACCTCCCCGGGACTGAGCTCATTTCACTGAAAGCAAGAATGCAACCAGGGTTTTTTTGAGGTGGGTTTTCTTTTTTTTTTTCTCCCCCTCTCTCTCCCCTAGAAAACAAACATCTGCTCCAAATTTTCAGCTCGCTCTCCGAGCAAACTCTCTGAGTTTTCTGACGTGTTTCAAGGCAAACAGATCAATTAGAAGCTGGCCTATAACCCCCCAGCATGTGAAGTTATGAATGCAAGACTCTTGTATATTAAAAAAAAACAATAATTACGTAACACAGGAGGTTTAAAAAAAAAATAGCATAAAAGACAACTGACTGGAGGGATTAGCTCTACTTTGCTTTGGGTGATTAACAAAAAGAATAGAAAATTATTAGAGCTCTTCCCATCGTAACAGCCAGAGCCTCTGCAGAGTTGATTAGCAAGAAAGCAATGCATTGGTAATTAGAGCTGGCTGAAACCCTCTTGGATAAAAACAAATATTAATTGAAAAAAAAGCCTTTTTTGTTTGTTTGTTTTGCACAAACCAGGATTGCATTTTGCACAGTTTCAGTTTTGATAAAGTACAAGAGAAGGAGGTTGCTGCTTTTCAAAGCGAAAGGCTGCCCGCACAGACAAATTTGCCCCCTCCTCCCCGTTCCTCAGCTGATCCTGCTCATGGAGAGCCAGGGCACTCCAGAGCGAGCTGAAGAGCTTAACGAAGAGCAGGAGATGGGTCCTTTCCAACAGAAGAGGTTCTTCATCTGGGAGCCCAGCTGGCCGGAGCCCCTGCTTTGCCTGCTGCTGAGTCAGAGCTGCTCACAGATGGAGGAGTTGAGGGACACACACACACACACACACACACACACACACGCTGACAATTAACACACAAGGTCACTCTTTATGCCACGCTCACAAAGCCCTACACAAGGGTCACAAAGCAAGGGGACGAAGAAGAGGGCTGTCACACCAGCAAGGGCTACCCCCTTCCTCCCAGCTCCAAGGTACCACGACCCCAACACCTGCCGGCTCGCGGGCAGGAGGAAGGCAAGGCTGGGCAGTTTGATGGTGGCCAACAAGGCTGGCTAGTTGCCTGCGCATCTACCGCAGGCATGGTGACACCGCCCAACCCATCAAACACAAGCTCCTCCCCCGTCAGCATCCCTCCGGTCCAATCTCACCGCTGTGAAGAGATGATGTTCAACGCTAAGTGCTCTGTCCTTACGTGCCAAGCACTTCTTCCAGAGGCCAGCTCAGATCCCGCTCGCTTCAGCGAGTAACTTGAAATCAAAGATGTCCCACCGCCTCCGAGCGCAAGTGGCGCGGCCAGCGGAGCTGGCAGCCACGCACCCATTCGGCCAGCGAGAAGCTGCCAGACCAACAGCATGGAGGATGAGGACTTCCCTGGACCTTCCTCCAGGCGTGCTCCTCTCCGGCAGCGGGGTCACCTGAAGCCTGCTCAGGCTCTGCTCCCCTGTAAGCTCCAGGTCAGCGCGCACCAGAAAACCGAGCATCTCCAGAACGTAGCTGTTCACGAAGGCGATGGCAAACAACCAGTTGACTGGGTGCAACTGGTGGCAAACACCCCAGAGTTCAGGAGAGATCTGAGCACTGACAGAAGCACCCACAGATTCTGGGGAGGCAGCAGCTCCATGACACCACCCACAGAGGTGTCAAAGCTCTGAAACGAGCAGCACCACCCCAAGGATGGATGACCGCGACTGTGCCCAGAAGCCCTCTCCTCCCGGCACACTGCAGGTTTAGCCCACACGCCCGAGGCCACGTAGAGATAAAGCAACTGACCCTCTGTCCCCTCACGCCCTACCTACCTACCACGCAGCAGGATGCTTCCCGAGCTGCAGCCAGGGGGGCTGTGCTCTTCCCAACAGGGTCAGTAATGGAGGCATGTCCCCCAGCACTTCCCACCTCTCCTTGGGACAAATACACATCTCGTTTCTGCAAAACCCACCAGGTGCAGAGAAAGGAGCACTGATCCTCCATACTGGCATGTTCATGGAGATAGATACCTCTCCAAGACATGGCCATCAACACAGACGGGTCCTGAGTCTGAGACCTCCATATGTGATATACCATGGACACTCACCTGTTCTGAAATGGGTAAAAACCCAGGATCATTCCTACTTAGACAACTAACTTGTGTCCAAGGGGTTCTAAAGCTTCTTGCTGGTCTCCATATCTCAAGAAAACACTAGAACATTGATGACCGACCTATGAACGCAGCAGTCTTTGACCTGTAGATCCCCAGACATTGTCCAATGGAGATGCAAGTGAAGGAACATCTCACCTCCTGACAGCTGGCTGCTCTCCTCTGCTCATGGCCTCACTCATACTGCAAGTTAGGCCCAAACCAGCGCTGCCACAAAAAGCAAACCCCCATCTTCCTGCCAGCCCCAAACTCCTGCTCCCCATGCCAGCATAGCTTGTCTTCACGGGGAGAACTGGGTCAGTCATTGCTCATGGTTAAAACCACCCTGCACCGAAAGCGATTAGCTTGACCCCAGATCATTTCCCCCCTCCGGTTCCCACCACGGCCATGTGAACACTATGCCAGTCAAGGCTGGTCTCCAAGGGGAAGGTAAGCCAGGAGGGGAACACATCAGTGTATTTGCCACATGAAGTGGAGCTGTAACACACCTGGGTTTTTCCAGGCATCCTTTTTCTGCCCAGAAAGCACATCCAGATAAAAATCGGGAAGCTGGCCAACAACCTAGCGTTGCCGGCCATTGATCGCGTGGCTTTGCCTCGCCTGCCTAGATACACAGTCGTTATTTGTGTACACAAGCTGATATTTCCACCTGGAGCTCCCACGCTTCTGTCCAGGAAGTGTTAAAGCAAAGCTCTACTTCTCAGCCCTGCGAAGGAAGAGGGGTGAGAGAACGGGTGCTGCTCAGGGTGTTGGGTGACAGCAAAGGAGAGGACGGAGGACAGGGCGAGACTCTCAGGTGCAGGGAGCAGGCCACGGAGAAAGCATTCGGCATCAGAGAGATGGGGCTGAAGATAGGGTGGCTCTTCAGGCTCACGTCCTCTATCTCCAGGACGGCCCATCTTGCCTCTCAGGAGGGTTGCACACACTGTGGGAACACCAATGCGTGTTGGGAGGCACTTGCCCGGGAACCCAGAGCCCGTGGCCACCAGCTCCAACAAGCAATTGTCTACTGTGATGTTTAAAGGAACACAAGGGATCTGGCTGTCCCGCGTTCCCCAACTCTTGCTTTTCTTTGGCTAGAAACCTGTGGATTTTATTTATTTTATTTTTAATTTGTTCATCTCGGTCCCTGGGACACCCTCTCTGCTTTCACTGACCTGCTCTTGGCTGTTTGCACAGCACAAAATATCGCAGTTGCGAGGACTTCATCGTTGTTACCATCACAGTTTTGGTACTGAAGTTAAAGTTCTCTAAATTTCCCTGAAGTGACGGCCCCAGCCTCACGCGGACTGCAGCACGCGCTTAGCTCTGCCCACGGGAACAATCGCCCACGTAGCCATCGGTGGGGACCTCCAACCCACCACGGGCCATGGGCCCAGGTGGTCTGTAGACTCTGCCAGAAACCAGTGCCTCACCAGCAAAACGGATGGGGGCTTTGCCCTAATTTCAGAACAACTTAAACCCAGGGCCAACACAGCACTGCACTCTCCTCCTGCTGCCTCAGAGCTCCTAGAGGCCACCCCAGGAGAGGTATGGAAGACCTTCACGTCCCAATGATGCTAATGGAGCCCAAGGCTCCTTCCAGATCTGCCTGGAGATGCCTCTGAGCAGAAGCCAGAGGACTCCAAGGGTCTTCAAGGCAAACCAAAGCCCTGAACTGGAAACACCAGCGTTTTGTGGTCCTGCCACAGAGATATGACCATCACCTCCACTTCCTTTGTTCACCTGAGCCCCAAGAGCATCCAGCCTTTCCACCCCGGGCCAGCAGCACTTGCCAGGAGAGATGACAGCCCCTCCATGGCCTCACTGCACCCCAGTCGCATCCCTCAGCGTGGGGGAAAGCCTCTGCGCCAAGGCCAGCGCCAGGACTTACGTCACATCACCTCCGTGCGCGTCCCCCCTCTTCCTCGCCTCCAGCATGGGACAGACGCACTGTCCTGGTGGGGGAGGGAAAGGTAATTTAAGAGAAACAGCAGTAACCTAAGAAACCAACGCCGAGGTTAAAAGTTTCCCAGTGTGGGGCCTCCCTACTCTCTCTCTCTCTCTCCCCCTTCCCACCCATCTTTGTGGTTTTACGCTCCCGTTTCTTACGCCGCTTTTCCCCTGCCCTCCTCGTGCCGGAGGTCCGCACCGCGCGCGGGAAACCCGAGCGGGCAAGCTGCTCCGCGGGGACCCGCGCCCACCGCTGCACCGAGGGCGAGCGGGACCCTGCCCTGGGCTGACCACACTCCACCGGACCCTCCGCCACCGTCCTGGGGGCGCGCAGAACGACGGTGTCCTGGGGTCGTTTTTTCTGCTTTTTGCCCTTTCTGTTTCATCTTCTCCGTCGCTCCCAGATGCGACCCCAAAAGGGCTCCTTTTGAGGCTCCTGACGGCTTTCAAGGCGCTGTTAGCCGAGGCAGCACCCGGGAAAAGGCACCTGGTTCATCCCGGGGGAAGTGGGATGCCCAAGAGGGATGCGGAGAGCCGGGAGGCGGCGCCGGGGGCGGCCATGGCGGTACCGGCCCGCGCATCCCCCGCGGCGCCCGGAGCCGGCCGGGGACACCGGGCACCTTCCCCGCTCCCCCGAGGGGCTCGGCAGGGCGATGCCGGGCACACAGCGGCTGGGATTTGGGGGGGTTTTGGCGTTTTGGGTTTTTTTCCCTTCTTCCTCCGCACCGAACCTCACTCCCCGGGACGGCTCCGGCCGCGGCCGCCCCGCACCCGTGGCCCCGAGGGATCCGCAGCTTCTCCTCCCCTTCCCCGCCCGGCCACTCACCGGCTCCCTCGATCTTCTCCGAGCCGCGGCTCCAGGTGACCTGCCGCGTTTCCAGCTTCACCTGGAAAGTTTTCCGTTCGGGTCGCTGGGACTTTTTGGAGTAAAAAAGGGTCATGACGGTGCCCACCTCCAGGCTGCGGCAGAGGTTGGATGCCTCCGCCTCGCTGGGAGCCCCGGGGCCGATGCCCGGCCCGGCCGCCATCAGCGCCGCGAACAAAGAGGAGCGGGAGCGCTCGGAGCGCCGCCGCCACCGCGCTCAGCGCCGCCCGCCGCGCCCCATGCCCGGCGGCTGCGGGAGGAGCAGGAGCAGAAGGAGGAGGAGGAGGAGGAGGAGGAGGAGGAGGAGCAGCAGCAGCAGCAGCAGCAGCGAGGAAGGGGCAGGGAAGGGAGACGAACGGAGCTGCGGGGCGGGGCGGAGCGCGGCTCCCAGTGGGGCGGGCGCGGGAGGCGCAGGGTCCGCCTGGGGCGCTCGGCGGGGTCGCGCACAGCCCAATTGCGGGGGGTGCCGGGGGTGACAGCCCGCACCCCCGCCCTGTGACACGCCTGGGGGGTGGCGCTGGCTGCGGCGTGCACCCCACGGCCGCTGCGGGGTCCGAGGGCTACCCCCCCCCCCCCCCCCCCGCCCCCCCCGGGGCACGGGGGGGCCCC
>VZSF01008981.1:0-55691 GCA_013398295.1 Chionis minor | reverse complement strand
CGCATCTGCCTATCACACGGCCCCCTCCCTCACCCGCTCCCCAAATCTACGCGATCTTTAAGATCAAGAAGAAAAAAAACCTGTTTAAATATTTTAAAATAATTAAAAGAAATAAAAATTCACATTTAAAAAAAAGGAACACTCAAGTCAGGAGGCCGATTTCCCATCACGCTTTGCTCCGAACAAATGTGGTGGATATTTGTAATTCATGTTCTAATGCCACGACTGTTTCAAGTGACAAATTAAAAAAAAGATTTGGGTATTTCCATGACTACAGTGACAGCTGTAACAGGTGCGTTGGGTTTCTTAAATTTTGTTTATTTGTTAAATTCTGAAATGGGGCAGGAGGGGGAGGGGAAGGGCAGGGGTTAAGGAGTCCATTTTCTATTAAAATATAGAAGTTATTGCAAAACCCTAACTGTAAAAACGCACCAATATAATTGGATTTTGTATACAGTAGCTAAAGATTCCCACGCTCTCAGTGTGATGGTGAATTTGCCTGGCGGAAGGTTGACAAATCCCCCATCCACTTGCCCTGCCTCAAGAGAAAAATCACACAAACCAGACAGCTAGAATTTGGATCTCTGAAACATTTTTAAATAAGTTGTCCATAGGACAACTGGCTCAGCTCCTTTAGGATATTTCCAGGTTACGCTTTCTGCAAGATGTTGGCTGTTTTATCCGATGCTCACTTGCCCCTTTCCTCCCCCTTCCCCAGCATCTAAGGACAAGTAAGGCTCACAGTTTATCAATCTCCCTAAAAACCAGGCTACTCCCCCTTTTTTTTTTTTTTCTTTTTCCCATAAAATTCAGCTCATTAAAAACAAGTTAAAACTCATAGTCTTCCTCTGCCATGTCGATAGCCCAGGCAAATTTCTCTCGTTGGGTTTTGTTATAAATCTTCTCTATAGGAATTCCCCACTTCTTACACCTGCAGGAGAGGTGAGAGATGCTGTTAGATTCAACAGGGCACGGACACCCTTCCCTCGCCGTGCAGCAGAACTGCCCCAGCACCTCCCTAGCTCCGCTCCTTTACAAGACATGCTAAGCGCGACGCGACCATACGTTTGTCTCAAGAGACTCTTTTATAACTTCCCAAAACCATTTGAAGATACAAGGGAAGGCCACGGAGACAGACGTCCCCGGCAGCACAGGGGCACCGGTCTCAGCCACAGCCCTTGTCTGCTCCCCGTGGAACCAGACACAGGTGAAGGGGTGGTTCCTCCCAGCACACCCCAGGCAGGTGCTTACCAAGCAACAGAGATCCTGGGATCCAGATAGTTGAGTTTGGAGGTGCCCAAAGCAATCTGCTTGTTCTCCTCCCTGTCTGTAGCCTGAACCTCCAGCTTCATCAGTTGCTCCTCAATCCTCTGCACTGCTTTCTTCTTGCTCTCCACCGTCCTGGGGTGGGAAAGAATCAAAGCATTTAATGCCCAATGCCCTGCTGGGCTTGGGGTGGCAGCGCTGTGGGAACCCAAAGGGATTCTGCTCAAAGTAAGCAATGCCACCAGCCACAAAGGGCAGCTGTGTCAGCACAGAGGGTGACACAAAACACTCAGCACATGCAATTAAGAACTGACGTTTTCAAAGAGGCAAAGCAGACATCTTAAGCAGCAGTTTTGTTTGAAAGGGTTGGGAGCAACAGCCTGAACCGTACTGATGCTACACCCACACTAAACCCAGCCCATCTATCCCTCTGGAACAGTCACGCTGTCATTCTGCTTTCAGAGCTCCCTTAACTCAGCACCCCTGTGGCTATTCTGCAGAGCCCACACGGAGTCCGAGTACATCCTCCGCACCGTGGGCTTCCAACAGAGCGGAGCAGAACCCAGGAAAGTGCACGTGTTAACTCCTGGCTCCCCATTAAGATGGCAACGCTGCACGCCGGATTGGTGCCGGGCAGCCGGGGGTTGAGCTCCGGTCAGTGCTCAGCTCAGAGGGATGACACGGGAGACACTAATGCTAGTGAACACGTCGGGAACTGCGGTGTCAGAGCGCCCTATGGAGTCCTCAGCTTGAAGGCCCTTTCTTCACGCACAGAATAAAGAGGGGACAAGAAAGCCTGAAGAATTCTTCCCAGATCACAGGCTGGGGAAACAGAACACAGGGTGGAGGACCCATTTGGAGCGGAGAGTACTGGGAGCATTGCACGGCCCGGTAACACCAGCCTTACTTTTTAGACTTCTCATCCCTCCGGACCTTGGCATCAGCTTTGGCGCTTTTCAGTTCTCTCCTGGCATCAGCTAACTGCTCCTTCTTGGCATCGATCTAGGAGAGGCAAAACCAGACGGCAGCACTGTGAACAAGCTGCTGACAACTGTGGTAGTCACCCCTGGGCAGCGTGACCCAGGGAGCGTGTTTGTGACCACGTTCAGGATCTATCAGTGCTCAGACCCCCTTCTGCAGAACAATTAGGCCACTGGCCTTTCAGTTTACTGCGAAGTCTAGTGCAGTGAAACGCTCCTCTCAGAAAACAAGGCCCCACTCATTTCCAAAGACAAGGTGGCGCTGTGAGCTTTCTCACACAGCTACAACCAAGCAGGCAAAGGAATTGGCTTGGGTCAACAGCCCCTCCGGGCAGCTTGTCTGCATCCACTCTGTCCCACCAGTACCAACTCTCTGATGGTAACATGGAAGGATGATCCCTGTTCCCTCAGCAGGAATCAGTTCTTGCCCCAAACCCCACAGGCTGAAAGCTGTTAAGGCTTCAGAAAGTTCTTCTCCAGTAAGTTTAGGATTCAGGGAGGTTTAGCGTTTTGCAGCCCCTGTTCAACCATCCCCCTTAAACATCTCCCAAGCTCTAAGATCTAGGGTGAAGGCAGCCACGTTAGGTGTTATGGAAGCAGGGGACACTGCAGTGCCAAACCAGAAGTCCTTATTGTGAAGGTTACTCTAAAGCCAGACCAGGAACAGACCTAACCCCTTTGTACCTCATGGCCTTCACCAGAAACAATCTGCAAAGGAAGAGGTCTAGTCAGAGGGGCATAATGTACCACGTACACCGCCTGCACTGACAGTGGCCTGGGATTCACGCCACCGGAGTGGATGCCCACTCTGGGTTCTTTAGCGGACACAAATCAGAGCTACAGGCTGCTGCTCTGAAGTTTCAATGGCAGCAGAACACATGGCTATGGGATGAAGGGCAGATAAAAAGGGTCTGGTCTTGGTCTTTACAAGTAAAACATGACTCAGGCTGAAAGGTCTCCCTTTCAGCTCACTATTTGTCTCCAAGCAGGTCCATCTCTGAGGCAGCACTAACCAACTCCTGACAGGGAAAAGCGGGCTCTGCTTTCATTTCACCCCAAGTGAAAGGCAACGTGACTCCCGAGATGCAGCACTTGGAGCTCTGCCCCAACCCAAGAGCGGGGCAAGGCTGGGGGTACCTTGCTCTGCAGGTTCATCATGGACTTCTCAAAAGTCTTCGGCGGAGCCCTCTGGTGGTTACACAAAATGGCAACCGCTCTGTTGGCACGGTTATAGGAAAGGATCTTTGCGGGGATGTTGTCGTCCGCTGCAAAGTACAAGAAAGTGGTGAACAAGAGGGTTCTCCAGGGTTGTGCAGCCCCAGCCAGTGTCCCACCGACCCTGCAGGCTCACAGTCACTGCAGAACTGACCTTCTCCCCTCAGATGGGCCGGTCTCAACACTGCACTCATTACAGTTGTAAGAGCCCGACCACTTCCAACCTGGGCCCTAAGTCTTTCTGGGATGGTTTTTTTCACAGCAACAAAGACACCATTTGCCACTCAAGAGAGGGGAAGCACATCTGTGCTTGGAGCAGAGGACAGCCAGACCACGCTGCTCAAGACACTGTTGGGCTGCACAGATCCAACGTGCCCACTTCGTAAAGCTGTTAAAGCGCAAGGTGCCAGCGCCTGACAGAGGTGGTGACTGAGCAGCCAAGAACCAAGGGGCTGTTACAGATGCACCTGCCTTGCCTGACACCTACAGCATTTTAAAATTAACCAGAAAAAGCAAACCAGAGATTTGGTAAAGGACAGGCACAAACTAGCAGGCAGCACACCTTGATGGGCTCACAAGGTTGGCTCTGCCCTGCCCCAGTGCTGGGCTGCTCAACTACCCCGAAGGACTGTTTGGCAGCAGGTTTTTGGTCAGACCTCAGCTGTCTGGCATTTGCACTGGGAGAACTGCAAGGAGGAAGTGGTGTACAGATACAGGACTTGTGGCTACACCAAGGAAGCCAGGTCCATATTGCAGCGTAAGATCTGTTCCCCTCAGAGCTTCAAGTTTCAGACTTACGATTAGTGAGCTCCTTGAGCTGCTGCTGTAGCGTGATGGAGGCATTGTAAGTACGGAATACCTTGGCCGTCAGTCCCTCCATAAGGTCTTGAAGATGTTTATTTAAGATACTGGTCTGAGGAAGCAGAAGGAGATGACAGTTAGCACTAAAAATGACCACAGCATTTGTGAAATCTCTGGACATACTGCTGACAAGGACGTGCAGCTCACAGCTGAAGCCTAGTGTAGGCAGACCTGACCACAACAGAATGGCCACAACATTACTGAAACCACAGGAATAGTGAACAAAGAACCAACAAGTATAAGATATCACAAGTGGCCAAAAACGTTTTCTTCAGTGTGGAGCTTTTGGTTCCCAACAGGCAGAAACATGCCTGTCCCAGCCCAGGAAAGGTGCCTGAACCACCACAGTGCTCCCGAAGAGCCAGATGTGCAGATGGGGATGGCATCTGAAAATCTGTCACCTCACACTACCATCTTCTCTGAACTCCAAAAAAAACCTCCCCAGGTCAGAGCCAGCCAGGCTCACCAGGACCAAAGCGCATCGCTTCAGGAACCTGTGGACACAGCGACAATACAGACAACCAGACTGAGACAGACTCTTGCTGCTTTTAGGCTGCTCTGGAAGAAATTGCCACTGAAACCATTTGTGTAACAGAGCAGCCGTTACATCCTGGCACAGAGTAAGCCTGTTCATGATGCTTTACCACCGTCCCTCACCATTAATTACGTGCTTACATTGAGGCGGTCAAAGAGGTCATCCTCAGGCTGCTTGTTCTCCATGAACAGCTGAAGATTCTTAAATACCTGCAGGAAAAGAAAACTGGTAACTTCGGGCAGATAGACCAGACAGTGCCGGGTAGCAGGAATACAAAGGAAGCAACACTGACAGGGAGCCACTTAAAACTGTCTTCAGGCAACAGTCACGATGCTGGATGTTATTTCCTAGCAGGCAAAGACCCATCTTTCAACACAACGCTTGTGTTGAAGGTTCCTCCCGAGCAATGGGAGTCTTGAGCCTTTTATCATCATCCTTTAGACCAAGGTTGTAGGAGATCTGATTCTGCTCTGGCTTAGGTGCCCAAGAGAGAAAGACATCCCGAAGCTATCACCTTTCCCTTACTCTCCATCGTTACTCCAGCCAACGAGACCCCTGAGCCGTTTCCCATGGAGTGAAGCTACCAAAAAGACAGCCATTCTCATTGCTACATTAAATGTTTCATACAGCTCCATCCCAAACAAGTCTCATTGGGTTAGGGAGAATAATTGAAGCATCTTTGATTATGCAGAGACCACAAATCCCAACTGTGTGTGCTCCAAATCCCCAGTTCCCAGCTTCTCAACAACACACATTCTTCTTCTACAGACACCTAATATACAACAATTTCTAGTTTCACAATAATCAATTCCCCATTGTAAGCACTGAAGATGAGACACCAACACCAATACATTTAAACTGGAAACAGGTTTTCTTCTTTAAACAAGGAAGTAAGAATTCCAGCACATGCTCATTTCTATAGCAGCCATAGTTTGTTTTTTTCAGTTATTGTGTTCCCCAAGAGGCCAACATTTACTGCCGATTGTTACAATTACCACAGTAATTGTAAATGCAGTATCTAACACACTGTGCTGACTGCAGAGCTGTGGGCCAGATGCAAAAGCTGTTACACCCACAAAAACAAAAGTATTTTTGGATTATGCCCTCCAGGTTCACACTGCTGGATGGGGATTTATTCTGGAATGAGGTCAAGATCACAGCAGATTTGAAATTGGTGAATGACAAAGAAATAAAGGAATTAACACTGCCTGGGAAAGAAGTCTTGGTTGGTAGCTACACAGGTTCATAGGCCAGAAGTATCGGTGCACCAACTCAGTTTGCTCTGGAGCACCCCAGATAAAGACCTACCTACCTCAGTGAGGGCTCAGCTCCAACGTGAACTGTGACAGAGAAGCTAGTGTCACGAAAGCCCAAGTCAAATTGCCACTCAAAGTGCCATCCAGCACTGTATCTCAGAACCTTTCACGCTGTTACTCGTCATATGGGCACAGAACTCTACCATCTACAGGTGACAAAACCAACTCTGCTGGCCAGAACGAGACCCAAGAACCTCATCTAACATAGCTGTTACAGTTATGTTATGCCAACTCTTGACACCGAGACCACAGGAAGAGCAGTAAGATGTTTAAATAGCTCATCCAATGGGTTATGTCACACCACTGGTCTTATTTTCCATACCGCTGCCAATAAAAAGGGAAGAACATGAACTGACTTATTTTCTGGCTAGGTATCTGATCCTTGACAAGGCACTCTGTTATTGCCACCAAAACTGTGTTGACCACATTCTCCTGCAATTCCGTCTGTGTGTTTTTGGAGATGCCTTACCCTCTTCTCAACAGGGACTTTGTTGTAGTATCGGATGGAGTCTTTTCCGAGGAAGTCAAACTCAACCACGTATTCCTGGCCGTCCAGTTCAGGATGCAGCTTGATATGTTCTACTCTCAGGGAGCAGCAGCCCACAGTGTCAGCTGTCTCTCCTTCTTCTTTTTCATTACCAGCTCTCAGGGCAAGCTACATTGATATCAAGACAAGAGAGGTAAGCGTTTCAAACCATCCCAGTAATGTATAGATGCTGGAAACTCTCAGACACTGGCCTAGAATCAGTAGTGTCCATAAGAGACTAAAAAGGGGAGAAAATGCAGAGTGGATAAAAGTGACACAAAATTCTAATAAAAACAACCTTAAGTTCTCTTTAAATCTGTTTTAAATAACACTACAGCCATCAATCAATTTTTTTTTTACGAGAAGTTTAAAGCAAAATGTTTTACCTACTTTTGCTCATTAACTCACTCAAACTGGCAGACCGTTCTACTGGAAATCCATTTCAAAATATTTGGTATTTTTTCAAAATCAAACTGATTTCCATGTGAACTCAACCTGATTAAAGTCATAAAGTTCAATTGTTCATCTTCTATGATCCTACCTCTTCACTGCACGCTAAATAAATACACTTTAAATAGCATTTAGGGCACTTTGGGTTACGTAAATAATCGAAAGGCTACATTTGGCTGCATAAAATAATGTGTTTTAACAGTACTGGCTAAACCAATTTCTAATTTTTTAAGAAAAATCTTCAACATTTTTATGAAACTACAATTCTTCAAATCAAAGTTCCCTAGCTTACATCAGACTATTTTGAATAAAAACTGTTAATTTAGTTGGTCAAGACACCATACACCACGGCAACAATTCTCCTGGGAACTGGTTTTAAGGAGCTTTAAATGCGTCCATACAGCTGCAGTTTTCTTTATGCTGTGGTGAAAAATTTACCATAATTACGAAACCTCATGACTGTGACCTCAAACTAAAGAGGTGACAAACCAGCAGAAATTCCCCAACAGGAAAACTGAAACAGCTGGAGACAAAAGGCCCACGCAAACTTCCCAGTAATCCAACTGGGCGATTCTGGAATCACACTGTGAATTTTGCCTGAACTAAAACAATGCTGCCTGAAATAGCCATGTTGAGCACAATAGTTTATTGCTCTGGATTCCAGGTAATGGGAAGGAAAAGGAGACGTGGGCCTGCCCACCAGGAAGTCTCAGGATACCTTAGCAACTGGGCTCAATTCTGCCTTAGGAACAACACACAGCATTCCTGAGTACTCCCAGCAGGATGGGAAAGGTAAGACGAGTGTGCTGGGGAACGAGCCTTACTTTATCAATGAAGTACAGCGCCACAGCCCTCTGCCGTACTTTCATCTCTTTGGATTTCCAGTCTTCTCGATATTGATTTCGGATTTTATCTACGCACTTCTTCAACCTCCGAGCTGTCTCATACTTCTGCCAGTCCTTCTCACCCTGCAGGGCAAGTTGGAATACAGTCAGCATCAGAAAGCAGACAAAGGACCAGTTTCAATCTGCAAGTCTGTGTGTGGCAAATGGTCTCGCTGTACAAAAGCACGGAGATTTTGCTGCTGAGCAGCTCAGCTTCAAACTGTGCTGCCATGCAGCTGCGGGTAATTCAGATTTCCATGACATTAAACACATCCACAGAAGTAACTATTAAGACACAAAAGATATTATGTCTTCCATGCATCTCAACATATAAATGATTTCCTCTGCTTTATTCAGATGACACTTATGTTCTCTCAGATGTGTACTCGAACACCCGTAAAACGTAAAAGGAACAGTTCATCACCATGCAAAAAGAGGGCATGAATTCACAAGGAACAGAGATTTTTCTCTATACTTGTAAGACAACCCCCCTGTTTCCAATCCACAGAAAAATCCCTTAAAAAAAAAAAAAAGACTTAAAGAGAAGAACTCAAATCCTACCCCCAAAACTGAAGGCTACTTATCTTTCAACAGATTTATCATTGCTTTTATGAAATTGATCCACTGACTGGTTATTTGCTCCCACAAAAAAATGTGCTCCTGTTTTCCTTCCCTGTCAGCCTTCTCAGCCAGTAGCCTGGCCGTGTTTTTCACAGAATGGCAGGGGTTGGAAGGGACCTCTAGAGATCATCTAGTCCCCTACTTTCATTTTACAACTGACTAACTAGCAACCCACAGCGAGAACTTCACTACATGATCAGGCAGGAGAAATTAGGGCAAAAATAGGTAAAATATCCACCAAAACAAGTCTGTTCTTGGATAAATTGCTTCCTTTAGGTTTACACAGACTAAGAGATTCCTACTAGGAATGACACAACGATGTCAGCGTAGGATGAAATAGCAAGACAGCTTTACTTCCTATCTCTCTCCTAGCCAACAGCTACATTTGCTTCTTGGGAGACATGAGCAGTAAGGTATTCTCTTTTAACTAGATCTTTACCTTAATTCTTGAGCTAGGGTTCAACATGATGTATTTGATAGAGCCTTGGATG
The DNA here is from genome assembly GCA_013398295.1 of Chionis minor. NCBI lineage: Eukaryota > Metazoa > Chordata > Aves > Charadriiformes > Chionidae > Chionis > Chionis minor. The sequence continues at coordinate 46,546 of VZSF01008981.1, read as the reverse complement.
TTCTCAGTCCATGACACCAGCCAGGTAACCTTGTTATCATGCCGGACCTCCTTCCATTTGTGACCTGGCGGAGGGGGAGGGATCTTGGAATCCCTGCAGAGAATTACAAAACAGCAAATAAAAACTATTTAAAGAGACTTGAATAGTGTCAGAGAAAGTAATAAATACCATCACACAAAGAAAGCAAAGGGTGAGAAACTGAGGCATATTTCCTACATATTTCCACCAGCAGGAAATCAAGTGAAGCAAACTGAACAAAGATCTGAAACGTAACTGCTATCAGTATGTATCTGCTGAAGAATTACACTATAGGTTGCCAGGACCAGCTTTGATTTGAGGACGCTGCAATAGTGCAGACACTTATCAGGACAAGACTGAAAAGCAGCCCACTGAACCTCAGCCTTTGATGTCAGGGAAGGCAAACTAGGGCAACCTACCTAGAAGAAAATTAATTTCTAGCAATACTAGCAGTAAGGACTGTTTAAGCAGATGTAGGCTGTAGGCAGGAGGAAAAAAAAAATGTTGACAAAATCATGTTGACAAAGTTCTACACGAAACCCAAGATGGTCTTATTCAGTCTTTGCTTGTATGACCAAGTTTCTTTTCCATAGAAGAATAAGATAAGCAGCATATTTCTACAAGCTTGAATAACAACCTATATAGGATTTCAAAAAAGAAGGTATCCTATCTATAAAGCAAAGCAAAGGTGTGAAGTGCTCACTTGCTGCAGTTAATAATGATGTCTTCTGGCATGATGCGTCTCTTCAACATGCCCATTTTGGGATGGTTCCCACGACCTCGGAAGAGGCCTGGGGGTTCAATCTTAAAGTTGGCAATCCTCTCCTTGTGGTTGTCCATCACGCAGTAACCATATTCCTTCAATAGCCGCTCATTCTCCTCCTTGATTTTCTGGAAAAAGCCAAAAGCAAAGACGATATGGCATACCCAGCACTATACACCTATCTCTAAATGCCAAGACTTAAAAAAAGTGGTATTTGCACCACATTAATGCTGAAGACCCAATTCAAAACCAGACCCTTATCATGTCAAGTGTTGTATCGACACACAGAGCAACTGTCCAGAAAAGCATTCATAAAATGCAAGCAGCAGAAACCAACTGGAAAAAGGGAAAGAACGTGTGAAAACTCTCTTAAAACTTGTATTTTAGGGAAACGGACTAGGGCTGGTGAAGACAGCTACAATTTTGCCACAGTAGAGGCATTTACCTCTATCCACAAACCACGGCTACAAGGGCAACCCCAGCACACTACTGATGCTTTGTAGTCTATACCCAGCATTCAACATCCACTGGACTTTACATCTTGTTGTTTATGTATAAAAACATCTCTGTGTTTGAACTTGCATCAGCAAGCAGGCAGAGGAATGTCTCCAGTCTGCCACATGTCAAGCCTGTGTCAGCAAATGGTCTCATAAGCAGATCACAGCCTCCCAAGTAAAAATGTGCTGAGATTTCACTGCATACTTCTGTGCTTTAACTCTAATTATATAGAAGGAAAGATAAAAACATTGCAGCTCAAAATAAAACATCTAACCCATAGACAGTACTGCTGCGCCAGCTAAGAAACTAACAGAAAAAGCCACTTCTCCTGCATTGTAATAGCTACCACAGAGAGGAACTGAGAAGGGCTCACCCACGTTTATCAAATGGAAATAGCAGTAAGACATGGGCTTTCTATTCTGGTGGGACCCCTCTGACCCCAAAGGCCGCAATTCCAGGCTACTGGGCCCCTCACTCAAAGGACAATTACCGCAGTGTTGCAACAGATCAACTGAGAACTTGGGGCAAGTTTCCAACTTCCATTGCAGTAAGTCTCAGTCATCCAAAAACTATTTAATTCTCTCCCCACAAGCCACTGTAGCCACGCTACCGGGAAATAAAGTTTGCTTTTTATTCAGAAAGCTGCATTACCCAATATTTAAGATTTGTTCTCTCATTTTATTCACTAATGTCATTACGGCATCCCTCGTACCATCCCCAATTTTGCCTTCCAAACTCAAGGAGCTTCCAAAATAAAAAAAAAAAAAAATCTATCCTTAACTGAGTACCCACTGCTCATTATTGGCCAGGGACCAAGGCTCTCATGGAGGTAGCAACTCTGATTCTCTTTATTTACCTAAGCAGGATCAGGAGCCTTAGCCCTATCAATGTCATTTTAAGTCAGGATGAAGAGTCAGCTGTAAACACAGGGCTCTGCCCTACGTGAGCTGCAGGGTAAAGATTCCTCCAGTTAATACAAAAGTAGTAATCTGAAAGCTAGTGAACACCAAGTTATAAATGGCAAGGCCAGCAGAGGAATGATTACACAAATATGTTTACAAGCCAGCGAAGACACAAGAAGTCTCCTAGAATTCCCTCTGGTACCTGTTTCTCCTCCTTGGACATCTGTTTCCTAGCTTCCGACTGAGCTTTGAAGTACTGGCTCATGTGGGTGAAGTCACACTTGCTGAGGTTGGTGATAGTGCTTTTCTCTTCAGAGGTCATTTCCTTGCAGAAAGAAAGTAGTGCGTTAAGTTTTCATACATCGTAAGTTTTCACACGTAGTAGAGCTTCACCTACCCCAGGCAGTTTAAAGAGGAACAATAGACAGGTTCTCACAATAAACCCCCAGGAATCCCCAAATTCTTGCACATGTTCACTCTAGCTAAGGTCAAAGAGCAAAGGACAAGAAGCAGAGTGTATGGGGTGCTGGCCTTCCAGCTGTCTGATCTCTGCGAGCGCTGGGCAATGCTGTGTTACCTCCTAAAGTGCTCTCATGCTGAACAGTGCCTGGGACTCTTGAGGGATAGGGAGAAAAATCCAGTAACCCATCAGGGAAAACTGCATTAACCGATGTAAAGGTTTGATCTTATGGCTGGTAAGATGATGGAGGTGACTTAGGTCTTTCGAAGGGGTTTCCTTCTAGTATAAAGCTGGCTCTTCAACAAGGCCAGTAACCGTCAGATCAGCTACACCCTGTCATGCCGTAAATAGGCAAATTTGTTTGGAGGAAATCTGACTTTGTTGGTTTAGAAAAGTACTTATGACAGAGTCTTTCCCGGTGAAACAGCAGGATAAACTGGAAACTGCACAGCTACAATCTGAGGTAGCTTTTAGTTGCCATAAGCTAACCTTCCTACGCATGGAACAGCAGCCCCTTTTCAGTGGCCAGTGCTGAGGAGACACCAGCCATGCCTGCAGTCACCGCAGCCCAGCACTGCGTGCATACCTTTCTCCAGTCTTTGAAAAAGTTTTTCCTGAAGATCTCCTTCGTAGTGTACTCATGATCAAGCATTTTTGCAAAGAATGTGGCAACTTCTTCTGCTTTGGTACTCAGCTTCATGACTTTACCTACAAAGAAAGGGTTTATTTTTAAAGAAAGTGGTAAACAGGAATTGAAGCCAGAAAGAGGACATCGTAATTACCTTAAAGGACACAGTATTTTTACCACAGAGGATTTTTTCTTAAAAACATTACATAGTACAGCAAATTGGATTGACAAAGGAAACAGAGGAGCAGAATTGCTTGACTTTCATCATAAACATTTTGAAAAAAGTTTCCTCTGGAATCTAAACATTAGAAAAAGCAATAGCAATAGCAATCTGATGTCAGACAGATCTGAGAGACGCAGGGCAGGAAGGGGAAAAGGCCTCCTGCAGGAAACCCTATGATGAGAGACACCCCAGTGGTGTGTACGCTCCTGGGGAGCTACTGCTGTTTGAAGTGAAAGAGGCAAGGGATTTTATTAAATTTCATATTCTGGCACTCAGACATATGGGAAATACAGTCTCTGTATTCCTCTTCTACCCCCAGAGGGACTCCGCTTTGGAACACCCCTTCTCGCCTTTAGCTATTTCTAGCCAGGAAGAGCCCTTCCTATGGATATGCCACAAACAGGTTGGAAAGCAGTGCCAAATATTTAATTCCCCTTCATTGCAGGGAGACGTGTCAGGATTCTGCTAATCGTTCCCTTTGCCGTGGGAATGCACTCGCTGTGTCTCCAAATGAGGCTCAAAAGCTAGTCGTTTTTAAGAAAGGCTGAGCTCTCAGCAAATAGAGAGGTCACGTTCCAGCTTATCTGCAAGACTGCAGTACAAAGTGAAATTACTGCAAGGGAAGGCTTCAAAACACAAGGGAAACAAGGCTGCTGCAACACAGAAGCTGAGGATTCAACATCTAACATTCCTATCGAACGTCTTTTTGGTCCAGACAACACGTGAGGTGTCAGTGATCCCTGCGAAGGGTTTTGCATGCAGCTCACATCTACAGCTAGTTGCAAGAAATATTTGAAGTCCCAATGGGCTGGCAGACAGTCAACACCTGTGGATTTTTTAATGATCATTTTACTGCACAAAAGTCAATACAAGAAACAGTACTGTTGATTCTATGCTCTTGGAAAAAAAATACCACACTTTTGATTCACTAGTGTTTTTAAAAGTTGCATCATCTCCAAAATTAAAGCATGGGAGTCAGCCATAAAACTTTAAGATCTATAAACCCTTAGCAAAAGGTCCTCTCAGTGATCTGAGAATATTCCACAATTAAATTAAACCAACAGTAACTCTGCCAATTTTTAAGCTGCAAGCTAAAATACAGCATTTGTTTGCTTATAACAGGAAATGGGGGAAGGGAGAGACATCAAGGGAAACGGTTTTTCCAGGCCGCAAGTCTAGCTTGAAAGAGGCTATCAAATGAGTAACATGTTATGGGGCTAAAACAACTACTATTTTCCCCAAACAGCTGAAGGCTCATTCACCTTTCTCTAATCACTTTAGAATATATTTCATTGTACTCAATTTCATCTTTTTTTTACAAGGGTTTGAAAAGGCTCTCAGGAACAGGGCTGGACGTTTAAAGAAATTAAGAGATTTATTCCAGAGCCGTGAATATGAGTTACCTGACTTAAAAACTGAAAACCACAGAGCAACCAGGGGATGTAAGCGGAAGAGACCACACGGCCGTGACTGAAACGCAACTGCCACCATCTTACTTTGCTGTATCTACAGAAAAACATGCAAGTCCTCTGGGGCACGAGCAGTAGCTTGTTAACCCACAGTCACTCAAACATATAGTCACACCCTAAAAGATGGTTTTGGCATTTCAAGCTCCTTCACCGAGTCTGGTAGTGCAGGCACTAACAATAGCTCCAGCAGTCATTACATGAGCTGGAACCAGGCAGCCTCACGGCAGCGCAATCACTATGCGAAGGACGGATTCCTCCAGCGAGAGCCAGCAGCCTGGCAGCTGGCTGGCCAGCCGTAGCGTGATTATTGGACTCTACAAATCATCCTAGGATAATCTCGAAATTAGACAACGTCTTGTGAGCACAGACAGCAGCTCCCAGCAGCTGCTGTGTAAGTCAGACATCTGATTTTTTTTTTTGCCTAGTTTCTCAAGGAAGACTTAAGTATTATGGCTTAATTTGCCAGAACCCCCTGCCCACCCTGTAATTGTTGAGCTCTCTGATGAACTTCTGCCATGACAGAGGCTGCAAAAATCCCTGCACTTCCTAGAGGTTTTGTAAAATAGATGGCTAGGTAGACGAGAATTTTATTACCAAAGGGATAGCTATACTGCAATTTGTCCCTTTCCTCTTCGCTAGACAGCAGGAGAGATTCGCACATTCTTCAATAGAGGGAAAAAATTTCTAAGTTTGTATCAAGTTCTTCTCAAACCCCAAGAAAGAAGTCTGTAGACGTCCCTGATCACTATGTTGCTTACTTGGAGATAGCCTTTAATAGGATGCAAGATGTTTATTTCACTACATTGTTGCCGAAAATGAATGCCACCTGTTTCTCAGTATTTAAAAACACTGTGTCATGTCACATGAAAACAGCACATTGCTCCTGGAAGGGTTCCATGCACAGATGTCCCCTTCACCAAAAAAATTACATTTTCATCCATTCAAATTCCTCCCACTTAATTCAATCCTGGGTCAATTTGATCCTTCATTTAACATGATCACGGACTAAAAGGAAACACACGGGTCAAGTCCGGTCTCCAGCAGGCATTGCATATAATCGCTTCCACATGAGCCTCTAACAACCAGTCAGCCCAGCACATTAGAATCCACACACAGTGGTTAGCGAGTGGGACCACGACTTACACCAGAGGGCTGTGTCCTTCAGGCCAGGGTCATCCCATGCATTCCTACAAGATCCTTATCATCTGCATCAAAATTCAGTTGTCTTTTATTCTGCTCATGCCACCAAATGATCACAAATTTCACCACAGATGACAGAAGTTGCAATTCATAAGGTTAAAGAAAAGAGAGCAAGTCTAGTGGTGACCAGTGATGAAATAGCTACAATTATGTATTCTGCTGGTTTTACACTGCTACTCTCAGGCATAAGACACTCACACACTGTTGAGGAACCTGAGAGATTTATCATCATAACAGAGTGAGAACAAGTTCATCTCTGTGTTAGCAGAATTCAGCAGGCTCTTCCTTTACTTCTATAGATTGTTCCTTCACTTAACCTTTGAGGAACTTCTTTTAAGCTAACCACTAAAACAAAACCACCTCCTCATCTCTTCAGTCCCCGGAAGAACACCATAATACCCTGAGAATGTTTATTTCTCTTCCCAGCAAGTGGAAACACAGATTAACTCACCATCATAATAAAACTTGACATTTTCAGGCAGAGGTTCATACGGTGGAGCAAATACAGGACCTTTGTGCTCTAGGAACTTCCACTTAATGCCTTCAGGGTAGCGCTCTTCTTCCCACCTTCAAGAGAGAAATGTGAACCAACACAGTTTTAAGCTCCTAATCTTCATTTTATTACTATGTGGGTATAAAAGTATGCTAAAGAAAATCAGCAAGCAATCATTGCTTTGCCAGGCACAGAAAAGTATAAATATTCAACGCACCACCACCGTTTAATATTTTTTTCCTCCCTCCTTTTTAAAAAAATAGCACAGCCATGTCCATGAACAGGAGACCTTGGGTCCCAGGTTATCAGATGACACCATAGTCCTCACCTCCCACTTCCTGCTCTTTTCATAAAAATCACACAGCTGAAAAAGCTTAGAACTTAAGAAAATGAAGAAGTCAGCCTTGTAGAACAGCTAGGATCATGCCAAATTAGAGTCAGCTGTGATCCAACATCAGGTCCAGGATGCCTGCTCAGCAAAGCCAAACAATTGTATATTATGCAGCTGCTTTCAGATGTGGACAAGTATGCCATTAAGGGCAGAGATAAAGAAACAGATGTTCATTTACGACCTAAATGAGAACAAACCTGCTCAGACAAGACTGAAACCTGCTCTGTCATTTAAAATTCATTCCAATCTTTTGGGTAAGAAAAGCATACTTGAAGGAACACAGAGGAGCACAGGAAAATCGCAAACTTGCCTTAAAGCACCTCTACAACAACATTTTGCAAAGGATGCATTAGGTATCAAAACCCAGCAAGGTAGGCGCCACCAATCCTACATTCCAACGGAACAAACTCACAGGGTGAGCAATTCATCCACAGAGAAAAGGGGTCCTGCCAGGCCAGTATCCTTCCCCCAGTTCCCAGTACCGTGTGCCGAAGCCACTAATTCCTCCCCACACTCCTCCCCTTCCCCCTATGCTTCTTTCATGATTACCAGAACATTACTGCTACATGCTGCTGGCATAGGATTCCCTGCTGAGAAAGGCTATTTTACCTCAGTGATTAATCAACTGGAAGACCATTAACCTGCCACAGCACTCAGTCTTTGAATCGCCCAGACAACTTTGTTGAGCAGCCATGACAATAAAAGCCGAAAGTTTAAGCTTCCCTCTAGTGTCAGCTCTATGGAGTAATCCCACTCTGGGTGCAAGAGCAGCTGAGAAGAGACATGCATGTACTGCCAGCATCTCAGGAACTGCGATATACAAATACTTCATCCCTACTCAGATAACGGGCTTGCTGTACAGAAGGGTAAGCACTGTACAGAGGAAAAAAAAAGACCTTCTGCTAGAAGACACTCAAAACGCTTCACTGGTGGCTGTACATCAATAATTTACGAACACCACCAGTTGTAAGGGACACGGTGCTTTGCTATAGTTAGAAAGGCACCATTTTCAACCACAGCACTAGACCCGACTTTTTCTTAAGAGAAGCACAGTAACATCTTTAACAGCAAAGCACATAATCCCAGCGATCAGTACAAAACCCGCATGTTAGATTTCAGTCCCTGGCTGGGAAGAAGGCTCAAGTCAACTATGTTGATATAAGAAACTAATATTGACATTTGAAGTCTAGGTCCCAAATATTTACATTCCTAATGATTGTTTTTTAAATTAATTAGAAGCTAGAAATCTAAATATTTTGTCAAACACAGGCCTAGGTTCCTTCCAGCAAAATAAATCTAAACCATTCGCGTCTCCTCCCAGCCAGTAAAAGGTTATCCTCTCCGAAAACGAATATTTTTATTCCAGTAAGAAAAAATGAGCGGATCATTCACAGTAGCTACTACTTTACAGGACAGGTTTGTCATTCTTGCTTTTCAGCCATGGCTTTTTAAGATTTATCACTCTGGTATTTACTGCATGAGAAATTCTGTTTCTCTACCCATTCCTCTTATTTTGTATAGGATGTGTGTAGAAGGAGTACTAGAAAGGTAGTAGTTTAAACAGAGAGCTGAAGCACATTGTGCCTTTTGGGAGGGCTACAAGGAAACGTGGGATCCACGGGGTGGTTTCTAAGCCAAAAGCTACCAGAAGGTTTGCCACGAGAAGATCACAAACCATTCCCAATCCCACCTCCACCTTCCTAACCCTCGTACAGAAGCGTTAAGACAAAAGGTAAAGCAAGCCTCCTGAGGTTAGCTAATTTTTCATCCTCATTTGGTTTTAAACAATAAAAGCACTACAGCAACACTGCCCAAGGTAGCACCTGGTCCCGAAGCAACGTTCTACGAATGGTTTTGTGGGAGAAAGGAGAACGCTGCCTATTAGGAAAGCTGTCTTACCGATTTCAGCAGAAATTGTGCTCATCGGTCATACAGGTTACGTTGATTAAATCCTGTATCAAACCTGACGAAGAAAGCCAGGGTGGCTCAGGACTGTAAAGTTGGGAAGGGTTTTTCAAGTGGAATGAAAATAGAAAAGATTCTTAGGAAAAGAACCCCAGAATATACCTCGGGGATATGTTATTTCAAGGAAATGAACTTGCTATAACACTAGGTGGGAGAAGTGCTCACAAGGTATACTTCTGGATCACATATTCTTCACACACTGACAGGGTGTGAAAATGACCTCTAAAATAGAGTTCCACATGGTGATGAACGGGGCCAATGCCTCGGGAATGTCTAGCGTCAAGTATTCACCTAAGTCAGGATGGAAACTCTCAAGGCAGCAAGCACTTGAGGAAGCAGCCAAAAAAAGGTATCAGATGTTCAGAAAACTGATTCAGATGGAACCTAAAATGCCCTTAAGAGACACAACTGAAGTGTAGATGAAACCCTGGACAGCAAAGACACGCCATACAAAGCTGCAGATGGACGACAGGAACATCAGAAGGATGTAGTTACCTACTGCCAAATTTTGCAAAACCTGCTTTCAAAGGCAGTTTTTCTCAGCAGTAAGCACAAATCGCAGAGCTTAACACAGCTACCTGGGACTGTGCTGCCAAGGCAGGTGAGGGGAGAACACAATGGCTTTCCAGAAAAGGTTTTCTGTTGAAGAATTACAGACTACAACAAAAGGGAGCTGTGATAACAGAATATTAAGTTAGACAGAACCAGCAAGGGCAGCTGAGACAAAGCCAAAAAGACAACAGATCCTGAAGGCTTAGAGACCTTCTGTAGCTTCCTATTGCTTCGTGTCCCTCTAGTTTGTTAATGTCAAAGCACATTAAAAATATGCTGTCAAAGGGATCAGGAAAAAAGTGGATTGCACAAAAAAAAAAAAGCCACCACAGGATAGTTTTAAGGAGGGGCCTGAAAACCAAAATTCCAAAAGAGTATACAAGTATGAAAAAAAAATATGCAAGTGCAGATGTTCTGAGAAAGTGGTAATGATCAAAGAGAACTATGCAAAGACTATGAACACTACAGAAGAATTTTTCTTTTTAAAGGTAAATCAGTAAGAGTGACAATAAAGGGGTAAAAGACTGAACCTGCAAAGAACGAGAGATTGCAAACGCCTTCCCCAACACTACAGATCTATTAAAAATAGCCAAATGATCTAAGAAAACACTTAAGGAAACATCATCCCCAAAAGGTCTTAAAAATACATTACGGGTGAGTACAGGAGTGCAGAACACACATACGCTTTTGAAAACCACATACGCATTAAAATGAGAGAAGTCCTAAGGTCCAAACTTCAAAACACACAAGTAATAGCTTCTCAAATCCAGCAATAACAATAGCTTAAATTACTGTGGGTAGTTAAAAAAAAAAAATCCAGCAGGTTTCTTACACAGAGCACTACTGATGCAGCACAGGCCTGTCCTCCAAATGAACCACAAAGTTCAGATTTATTTAAAATAGGTTCTAAAAAAGTGAAAAGTGAGGGAAAGCACAACTTCAGTTGGTCAGTGGTGTTACTTTAGGGGTCTTGGGCAAGAGAGAAAGTGCTTTCCATTCAAAACTTATTTTCAAAATTCATTATTCAAACAGCCCAAGTTTAAGGTCACTTGACCAACTTTCATTTTTGTGCCAGAGGCAGGAGCAGTTTTGACAGGCACACAGTTGACATCTGGCTATACCAAAAAAGGTATTTCGCTTCTACTTCAGCGGATAAACATAGTGAATGAGATATTTATTTAGAGCTTACCAGAGCGTAAGCCAATAATTCAGAACAAATCCTCACGAATCAATGAAAGCAAGCCAGATGGGCTTATTCAGTCAGAATGGGAGGTAACAGGGAAAGTCCATGTGCAGAAGGTAGCCCACACCGTTGATATATAGTTACCATTTCCATTTTTGCTCCTCTTCTTTTTTCGGCTTCTTTCTCTTGTCTGCTTCAGGGACTTTCTTATCTTTGCTCTTAGCTTTCTTTGCTTTGCTGTCCTGCAAAATGAGTAAGAAATTGTTGGAACAAGCTATTGTACTTCCCTTCTCCCTGAAAAGATGTTTTAAAACTAAAACGCTGTCTCTCTTGGGGTATATAAATTTGACCACAAACAACTGAATTCCTGTGGCCTCACTACATACATGCACTCTTAGATCACCCTATTAAGTCAAAAGCCTGCTGATGGTGCCACTTATTTTTTAAGCCAAATTCTTTTACTTTACACTCGGGACATGCAAAGCGTACACACAGCCAGTTATTCTGCCTCACCTGATAAGTGGCCAGTCTGGGCCACAGTAACACGATTGCTTAGTTATAGAAACACCCCTCCATATAGAAACACGCCTGCACCAGTGTATCTCGTCTGGCGAACGCTACAGAGCGCACTCACAGCACTGTGAGGTGGCTTCTGGGGACGTCCTGGTATATGCTCACTACAGAGACGCTTTCAATGAGCTGAAGAATGAATCGTGTTGCCAGGAGGTGCTTGCAACAAGTGCCTCACAAGGGTATCTTCTCTAGACGAGAAGCACAGTTCATTAGCCTCAAATTACGGCTAACCTCCCTCCACCAAGTCCCCCTCCAAAGAAATTTGCGCCCTGGGCTTCATCTAAAAGCTTTAAGCGTCTTTCTAGCAGGATTTCTATCTCGGATTCATCTCCTGTGCTTCTGAACCGTGCTACATCATCTTTGCAATTACCAGATGTTGTTAGTAAGGCTGCTCTACCCTCTGCCAGCTACTTAACAGAAGGACTGTGAATTGCCTGGAACAGGCTAGAAGTTCACATCCTGGAGGCATCTTCTCCATTCATTGTTTTAAGAGTAGGATAAAGTTTTCCTGACTTTTTATATATTGCGGCTTGGGTAAGTTAACCTGCACCATAGGTGCAGTTCTATCACCTGCAGCTTTGTCCCAGACTGGCCCCTGCCTCCTTACCCTTGGATCAGATTCCCCCCGCTCTACATAATTCAACACCAAATTGACAGCCTTGCTTTTCTTCATCATAGAAATAAACTCCTCTTTCACATTACCTCTTCTTCTTCTTGTTTCCTTTTCTTTGCTTTCTTGATGTCTTCTGTTTTGATTTTCTTGGGTTTGTAGTCAGCACTGTAAGAACAAAAAAGACCAGCTGATGAAAATAACCAATCTTCCGAGTACAAAAAAATAAAGAGAAGTCATACATACACAAAGTTTGTGCACACAAGTTCACAGTATTTCTGGTATACTTAATTTCTAAAGAATACAATTTTATGCCCCAGCATCTGAAGACTGAATAATCCCTATCCAGCAAAACAGCCGCTACAAGCTTCAGACTGTTGAAGCAAAAATCTTCCTTGATAAAGAATCAATTCAAAAGCATTAGTAGCCACCCAGTGATTACATGGGATGGGATAAATGGGCTAAAGCTTTGTGGCATGTTCTACCCCGACTCCTTTTCCCATCATCAGTCTGGGATCTGCCCACAAGGCTCACTTTTTGCATTCCCCACTAGTTCAAACAATACCAAAATTGACTACTGGCAAATTCTTAATCTTTCCATTGCAGACATGAGATGGGAGGTCACAAAAACTTAACAGAAGGCAGCAAATGATTACACAAAAGAGAAGATGTCACACCCATCTCTCTTGGAAACTGAGAAACACCACAGAGGGACAGAACGTCACCATGGTTAAACCCCTCCGACCCTTTAACTCCAGACTGTAATAAAATCACACTATCTAAAGAGCTGGATGCACAGCAACGGTGACAGATCACAGCGTGATGTAACTAGGCTTTTATTTTTCTGGGTAGGTCACTATATCAGGCAAACAACATGTGAATTTTTCTTTTGATTTAGAGATAAAAATCCTGAGCATAACCCACGACATACTTAGACTCTAGGTGAATCATGCCAAGCGGTGCAGGCAAACTCCCCCTCACCCCCAAACAAGCTGACAATGCATTTTCTTCCTCTTGTGCAGTCATTTCCTCACCCAGCAGAAACCACTGCAGCCACTCGGCCAGCATTAATACCTCACTTGCTCAGATTGATGTTTTACAGTCTTCATCAGTGTCTTCTCTCTACCTACCTTCTGGTTTTTTTTCCTTTTTTATTTACTAGCACTGCAACATTTCACAGCATCATCTGCAGAACCAGGCAATGGTATTTTGTCTTGGACAGCAAAAATAATATCCTTGTCCTGCTCAGAGAACTTGTAACAGCATAAGGAGCCTAGTCTGAGATCTCCAGTCACCTCTCTGAACGAGTTCGTGCTGACAACCTAAAATCCCACCTGCTCCCTCGAGATGTTACCTTTCTAAAACTAAAGGCAAACATTCAAGTCACCAGCGCCCACGCCACTTACTCATCATCTTCTCGTGGTCTCTTCAGGGGTTTGGAGTCCTCTTTAGGAGACGCATAAAACCCATCATCATCTGGTTCATCTTTAATACGTGGTGGACTACAAAAAGAAGCAAAGAAAGGAGGTTGTAACTTCAAAAAGGAAGTTTCTTGGAAACCAGAAACAACTCAGTTTTAAGAAATGATCAGCTGTAAAATGGGCATGTCTTCCAGTCCTGGAACGTGTTGACATCCTAAGACCATGAAGACCTGAGGTGTGTCATTCTCTGAATATCCAAAAGACAGCATAAGGAGAAGTCTTTCAGCACCTACATATCTACCCTTTCTCAAGAAACATCCATTTCAACTGCTTAGATTTCACTGTACTACTTTACGGTTTTGAATAAAAATTGTAGCTTCCAACATTTTCAAACATTCTTAAAAGAGAACTGAAATGCATGCATGTGTGCAGTCAGAGGGCATTATTTAGTTTCAACTTAATATCATTATTGAGCCTGATAAGATAGAGAAAGATTATCAACTAAACAAAGACTTGAAAGCTATTCCCCTGAATCTTTTGCCAGCTAAATAGTGAGGCATGTGAAAACCAGAGAAGGAAACAAAGATTTGGCAAAGTTAAACTGATCAGTCTATTTTCACTATCCAAACTGTGGGAAGCAAGTAATCCTGTCCCTTTCAACAGATCACAAATATTAAGTTAGGCTGAACATTTTCAACCATAATGTCCCAAGACACCAGTAGTAAGAAAAAAAAAAAAAGAGTGCAAGACAGACTATCCCTTTAAACAAACTCATTATTGCTAGATTTCATAGAAGCATTTCACTTATCTTCATAAAGAAAAAGATGTATCAAAGAGTCCAAAATTACATTTTGAAGCACTTAGCGCTGCTCCACTCAGGTAGAAAAAAGTAACAGTGCCATCTTGGGCTTTCCTATTCATATTCAATCAGCAATTTCTGTATCAAATTGACTCAGTTTCCAAGTCAACATGCGGATTTTGCAATTGGATGGAGTGGGAGAAAAAAAAGCAGCATTCTGCTTTGTAGATCACAGTCAGCAAGAGACATTCTGGAGTCTTATTTTAGCTGGTAATGCGTCCATGAAGCAGAACAAGGCAGTTTGCTCTTTCACAGCTCTAAAGCCACTGCAGTGCTGGCAGATGCAACGCAGGGGAAACAGATACGTGCTGCTATAAGAAGCCATTTCTGTGGCATCGCCTGTGATTAGCTAAGACACAATTCTGCAGCACGTAGACAGTTGCAAAACATCTATGGAAAAAGAAGTGTTTGTCCCATTTAATTTATTCTCCCTTCCAGGCAGAAATCTAGAACTGCTGTTCATTAAGCTGCTAGGAATTTTATCTAGTCTATTTTAACACTGAAATATTTTGCAATGTTCCGTAATAGCAGGAAATAAAGTGTGATTATATTAAAAGAAAGGAGCTGTAAGACCAAGCTGAACCTTGACTTGCATTGTTCCCAAGACTGTAACATTGCTCATCCTACCAAGTCTTAAGGAAGAAAAACAAAACCATCTGAGTGAGGACATTTTTCTCTGGTGAATTTGCAAAAAAAGAAAAAAAACCCAAACATTTAAGCAGGAAAAAATAAAATAATTACTTTACTCTTAGCCAGCTTTTGGCCCTGAAGAAAGCACAATTGTGATGGCTCCTTTGGGCTTTCCTCAAACACACAAAAAAATGCTCTTGGACCTACAGATGACCTAGTTACCTTGATATGAGAACACCCAATATCCCTGGTGAGATTAGCACATGTATGCAATTCTGCTGAATAGCGGAGACTAGAAAGAGTTATTATTAACTGTCTCCTACACCATGAAACACCTCAACGTCATTGCTTTCTATTTCCAGAGTATCCCTAAAAGGGCCTGGAGAGGGCGCCTCTTCCCTGTGCCAAGCATAACTACTTAGTTTGCATTTTTAAATAGGAGTAAGAAAATGAAACAGATTGAGGAACTCATGTCAAGAGGGTACATTTAAAATATACAAAGAACAACTAGCAGGCATGGACTAGACAAGTGTCTTCTCCCAACCTCTCTGCGCACACAGAACATGGTGAGACTGGAAGGATATCTTTTTTTTAAGTGGATTCATAAAGCTAGACATACGACTGAAAGCTTTTCTGGACTAACAGATATGAACACATGCACCCACCATACCACAGACCTCCAATAAGTCAGTGGACCCGATTTACCAGTCTCAAAATAACCAATGGCTGGATTTAATTTTAAACAAGTCACAAGAGATCTTGGTCGATCAACTATTCAGAAACAGTACTCTTCTATCAATTGCTCGCTTCAGGTTTTTGATAAGACTACTTAGTAAAGACTGATACAACACCCAAGTCCAGGAGCCTCTATTTTCAGCAGGAATTTAGTACAGTAGGACACCTAGACATTTTCTGAAGGGACTTCTGATTTTACACAAGCACCCTCCTTACTTGTCACTCCTCTGCAAAAAGGCTTTAGGCTGTAGTCACTTACAGGAGAAGCCCTCAGAGGCAATCTGGACTGTCTTTACAAGACCTTGTCTCCAGAGGACTGCCTGCAGGGTTCAAGTACCAATTTTACAACAGAGGTTCTTTCATCTCCAGCTACCAATGTTTCCATAGTTCAATCTATCCTAGACAGAATTCAACTATTTAATACTTGGACAAACCCAGCACGTGCAGGCAGATTCCAGGTATTCAACAGCTCCCATCTCCAGTACTAGTAAGCAGACTAATTACCAGTTCCTGGCACTGAGACGACTATACTGTCTGAAGGGGTCAAAAGCATTCTGATTTTTCCCCAACACCAAGTAGGAGGAGTCAAACACTGAGGAAGTCAGACTACTGCTTTTTCCAGATCATAGATCTCACTTCTTACCTGGAGAAACCATTTTCCTTTTCTTTCTTTATTTTTATATCACCAGAAGATGACTTCATCTGAAAAAGAACAAAAAATAGCAGCTGATTAGCACTGCCCAGAGTACTTTATGTTTTTCCAACATGCAACACAGGCAGGGTATATAACTTGTGGAAGGAACCAAAGGGCACTGTGGCCATATCTTCATCCTCTGTAGCCCTCAGTGACCTACACGACACACCAGAAAGGCAACATTTTCTGTAAGTCTTAGTCAATTCAGTATTTTCTGGCCCTGCAATTGCTTCAATAGATTGAAGTATATAGTTTGTCCAACTTGTCTATGTTTGTCCTTGCATGGAAAGAACGTGATCAAACAGATTTTTCTCTCTTGACTCTGAATCTAAGCTTGGCAAAGTGAAAAGTAACAGAGGAAAAAAACGTAGAGCCAATGGACACAGCACCACTGTGAACTGTTTCCATTCACAATACCTGCAGATAAAGCCCTTACAAGTTCATACCTAACACTCCACAAAACGAGTCTGTGGGTCAACACTGGGATAGTTCTCTCCACGTTGATAAAAACTTGGAAGTAGAAGCTACATCTAACCCACTGAGTTTGCACCATTTAGTAGTATAAACCAGAAGCATCATTTTGTCTCTCCTACAGAAGACACCTACCTTCTCTTCCTTTCTCTTCTCCTTGTCTTTATCTTTGTGTTTGTCTTTGTGTTTCTCTGAGCTGCCATCTTTGTGTTTGGTTTTCTCCTTGTCTTTGTGTTTCTTTTCCGAGGAATCTTTGTGCTCACTGCAAAACAAAAGAGTACGTTTGCAGAGAGGAACACGAGGAGATTTGACTAATACAGACAACTTCCAGTGGTAAAGAGTCACAGGTTTTGATGATTACAAAACCTACAAAATAAGTGATCACCTTAACAGGAAGGTCCACCAGAGTCTCCTGTCACATGCCATCCATTCTCCTCAGGAGGAAGAGGAACAGGAGGGGAACATACCACAAAACCACAGCCGCCAAGCGCTCTGCTTCAGGAAAACCCCTGTCAGCCTGGATTGCTGAGGAAATCCACAGCTGCTACACTTGGAGCTCAACACTTTAGGCTGAATCCCCACCGTCTCTGCTTTTCCTCTCTTTTCTAGTCCATGTAAAGGTCACAGGAACAGAGCCGCTAGTCCCGTCAATGCCCATGTCAGCTTTTGCTCAGACAACAGTTTGTCACTGTAGCAGCTCTCATCTCTGGACCTTAAAAGAGAAAACCGCTGATCTCTATTATTCCCAAACAGATGGGAAAACCGGAGCAAACAGGATATGTGATGTCCTTGTGTTTACGCAAAGTCAAACAGAAAAGGCAGGAATAAGGCTGCAGTCCTCACTCGGAGCCGTTCCACCAGCAGCGTCTCACCAGCGTGGTCAGGCCAGCTCTGCACAGCTGAGACAACCTGCCACGCAGGATGGGGACTCACCAAAGGTGTTTCCAAGTGAGAATCAGCTCTGTTACCACTCAGACTATGGACAGCAGTATCCGAAGTTTAATACCCAAAATTCTTCAGTCAGAACAGAGGAGAAAATGCCCCCAAGGAGAAGAAATCAACTTTTTTTCCCCCCTGATTTCTGAGACATTTTGGTAAATGGATCACATTTTGGATCACGTTTTCAAGTGTCAACCAGAAAGACACATGTCTGTTTTCAAGTGAAAATGAGTTTTCTCATGGAGTGATTTGACCCTTGGAGCCAGAAAGTGAGGAAACGCTCTCAGGAGATTCACAATAGAAACTGCAAGAACTGGCCAAGAGGATTAGCAGCACTGTTGTGGAAAGCCCAGCAGCAAGCCCGTCAATTCGACAAGCCTGCAATACACATTTATAACATTGTGTGGACTCTCCGAGGTCACCCTGGGCTTATGCAAGCCAAAGGCATGGTGGAAATCAGGCTGTTTTCTACTGGGCATGGTTAGGTACCAAGCAAGCTGCCTTCCTCGAGCTGGCAGTTCTTGCTCCTCCTTCCCCAGCACTTGACTCCCGTCACCGCTGCTCTCTGGGACACACTCTGCTTCTCCTTAAGACTACGCAATGCAAGGCAAAGCTCTACTACAGACAGGAAGCTTCCTTATTTCAGTTATTTCAACATTCAAGTGCAAGCCCAAACCAATCTGGGGGAACACAGCCATGAAAAACAGCAAGCCTGGAATGCCAGGTAAAAGTGTGATTTTTAAAAATGATACATGCTTCAAGTCTTCTTTCTATCATAAAAAACAGACTGCAAAAGGGTTGGATGTTTGATGGCTACGGAAAGCAAGCAGGAAATTAACCAGCACCCATAAAGCTTGCGTGTGATTAAGAGGAAGGCAACCACAGCCACAAATATGCCAACCTATACCCAGCTGTAGAACTGCAGAGCAAAGTCCAACATGAAGAGTTTCAAAGCTTCACGTAACACTAGCACGAATGGACCTGAACATGCAAAAGGTCCAAATTATTCACGCTCAGAGTAGTGCACACTCCAGTACGCACACACCGGCGCCTTCCAAGCCCAAGCAGCTAAAGCATGAAAATCCACCTCTGAAGGAAACCAGTATATTCACATTCTGTATCACATTAAAAGAGATCAGTAGGAAGAGAAACCAGTTTCATTTTAACTCTCTAGCAACATCTTTATGCTACATATAAAACTGTAAAGGAGTGTCTAAATATTAAAAGGCAACTGGCACTCTAGCAATTCTTGCAGATAGACACACAGCAGCACATGTTGCTTGTGAGTGAATTTTCAACAACTGCAGACTATTCTTACCCAGCAGATCGTGTTATGTACACTGTGTGATCAGGACATGCAAGTACTTACACAGAACATCCTGACACTTTCCAGATCTTGGAAATCCACGAGATGCCTGCTACGCTTGCTCAGATCTGACGTGCCAGTTTCTGTACCCTGTTTATGCATCAGTATCTCAGGCTCAAAACACCTATTTCATTTGCCTTTGCTCCGACTAGATTCTCATCAACAGTCAGAAAGCACAAACCCCACATGTGTTATTAGCAAGTTTTAAACTCAGGAAGGTCTGGAAGTTCTGACTTAGTATCTTGTACCGTTATCTGCATGCTATCTCCTTTGCCAGAGATTTAAGTTTTACAATTACAAAGGTATATCATCACACAGAAAAACCGTAATGAACAAACAGGCAAGGTTCAGACCCATTTTGTCCTCTACAAGTCTGCTTGCATCTATTTTCTGACTCCTCCTTGTTCCTATTTAGGATTTAAATCCTACCTGAAATAACATGTTTTACTCAGACAACAATTTGCATCTTCAAAGCATGGTACACACTGCTTGTTAGTTCTCTAAGGTAAAGTTCATGACGGTGTCTGTTGCTTGGGAGTTTGGAATAGCAAAGAAAAAGAACAGTTTAAATTTTCAAAAGCACCATATTCATTCTCTCTAGCAGCCAAAAGCACTAGCTTTCAGTATGTGACAGTAGAGCCCTGGGATGTATGCAAAACGTGACTAAAAAGCAAATTAACAGATAACAATCTACATCTGCAAAGCTAACGCTGAAAAAGTAAGAAAATCTCACTGGTCTAAAGAAGCAGCGACAATTTGTGTGTGTGTTGAATGCTTACACATGAACTGAACTATGGCTAGAATAAAAAAAGTGCTAAAAACTTAAGACTTGCTTAAGTAGCAGCTCAAATGACAGCCCTCTCAAAAGACACTAAGTGGCCACTATTGAAAAGCTCTTAACACAGTCTAACCTCAAGCTAAGATGTTTCAGCACTGGAGTCAGGATCAAGAAGTCTGGATTCCTGATTCAGTCTTAGTTGCTGTATTAATTATTTTTGTTTTTTAATCGCAAGACTATCCTTCCCCTTTGCTCTGCAGTGAGCAGTAAGATTTCTCACCAAAGCAATGTGGGCTAAGGTGACCCAAGGAAACTGCCTCCAATTTCCCTCTGCAGCTTCATTTTCAAAACAGCAGCATTGGTGGCTGGGTCCCCAGGTCCTGCTTTCTGCTCCTGCCGCTCCTGCTATGTGACTGGAAGAAATTCCCCAAATAAAAATCTGACTTCATGGGCTACTTGCTCGAATGTAAAAAAAAAAAAGCATCAATTTCTTTCCATCATTTGTAAGCAGACTGCTTGTCAGCCCTCCGTGTTTCGAGACACTGGACCACAGCTCAGACTTCCACAACTCAGTCCAAAACTTTCTGACATGTGAAAGGATGAATGCATGTGCCCCTCTTCCCTAGGAGGGCCTGAAATTTGCAGCTCTCAGAAAAGCTTACTTGGAAATGAGCTGATAACAAAGGCCTCAAGCAACAATCTGGAGAAGAGTAACTTTTTTTCCTCCAAAAGCAAAGCAAGTCACTCAGATATTAACTCGGCCAGCAAGCTGAGCAGCTTTGGTCTTTCATTTGGCTAAGATACTTATTCAGGCCTCCAGAGGAACACAATTTAACACCACACTAATCTCAAAAGAAAAGAGAGGGCAACAGGATGCCATCCTTACCCTGAAGAAGGAGTTTCAGCCTTCTATCAGAAAGCTGTTTCCAGACAACCCCGAAGTTATTATTAGGAGGGACTGGGAACAATTTAAAGATCAGAAGTCTGTCTTCCCAGCTGATTCAAAATGGGGTGGGGGGGGTGGTGTGTGTGGGGAATCACTTTTCTTTAAAGGAACCAAACACAACCACATAAAAAGGTCTTGAGACTGCACAGATCCAGATCATTTTATCCTGAATTTGTGTCTCAGTGCACTGTGGATCCTTTGTTACCTTTGCTGCACATACCCCTCTGCCAACAAGCCAGCTTGAAGTCACTGAAGTAGGACAGCAAAACCCCCGTAAGATTTAGAGAGAAGCTTCAGTGCAAGTCAGTCTGAACAGAGGACAACTGCATCATAAAACAGTTGTTCACAATTTGTTTTAGAAACACCCAGCTTTGCTGACAAAATAAAACCTTCCTTTTCACCCAGATCATTACAGTTGACCCACTGCGATGGCACTGTTTTACACCTCTGAAGATGCTTAGTGCTGACAGCCTGCACTGTTGGGTTTTTGTTTCAACGGTACCAAAGTGCAGAAGGACACCATATTAATACAGACAGAATCAGGTAGTGCATGATCTAGAGACCTATCATGGTACCGGCTTAGTTCAGACAAAGGCTAGATAAGTAGAAATGCATCTCCTAAAGCACTACAGCCTTTTTGCTATCTGCTTACTGTCCTTTCACTGCGAACAAGGACATCTGAAGGCCTTGGAGGGCTGAGGCTGAAGCGCACGAAGCAGTAAACGCAACAGAAGCTGCCATTTCCCTTGAAGGCACGGCTGCGTTTCGCAGCGAGGATGCCTGCGGGAGGACAGGAGGGAGGAGAGGGAGAGGAAGGGAGAACAGGCACCTGGCAGCAGCTGCTCCAGCTCCGATCACATGGGAAAGTCACAAGTGGAAAGTGTTTCCAAGGAATGGCAGATGTGCAGATCGCAGCTTCCTTCTTCAAACTGCAACAGCTTTGCAGTAATTTAACACCACATTCTTCAGGTGCCATTTATGTACGTTAATAATCCCTGCCCAGGCCCTTTCCATTCCAGCTTCAAAATCACAAGCTGGGAAGGATGCTTTATCTAAAGTGTCTCTTATTTCCCCTCTCATTTTCTCAGCTGTAATTAGCTCGTGACTGGGAATCTGCTACTAGCAAAGCACCAGAGCCTGCTGCAAGCGGAGCTTTGCTTGCCTACTCGGGAGCTGCTACAATGCAACCGAAATGTAAAATAACAGGGAGCTGTGATTTTCCTGACATCTGAAAACACAATAGGGACAGAGCACAGGTTACGCAGCCCAAGTCTCATCTGACATCATACAGTATTAATGGAAAACTGTCATCATACTGAGACTAACGCATACCAAGGAAGGGCTGACTGTGCAGGGAGCATTTCAGAAACAGAAGGCACGCCAGCAAAGGACAAGTTTTCAGCTGGCTTGCAGTATTTTATGCTCGCTGTTAGAGGGTTATCATATGGTATTACAGGGAATGAACACGTGAGCCCCAACGCTTCTGCTGGGATTTCAGCAATACAATGAAAAAAAACCTGAAACCGCTTTTCCCAGAGTTGAAAGGAGTCTTTTCACCAGTTTTCACAGATAATAGATCAAGCCTTCAGCAAGAGGAACAAGATAAAAAAGCTGGACTAATCAACAGATGATAAAAATATTAGAAAGCAGAACAATATTCACACATTGAGACGAGGATCAGGCTTGGCATGCGCTTTCAACAGACGTGCGAGAATCAGGTTTATTACTAAATGAAAAGCAACAATTTTTACTACTGGAAGACAGTGTCGCGTTAGAAAGCTGACCAAGGCTAACCGTGCACTGAAACGGGGAATAAAAGCAAACCCACCCACCCTAGGGAACAGGGGGAGCTAAAATCTTTTTGTAGAATTGCTTTTTCCCCACCATTTGATACCCCTGCCTCTTCCTGCCCTCACTGCACACAATTCTTGGCAGTTCAGGATCACATAATAAATCAGAGGAGGTGTGCAAGAACTGAAATTTATCTTCATTCACAACTAGCAAACGCCTGGAATCTGTGTTTTTCCTAGCAAAACCATAAAGCTTAGAAGACGCCAGTGAAGATCAGGTCTATAAATCCCTTCTGTGCTCCACGCTTCTGTTCATCTCAAGCTGTGATCACAAGAGATTTAGTAAACGGAGGAAATATGCAATCTGACAGAAGATTTTTCTTCCTGCGGCTCAGCTGCTTGTCACATTGACAACACGGATCAGTGCTGCAAGAGCAGCCTCTTTACTCCCATTCCCTGTCACAGCCATTTCTACACTACGCAGTCTACTGGCAGCCCACACTCCATGCACAAAGCCCAGGACACCTGGCACAAAGGCACTCGTTACTGCGAACACTTCTAAACCCATCTCTAACAACTCGTGGCTTCAAAGGCCCCATTATTCCATTCTTTTACATGGTCTGCTTGTTTGAAACGCACGTCTTCCACAGATCAGAAACCTCTTGCCACATCAGATTTGTTTAATTTCATTTTTTAACCAGTGACATTTATATTTAATGGGTGTGTATTAGATTTTCTTTTGGGGATTGGAAAGTACAGGGCTGAGAAAAGGAGCAAAAGAAAACACTTGGCTTGATAGAGATTGCTTGACAGCAATGTGGATTTATTCTTCGATAAGGATTTTTTTTAAGTGGGCTTTGCATTTTCTTTGCTTGAGGGGTGATGGAGAAGATCTGAGCCATACAAATGTCCTCTCCCAGTTTACTACAGCTGTAAACGAGTGGTTAAGATACAGAAATGTCATCTTGTGAGTGGGAGAGAAGGAAAGCAAGAAGCAAAATTAAGAAGTTCTGCATACCACTCCACACACTTCTGCCATATGAAATCAAAGTTATCTATTTTAGGTATTTCTGAGACTTATCTTTGGCAGTTTAGATCCTTCAGAGTCTGGATACAGGAAACATTCTCCTGCATTGGATGACTTCTGCTTTCTTGATGCAGGTTTTACTTTAAAAGCCTTTTTTAAGTACAGGGCAGGAAATGAAATTGTCAAACTGTTATGGACAGACATAAAAACGATCTGCTTCAAACACAACCAGAAAATGCTCTTAACTGTGTACAGTGTTTGATGCAGCACTGCACTTCGCAGAATGCAATTAGTGGATTCTTCACACACCCTGGACAAAACGCCACGGAAGTGCAAACCCAAGTTTCACCGACAATAGGTTGGATTTCTGCTCAAGCACTGTTCAACCTCTCTGGGAATTATCAAAGATCCAGCACATCTTTCGCATTAACACAGCGGCTTTTCTGAAGTACAGAACAGATTTTCTGAAGATTTACATGCAATTCTATTAATCTAACAAACTTTTCTAAAGGATTCATTTTCAATTTCAGCAACAGGCGACAGGCTTTTAACAAGTACTTTAAAAATTCCTGATACAGGTAAAAACCATTAAAAAAAAAATCACACATTCTTGTTACCTTTTGTTAAATTTCTAATGAAGTAATGGCTTTTTTCCACTCATTTTTCATTGTCAAAGGAGAAACCAGTACAAACAGGCAGGAGTTTTCTCCTTCAAAATTCTTCTGCAAAGAAATACCCCCTATCAAAAGGGCTATCTCAATCCTGAGCAAGATAGAGGCTCTCGGAGGTCTGCTGTGGTCCCCTGCAGTTGGGTTCAGCTGGTATTTTTGCTGTGGATGGGAGGTGCTGGATGGTCACGGGGAAGGGACAGTAACATGGTGGCACTGCTGTGGGGCTGGGTTTTGGAAGAAACACATCACCTTTGTTTATAAAAACAAGATCTTAGACCCAGTAGTCTTTACAACAAGTTGTAATGAGATGGGGAGCAACCATATAAATGTCTTGTACCACGCTGAGGTTGACCGCTTCTCTCACTGCAAAGGGCTTAAGAGGAGTTTTCTTTTACAGAAAGACAAGCATTGCAAACTTGTTGATGAGCAGCTGTTGTCAGCAGTATGCTACCTAGCAGATATTATCCAAAAAATACACACACTTAAAGTGCCCCTTCAAGGTGATGGTGCCATTTGAACAATGGGTGAGAAAGCAACTGCTTTTTGAAAGAAACTCGTGCTATGGAGAGAGCATCGCGAAAACAGATCCATCAGTACGAGATTTTGTTGCCCAAACTGATGGAAGTGTGTCACTGAGAAAAACTCCCCTAGCTGCGCACCTGAAAAACTTGGAAGCAGAATTTTCTAACCTGTCTGAAAATCTTCCAAGCGAAGAGTTTCCATGGGTTTTGAACCCATTTGCTAGAAGTCTAACAATGCAACACCTTTCAGTTAGCTTGCAGGCACAACTGGCTGACATCAGGGCAGATGGACATTTACCAGCTCAGTGTTGAGAAAACCCTTTGCCCAAGCAGCGGATGGGCTGAAAAACGAATATGCCACTTTAGTTAGCGTAGCTGATGGTGCGCTTCTTGCGTTTGCATCTACACTTCTGCGTGAGGAATCTCTTTCAGCAGTGATGGCCATTACAACAAAGTACCAAAATAAACTGGCCCTAGAACCAGCCACTTGAAAGGCTCTATTATTTTCAAAACTAATGAAGTGTGGCAATCACAGAGCCCTCACTCTTCTTCCTCCAAGAACAATTTTGCTTTTGGTCTTGTTATAGCACAGCTAAGAGCCCTTCTGAAAGAGGACAATTCTCCAGTATTTCCCCACAAAGCAATTTCCTCCCCTCCCACCGCTGCCAAAATCAAAAGCTATTAAAAATGGCAAAGTGATCAAATGCCCCCTCCCCAGTGCAACCCATCTGCTTAGCAGTACCATAGTGATGGACAACGGACAGCAACACAGGCCATCCTGAAACTGACTGCTCTGTCCATCTTGGCTCTGTCCAGGAAAGTATTTTGGTACAGTGACTGCAGTAACGGAGCCCCAGCTGCAACTCTGCTTGCTTCAATCCTTCCCTGTCCTGTCCCATAACTCACCAGTCTGGCCTCTGCCATCCTTGGATTCACACCTTCCCCGGGAACGCTTGACAGTTGCCTGGCCACAAGCACGTACTCCATTCAGGTCCTTCCAGCAGCTCCCCTCTAAGGAATTCCCTACACATCTTCCTCCACCCCAATGTGGTGAGCTGCTGGGCTCTCTCCTTCACAAGACTATAGATACCTAGACCTAATCCTCACAGACACAACTTATATTTATGGAATTCTGTGGCTGACAGCTGAATCAAAAGATTTGGGGAAGAAATGCTTAAATTTCTATTATGAGGGCAGTTATTTCTAAAAAGTTTGTCTTAGAAGTCAGCTGGCTTCACACAGCAAGCAGCCGCGTATCCTGTGCATGGCCAGGGCAGTGAAGATTTTAATACACTCCTGAAGGAGCGAAGGAACCAGGATACTGCACGCACATCCATGTGCATTATCTTCTCCAAGTACCACCTTCAAGATCATATCTTGTGATTCAGCACTAGACAGAATATATTCATTTTTAAGGTGGTGGTTTTGAAAGGCAGAAAACACATTATAGAAAACTTCTGCAAGCTGTGTGCTCGGCCTGGGGAAGTGATGTCCCACCTTGTGTGCACCCGGGGCAAGGCAATTTTGTGTCATCTCCCCCCATTCCCTGCGTGCACCCAGCCATGCTATCCACATAGGTGTACCCGATCGTGGGACTCAAGCTGCAGTATATTGTGCTCACAGGACAAATGAACACTTAATAGATAAATGAAAGTGACTGGAAGCTTTAGGCACAGTACCTAGAAGACATGATGCCTTTCTCACAGGGATTTCAAGGAGGTACTGCAGGGAGGAAGGAATTACTTCACGATAAAGCATGATTACATATCATCTCATGAGCTACACCTCACAAAACACATTAGCCATTCTTACCTCCTTCACACTGTTTTGGTATTTGTTGTTTACATAATCAGTAGCATGCAGCTTTAAGTTATAAGCCATAATTAGTTCTTCCAGTTAAAAATACAGTGACCATTTCAAACTCCTACACAATTAAGGTCAAATCATTAATGAATTCTGGAAATTTAAAGATAGTGCTTACATTGCTCCTTACAAAAGCATGTACTTTACTAAGATTGCAGGAGAATGGTTTTTGGGGTGAAGCAACAAACATCTGGAAACGCAAAAGTCAATTTTGGGGCGCATGCTTGATCAAGGCAATATAGATATGTGAACAAAGAAGAGTGCAAGCAAGGTGCCCAAAGCATTTCATCTTTGCTGTGGAAGCCAGTAAATGCTGCAAGTTATTTGGCCTAGATTTTTCCCCCCCGCTGTCAACCCTGTACTTTCAAACAAAGGAAGAAACATATTATGGAACACTAAGGTTGTGTAACTTCTAAAAAGGTCACAGAAAACTCAAATAAAGTGCGACCCCAATAAAACAAACCCACTGCTCAGCACAGACTCTCCCCTTCTTTCCAGGCTTCTTTTTAATAGAAATCATTGTTAACACAAGATTTTTCATTCATTTTTAGATTCTGTTATCACAGCTGCACGGCAGTTAGTTAATAACACTTGCTTGGCCATAGCATAAACACTATCTGCCATTCACCAAGTGCCACAACAGAAACTTACCCTCCAGGGACTGTTTTTTCGCAAGTTTCATTGTCAGTGTGGGCTCCGCAGCACTCGCATGTCAGGAGTTACAACTCCAAACACCCTGCGTGTGATGCACTTGCCCTGTGCTCCGTCCCACCAAGTCACCACAGACAAACCTGCACCTTCTGGTTCCTGCAGTTCACAGCCTAAGGTACGGTATCAATCGGACCACAGAATCCAGCACCATTCAAGAGCTACAGGTCACCACAGAGTAAATAAGTGTTTATATGCGGTGTGGATGGTACGGCAGGTGACTGGCACGAAACACCTTCCCCGTATAGTGGCAGTGTAGCGTATCAATCGCATCAGGCAAAAGAGCATGCAATTCTTTCAAATTCACCCTCTAACCCAGAAGTTCATAACACTGCCTCACAGCATGGAGATAGTCAGCCATTGCGGTGGCAGGCCAAGGCCATCACCATCATTCTGGGGGATCACCTTTCCAGACGCTTCTAACTATTAAGAGGCTGAGTATTCACATCCGGTTCATCTATCCTAAAACAGTGGCGTTTAGAGCAATACTCAAAAGAGCTCCACGTTTCTGACAAACAATTGGAACCACACACACAAAAGATTATGAAAAAAAGTTGATCAGTCTTCATGAAGGTGGAGTTAGACTAGTTTTCAACACCTTTAATAACACTAATCTACAGTTATCTGTTATACATTGCATTGGTTCACATTTGCAAGACACACTAATTCAGCTACCCATATGGAAATGCATGCAATGACAGAAGTTAGGCTTAAAGCACCTACACTCATATAAATCACACTCAAAATGTACAAATTCCATCCTCACATATTGTCAGAGTAATTCCTGTAAGACTGCATGTGCAATGGTGTTTTAGCCTATGAGGACTTCATCGACTTTTTCCTCACCTATTACTGTGCTTGGACTTTTCCCGGTCTTTTTCCTTGTCCTTCTTGTGCTCTTTGTGCCGGTGTTCTCGGTCTTTGTGTTTATCTTTGTGTTTGTGAGAATCTGCAAGCAGAGAGGCAAAAAAAAATTAAGAAATGAAGTTGGGAGAAAACTCCACGCCTCCCTCATGAAACTCTGCATTCTTCTCCACCCCGTACCAGTATTTGCTGGGATTCAAAATTTGTAACAAAAATCTTAGCTTCAGAGATCCTAAATGAATCTATTGTTCCTGCAGCACAAGTTAATTCAACTTGGGAACAGCTGGAGTTATATGGTCTTTAGTTCAATGACCTTTAAATGCTTTACAGACCCTGAAGAAACGCAACCCTTCTTACCTATTTAGTAAGTACAGCTCTAGCAAGTTCAATCTTATTTGGCAGATGGGAAACCTACTTCCTATGCCTCTAAGTATTTCATGTCAAATAGATTACAAGGATACAGGAACAGAGCATGAAGCTGAAATGTTAGGCTTGCTGAATCCTAGAATTTAGACTGCTGCTTCCACAAGTATCTAGTCTAGATACATACAGCCCCCACCCCAAATTAAAATCATCTTATGCTTATCCCCAACAGTGCTTGACAAGACAGACAGGCAGCAAGGGAAAGGGGTGTAATGAGGGAAGAAGAAAATAAAAGGTGAAAAGAGGACTCTGAATTCCCTCTTCATGCTTCTCTTCTGCAGGAGACACTTGCCTCCCTCTGGTAACAGCTCCACCAAGAAAATCCAACGCGACAGCTGTAATGAGTATGTGCTGGTTGTAGCCCACCTACACAGGTTAGGACTGGTCCAAATTAAGTGACAGGTCAGAAATGGGAGCTGGCACTCAAGTAAATCTACACGAACACAGTAATTTTACTGGTATCAATTTCCACCCCGAGTGACATTTCCCATCCTCAGTGACAACTGTACTGTATGATGAAGTCCTTTAAGGCACCAAGGAAATAGAATTAGCACAGAAAGAGAGCAACATAGTTGAACTGTAAACAAACTCATTTACAAGCATCTTTAGGTCCCTAAATGTTCTTTATAAGCAGATCAAAAAGGAGCCGAGGCTGAACTAGTACCTCAAATCTACCTCAAAAGGGACCATCATTTACAGTCAAGGTCACTGTAATGTGGGAAAGAATGTGTGCACGCCCAAAGACTCCCCTCAGCTTTTTGTTTTGTGGTTTGGGGTTTTTTGGTGTGTTTTTTTTTTTTTTTAAACATGCAACTAAATTGAGTAACCTCCTCAGCATACCTAAAAGGCTGTGCTGACTTTGGCAACTGTTTTCACATCATAGTGCCAGAACTTCCACCACAGATCTTGGATGTAAAGTATTAATGCTTAATTAATTGTAAAGACGTTACCGTGCCTCTAAAAAGGCTACTATCCCCGCACTAAGAATAGGAAACTGCAACACAAGGATTTTGTGACTTTCAGAGTCACATGGGAAATGCATTGCAGAGCCAGGAACAAGCCTCATCCTCCTGACTCCAAGTCTTTCACCACAAATTCATTTTTCTCCTTAACTGACACCAGCTCTTATAACCTCAAAACATTCAACTGGTTTTAGCGGAAACATACCCACAGTCACATTTCCACAAAATATGTTTTTAATCTATTTCTTTCCATAACTCAGGTATTGTTTTCAGATACCTGCAGTAAGAAAACATAAACCAACATGTGAACATTGACATTCAAGCCTCCAACTTGCCTTCAACATCTTTTCTCGATCCTCCTGAACTTGGCAACACTTCCTGGTGCTTTGGTGTATACATTTAAAGCACAAGATTTAGTCTTCTATATTTTGATATCCAGGCACATGGCAGGTTACGCGGAACATTTGGTGTTACAGCATAAAACACCTAAGAGTTTGCAAGTACCTAAACAGCAAAATATTTCACAGCAGGCAGAGCTTTGCAGGCATCTCTGGCAAACTGTGTGGGGACCGGACACCTACACTCTCTGAACTGCCAAGAAGCAATTTCTCAGAACTCTTCTTCCCACCAGGACAACACACATTTCACTGGCAAAAATGTTTTTGCAGTGCATTTCACACTCGGGGTTCTTCAGTTTAGCCAGTAGCTGGAAGCTCAGGCTGTTTGCAAACTGCCCGGGTTTTATTCCGCAGAGAGTTTACTCACTGATTCCTAAAGCACCAGCTGAAGTGAACAGCCATCTATTTACACTTGATGAATAGGTAAATTGCTAGAAAAACCATCATGATGCTATACATAGAACTATGTACACTCATTTTATAACATACTCACTTTTTAAGGAGGCACATGACATCGTCATTTTTTTTTTCTACCAACCAATCGATGGAAAACTTGTGCAACTGAGTTCAATGCTATTCTCTTTAGACCTTAGAACCACAAGGTTATTTTTTCACAAAAAAAGTGCAAAGCAGAACAGTCTTTTACCTTCATCACTAGATTCCCTTCCAGGTGACTCATGCTTTCCAGCAGAAATTAATATTTGCTCTTAAAAGTAGCTCCAGGGCTATATACCCTGGAAATGCTGGACTCAGACATCTATTTCCTCAATCCTCTGCACTGCTTACAATGATTTGGTGTTTTCAGACAATTAAATCCTGGTGCAGCAGCAAAAGAAGTGCCTGACCAGTTAACTAGCTCTGCCTGCTCGTATTTGTCACCTCTCAGCTTTCCTTTGCCACCTACCGAAGGATTTCTAGCAGGAAGGCCATTCATAGAGCTGTTGTGGCTAAAAGGCAGCCCAAAGCGACTGGGAACAGGAGGTTGTGCCAATGGTCTTGGAAGCAGAAGGGAGAAACTGGCAGGAGACCTTCCACCCAAGCACAGTCAAGGCTGGATGGGTACTTGGCCTCTCACACTGGACACCACTTTCAGTTCAGTACTTCCACAGAAGTAAGCGTGCTACCTCGCAGACACATCTCCTAAGAATTTAATTATTCTGGAATATTTGCCTAGTATTCAGACTCAATGCTGTTGCTTTCTGACACAATGCGATAAGGTAGGTTAAGAATGAAGAACTTCAAGAGAGTTTATTAAATAGTCTAGAGCTGACACGTATGTTTTCAGGAGGCATTGAAAAATCTTTGTCTCTCTTTTTGTTTTTTGAGGGTGGAGCTGGATGAAGTTCAGAAGCCTGGGTCATTAAAAAAGGACAGAATTCTTTTTTTTGGCGTATCATACAGAAGTGCTTTGTTCCAGACTGGCTTTATCTAGGAGTCTGAGTTGATGTTTATTTGGTGGCTGACATAAAACACGTTCAGCCATTTCACTCCGGTTTGGGTAGTCACTTCACAGAAGCCAATACAGCAAAGCCTCCAACTGAATTGCACAGGCAACAGATGACCAAATTGGGAACAAAACTTTAAGACACAATGGGCCACCTCGCAGTAAAGCTCATCAACATAGAAGCAATCAATGGAAGTGTTCCTGTCTGTAATACATCATCTTTGATATATTTAGCATATTGATTCCTAGAAGAATCTTCCAGCCTCCAGTAACTGCCTCCCAACTCGCAGCTGATCGGCAGTTGACTAGGTCCAGCCTCACACGAGCTACAGAATGACGTCAGACATTATCACACATTTGTTTCCTGCCTTTTATGTCTTCCTTTAGTATGTCTGCTCCTTCTAACACTAAACAAGGAGATAAACACTATTCCTTCTACAAGAGCATCAGCAAAATCCACACTCTACTGTGAGCAAAGTTCAAACCCCCAGAAAGCTCGTGTGATATTTAAAATTGCAAAGTCTCTCTCCAGCATCAAGGTTACAGTGGGGACAGGGGTTACGCTCACTGGGCAAGGATCCATTACCCCTAAGGCTCTCTCTTCAGTATCCTGTAACCCAAACAGAGCTTTTGGCATCTCTTCTGTTCTCGAAAGCTTGATGTCTCTGGCACTGGATCTCTGTCTGTTAATGCTGAGCCTGGTATGTCTCCAAGAGATTACTGCAGTCCCTGTACTATTCCTGCCATTCCCCCTGTACCTCCGACAATCACGAGCAGCTCTGCATTTTTGTACATTGATTCATCTCTCAAATCTGTTTAATTACAAGGACGCCTGATTTAAGGATGGGAAATTCTAAGCACTTTTGGTCTGTGGCTCTGTTTTGTCGTCCGTCCCCCCCCCCCGCCTTTGTTCCACCGCTAAGTCTCTGGGGAAAGGCTGAGTCATAACCCTATTTGCAATACTTGTATATACGTACTACTGGAACAGTGCAGTTTTACTCTTTATCCAGGAATAGAGCGTAAAAGGTTAGGCATCTCTAACTAGAGCATGACAAGAACACAGATGAAGTTAAAAAAAAAGCCCTCCTCCAGCAGGCACACCAGGAGAGGCAGAGTGGCCACAGTCAGTCTCCTTTCACAACCACCACCACCCCTGGATTAACAGATTAGTCTGGTGGCAAAACAATTAGGTGGGACTCTACTGTTGTAATTCATGAGACAAATTCGTTTGCCTTTAAAACAGTTTTAAACACCCTCCTCTGCACCCCACCCCTCCCCCCCCAAAAAGATTACTTGCATATCACAATCAGGGGAAGTAGGCCTACTTCCTACTTTAATATT
The DNA here is from genome assembly GCA_013398295.1 of Chionis minor. Classification (NCBI taxonomy): domain Eukaryota; kingdom Metazoa; phylum Chordata; class Aves; order Charadriiformes; family Chionidae; genus Chionis; species Chionis minor. Next base: position 13,767 of record VZSF01008981.1, on the reverse strand, counting down.
TCAGTTTTGACAACAACTTTTCTATTAAAATCCTGAACTCACAGAGAAGGGCGTAAATTCTTGTATTCCCAGTCACTACAGCTATCAATATTATTTAGGAGAGGATCGCTGGCACATGAGAGAGAATGCTATGGATGCCATTTTATCCGACTTCCATTTTATCCCATTTTCATCATTTTGCAGGAAAAGGTCTCTCCTATAAGAACAGAGGAAAAAGATGTGAGCAACAATCTGATCCTTCTAATTCCCCCTACACTAAGTGAGATAGCTGGCAAATTGACACCTGGTAACCCCAATTTCTGGTCAGTAGCAGCTTTTCCAGATAAACCTATCAGCCTTCCATATTTGCTGTCTTTCGATTCACCTTCTTTTAAGTTTTTGTGGGCGTAACTTGAATACCTCATTAACCTGCTTACAGAAAGGTTTTTGTCAGCTGCCTTTGTTCTTTTGAAATGTTTTATTAGGTTCCAGGGATACGGGCTTTTTGTATTTTCCTTCTGGTTCCAGCAACACACCAATTGCTTTTCCTCTCATTAGACAGCCTAGAAATACCTCAACTGGTACGTCTGCTGCTCTGTTACCTGCTCAAAGCCTCACCTCAATGCTTCTCTATGCTGATGTCCAAAAAGGCAATTTAAGCTTACTTGATTTTTGGGGCTGAAATCTAAAGACACAGCATGAAAAACTCATCACATTACCAAGAAAAACATTTTTAACTTCTTGTTACTCCAGTAACGCTTCTGCTTCAGATGACTGGATGAATTTTTTGCCCCAGTTTAAGTCCAGTGTCTCAATATTAGTTATTTGTAACAAGAAAAACATGCAAGCTCTCAGGATCTGTATGAGTATGGTGCGCGCTCTATTACTGGTACCTTCAACCATCCCAAACCTGAACCATGAGCAAGAAGCCCTTTACTATCAGCATGGAGGACATGTATGATGAAACTCAAAGGGTCTTTTCAGCCTCTCCTCTGGAAAGGAGAAGAAAGCCTTAAAAAAAAGACTTCTCTAGTTCCACTGCTAAATTATGCAGCTGAAAGGGAGGCAATTCAGTAACACTAGATCAGGTTCAAAAGCTGGTCAATTTCAAATACTTCTCATGAGCCTTCCTGTCACTTGAGGAATGGTCACTCCCTTTGCAGCTGAAACCACCTCCATGTTAGACCATTTACTCCACAACTGCAGCCTTTTTACTAGTTAGGCTGATTTCCTTCTCACCTGTTGTGATGCAAAAGTAAGCAAAGCAAAAAGATTCCATATGACCTAAACGAAACAATTTTACTGATTTTTCTCCTCCCCTACCGGCTCTCCTCAGAAGTAGTCACCTTAAAACTGCAAAATATCAGAAAAAGACCTCTTACTTTCAATTTTTATCATTTGTTACCACTTATTTTGTTACATCATATTACTTTGGCAGTTTTAACTTCTTTTACATTGGGTATAAAAAGACTGCTATTAAAATTATCAAGGTTCAGTTGCTAAAATGATGCCAAGAAGGGCTATGAATGTTCAAACACAGGAAGGTAGTTCCAGGTGTCTAAAATACTCTTCATATTCCTGGCACAGAACATGTACTTTTGCCTTAGGCATCTGATCAAAATGGTTTAGTGTTGCACTTTTACAATATAAAGATTCTATCAGCCAGCAGACAGACTGTAACAGTTAGTCATTACCCAAGATCTTTGACACGAATAGTGACAGGGTTAGCAGTTTACCTAAACAGCCAAGAGTAATCTCACACATAAAGGTTGCTCTGTGAGGTTCTGGTCAATTTATAAGCTGTTCACCTGAGAAAGCTACCACTGTGCAGAGATGAAAAAGCCCATTTGCAGACCCCATATTGCTCAGAAGAGCAACCATACGGACAAAGTGGCATGGTCTGAGGCATAGGGGCTCGGGATCTTCACTGTTAGGCAGGTTATGGCTTTGGGCCAGTCATTTGACTTGACATGTTTTGATTTAGCCATTTTAAAGGCATGTACAATAATCCCACCTTACCAGTCTGGAAGAGGTTTAAACTTTTCTAAAATATTTGTATTCTGGTTGGAGGTAGTCCCAGTATGATCACAGTGTTCCAGTAATTGACTACGTGCTATTTCTAGAGTTTAAATGGATTGTCATAGCCCCAAAAAAGGGGAAGGAAAAGCTTCTGGACAGGAAACAGAACTGCATCCAGGTATCAGAAACAACACCTTTCTCAATAACGCAGGGCAGACTGAAAGAAAACAGAACTGTACGTATGGAACATACAGGAATTGGAAAACATCTATATGCAGCTAGAAGTGTCAAAAGCAGAAAAACATACCCAGAAGGCACTGTTCAGAGAGAGATGATGGTATTGTGGATGATACTCTGGAGCAGAAAACCATAAACTAAAATAAATTTCCCATGTGAAACTGGATACATCACTTACTGGCCTAATGGCCCTATTTACACAACTACAGAATACACATAAAACATTTACCCTGGAAAGCTACTGCAGGTCTGTCTGCTCTGCTGCGTTATTTCTCCAATAGCTGACTGCAAAACATTTGGAACTCTGACATCAGAGTGATTTCACACCAAGACCACGATTTGAGTCTCCCACAACCTAAGCATGAAATTAAATAAAAGCAGGACCTAGGTTTTTGTAGATGTCCAGAAAGGAAAGCCAGCACAATGATACTGAAACAAGACTGTCTGGCTTCTGCTTCCTCATTCAGAGTGCCTTAATGGCACACACTGAACAGCATAGAACTTTCGAAAGCAACTTCACACGAAATCAACATTGCTGTAGAAAGTAATTTTTAAATCCTTAAAATCCATCTTGAAGTCAAATTCAAATAAAGTACAATTACTGTGCTATCACACTTGCTTCACTTGAGGTGCATCACTTGGATCAGTTCAAGGAGGCTGACACAACAGTGCTCACCGTTTCCCTCCATAAACCAGAATAAAATCTGAGTTTTATAGTTTACTGCAAAATAGCTGAATTAATTTTGACTAAGGCACAAGGTGAACGCCCAAAGCAGCTCTTGTTTACAAAGCTTAGATCCTCAGTCATTTATTTTCCAATCATACAAGGGAAGAAATAGGAAAAAAAAGCAAACATGAAAGCTTCATGAAAAGAGAGCCTGGAAAAGTACAGCAGAACAACCAAATGGTTGTCCTTTCTAAGGCAGAAACTTTATTACAAAAAGCAAGACTCCACCAGAGTGCATTTGTCCTTTCAAATGAAGAAATGCATCACCACTGAATAGATTTGAGTCAACCTATTTTCCAGGCTGTAGTTACTCCAAGACAAAACTCCTGCTGGACTGAGACAAAACTGACCGCACCACATGGTATCTAATTCTGTCAAAGCTTGAAAACTTAGTACTTTTCGTAGAAATGGAGTAAAAATAATGACCCTTCAACCCCTCTCCACACTTCAGCAGTTACTTGAGGCAAAAGATATTACTGGGACAGACGGATATTATGTCTTTTTCCTTAAAAGGACTGTGTTGGGAAACTTGGCTTCAGAGCAAGACAGACCCCTTAGTTACTGCATTCTTGATTAGTCTTGTCATTTGAAGGCCCTATATTCCTTTCTGCTGAATAGAGGGAAAGGAAGAAACCTGTGGAATGACTTGGTGATTAATCTTAACAGGGGATAGAGATAGATAAAGAATTGTCTCCAGCCATTCTCTGTCCTTTAGAATAGCTCCTATCAACTCTTGAGAAGTTCCACTTACTCTCCAGCAAAGTTTTATCATACAAGCAAGGATCTTACACAGCTTTTTAAAAACACAAAGTTTGCAAAACAAGATCAATGCACCTTCTGCTCCACCGAAACCCTGGGGCAACTTGAATCTAAGACAGACAGGTAAACAATGTGACACGACCGCTAACAGCAAGAGCACACGACGGGCACAGGACCAAGTCTGCAAGCTGAGCTGTACACTCATTTTCTCTGTCCCAAACTTCAAAAGCTTATCGTGGATAGGTTAAGGAGGTCAGACAAAAACCACAGACAGATCACTCCTATTGTGTGACTAAAGTCTCTGGGACACAAAGTTAACCTGACAAAACCATCATTGCTGGCATTTCATCACTCTAAACCAGCCTGCAGAAGTTGGGTAGGTAAACAAGACATGCTGCAAGAGCCTGTTCAGAAGAGAAGGTCTCTCTTGAGTGCACGTGCCTTGAGCCCTTCTTCAAATTTTTTTCACCGCACTGGATTAATGACTCATTTTTCTGTGCACCTCATTTTGTCATCCGCTAGGGAAGTACCTAATACTTAAGCATTAATTACCCACAGGGTAATTTATATAGCTATGTGGTATAAAGGGTTGCTGATCTTAAACTGCTACACTGCAAGCATTTTGCAGCAAAACAACTACCGGTGTAGAGAGCAGCAGCGAGTTTAATGACCTGTCAGTGCCTTTCACATGGCCTCTTCTGAGAGAGGTGGCACGTTCACGTACGCCTACTCCGCAGCAGATCTTAGTTGCTGTGTAACAAATGCATAAAAGCACTGCAAGTTGAATTGCAGCAGATGATATTACACAAAGGACAAGACTGAGGAAGCCTTATAAAGCATGAAAATACATGTTTGATCAGTACAGAAAGGCTAAATTAATAGCTGCTTCTTACACATACCAAAGAGCTCCCAACCGAGAGGCAACAATGAAGCTTCAATCCATTATTTGCATTCAAAAACAAAAAAAGTTAGATGTGAACAGAAACATGTGTTTCCAGGGATTCCCAAGATGTAAAACATTCTCCTGTAATTGTATAAATAAGAGTCAGAGACTGAAACCCATTAGTATGTTTCCACTAACAAAGCAGAATAAAACAGAACAGCAAGTTAAAACTTCAGGAAAATGACCAGCATCAGTGTACAGCCTAAAATGCTGCTGTGCTGGCATGGAAGAGAGGAAAGTTTGGAGTAGTCTCTAAAGGAACCAAGAGCAGAGCAACCTCGTTCTTGTCCCTAGTGATATTTATTCTTATAAAGCTACACTCTTTTGTGAGCAGAAGTAGTCGCTTTCCATAGCCGCCTCCATTCAGAATTTGAGTACCTTGCATACTAACACTTCCCTTAATGGGGGAGAAATAGTTTTGGTAACTTTTTCCTGTTGCTTTAAGAGTCTACACCCACATGAATAAACAAAGTTACGCACTGCATGTACATCTTTAAAGGAGCAGCAAAACTGAAGACAAACTTTTGCCTCAAGTTTCAAAAGCCATGGGGCCATCACATCTCTGCACATCAGGAGGCCAAGATGCAGCTGAGAGGGGAATCTAGGGAAAAATCCATGCAGTGAGGACCATGGCATTCAGGAAAGCTCCAGAACCCTCTAGAAATAAAGCTGTGTCGGAAACATGTGTAAGGTTATACAGTACATGCCCACTTCACTCCTAGCCACTGTCATGTCTAACAACTGCCTTGCTTTCAGGAAGCATCTACTCCTCCCTCTCCCACCTCCAACTAGCCCGGAATTACTTTCCACAGCCAGAGAAAGGATGTGAACAGACAGAAAAGTGGAAAGCTAGGCAACTGTAGCAGCCAGTGACCCTTTTTTAAAGCCAACTCTGCCTGTATCTGAATATCACAACCAGATCCAAAACGCAAAAGGCAAGAGCAAACAAAGGACAGCCACAAGCCTGAGCTTCATTACTTCTCTGGTTTCAAAAGCCTTATGTTCACTGCAAACCAATCTGTATTCCAACTTGCTAATACACATATATATGGCGCTGAGACCCTGGAGGACGTAGGGGTATATAAAGTAAATGCTGCTGAGGGGAAACAGCTGGTACCAATTGGCTCAGGGGAAAAAACATTTGCATAAAAAAGTAGTTACAGGTAGGTCTCCTGCGGATTTCTTTTAGATCCACTAACACCAAACAATTTTTACTAGAGCATCTAATCTCAGACTTTTCCAAATTCGCACCTGTTTCTTCCCCATTGTGTGAAATGCAGTTAACATAACCGGCACAGCAGGAAGGACAGACTCACTGAGAAAGCCTGGACATTTGTTCACAAACCAGTCGAGCATCCAGAAATGTAAACCTAGTTTAAAATTATGAAACGAGGTGAAATTTATGGGCATTGAAATACATAATGCAAGGGGGACTAATCCCATTTTCAGAGTTCTAAAGCAGCAAACCTTTATCACAGATCCAAGGCTTAGCATGGAAACCGCGTGAAGTCACACACAATCTTCTCTGGGGAAGAGACAAAGGGAGGGATGGACGCACCCCGAGGGATTTATGCGTCGCACTGGGAGACAAAGACAAAAAGAACTGCCCAGGGTCACTCGTGAGGCGCTCGGGAGCAAGAACCAGAGGCACTCCCGACTCCACTTGCCTTCTGCCCTGGTTCTCCAAAGCGTCCGCTACAACAGAGCAATTTCAACATCTCCAGTGATGTTTAGACTTCAGCGCTATCAGGGACTGCTGAAGATAAGCTGTCCTTTACTTCAACACTGTCTGAAGCAAAGTGGTTCACTTAACCCTCATTCTCCTGGTTTGCAGGAATCCTTTTCCCTAAGGCGCTCTTGGCTAGATCCTGCCATTTGGGCCGCAGGATTTTTGGGACAAGACATTGGTCTTCAGCAAGCCCCTCTCATGAAGGATGTGGAAACCAGGGTGGATTGAAACACTCACTGTTGCTCAGCCACTGAGTGCAGTTACACCAGAGACACTTTTCCTCTTTGGTTGCTTCACAGCTTGGAGAACCTCAGCTTCTGCTCAACTGCAGAATAAGAATCAAGCCTAGACATTAAGGAGAAGTGCATTGACTGTGCTCCTGCCTGCATCACTGTCACAGGTAGCTGGGCTGAATCATCTTCTGGAGATTTTTGACAAAGAATTGCCTGGGGAACAGCTTTGCAAGTTACTTCAGTAGACTGGGTCAAGAGCAAAGAAAATCTCTTGGTGCAATCTGTGACAAATTCACACTGCAGGCAGAGAACTTCATGTACTGTATCTCCATCCGTAGACTGAGTCAGTGCCCCTAGCAGAAGGTTCTTCTGCCTCCAACTGCTCTTTATACCATCATTAGAAAGGTGCAAACAGCACAATTTGTGATGCAAAGTCAACAGCTGCTTACTGCATGCAAACTTTCCAGACAGGTGAATCAGGAGAAAACAGGGGGAAACAACTATAATTCCTAGTCCTTAGAAAGGATAATAGAAACTTCAGCTGTATTAAAAAATAAGATTGGTATTATTTAGGGCCATCAGAAGAAAAGTTTCAGTTGTAAAAAAATTCACTAGCCAACAGGAAAACTGCTGTGTTGTGAGGAATAATTACACTGCAATGATGTCAACTAGAAAAATATTTTCACTTGCTGGCTGCGTAAATCACTAGCATTTTTGGATTCACTAAAAAGAAGTTTACAAAGACCCCCTGAAATCCTGACACTTCCTCAGTGCAAGACTGACATCTCAACAGTAGCTCAAACAGAGCCTGTATTCACACCAACAACACGCAAGGACAGGGCTGCCATGTCTGACTGTCCTGGGTTTGACCCAGAACAAGGGATCCCCCAAGCAAAAATTATACAGAAGATCAAAAAAAAATTAAAAAAATATAAAAAGGCAGTTGCATGGAAATGCTCCTCTTGCAGCAGTCAATGACCAGCCTCCCGTCAGCAGTCAGGATCACACACAGTTTATACACATGGGAGCAGTACAAGCTGTGCTCAGTGGCCTCAGAGGGGAGGCTCTAATGGCATTTGTTCAAAGCCTTTTATTAACCTTCCCTTGACAACATGATGTGGCTTTGGCCAGTGCCGCTCTCCTGCTTGCTGTAGGAAGGAAAGACCTGAAGAGGCAGCACTCTTGGGAACAACAGAAGGCCACCGCAATCCTCAGTATTACGAGTATAAATTGAGTCTGCAAGACAGAAGTGGTTGGTACAATTTTTAAATCACTGCTGCCAAGCAGCACTGCCGCTTCGTGCACCAGAGTCAGATGATTCTCCTACTACTTGTTTAATATCACACCTAGTAAGCTGAACTGATGGGGGAAGCATGGCCAAAGTCTTACAAAAAGTTTGTTTCAGAAGACCAGGCACTTATTTTTTATCACACTCAAGTTGGTTCCTCCCTGTAGGAGCAACTCTCACACTGATTCCAGCTGCTGTGGTTTTTTCCTTCTATTTACAATCATTTCTTTCAAGCATAGGGCTGCACTGGATGGATACAGCCCAATTTCAACTGGCCTACAACGGGAACAGAGGTGAGTGATCACTCACCGATGCCAGGCTAATTTTAACAGTTCTCTGCAAACATCACCAGACTCAGCTTTGCCGCAAGTCCCACTCTCAAGACAAGGGAGGGAATGCAATTCCCCTGCCTTAAGGGGACATTATGACAATTAGCATACATGAAGAAACCCAATTCCGGCTAAAATACACAAGAAAGTAAACAGAAGGTAAATGTTTAATGACAGTTGAGATTTCTGCACTTCCAATTGTCCTCCTGAGTCTTCTGAAAGGACGGGATAGAGGACACAGAAAGAAGCATCACTGAAGTGGTGTAGGTCACACCAGCTTTAAAAGTGAATTTTAAAGCTAACTAAAAAGTGAGTTAAATCATAGCCTTAAAAGCTAAGGTTATGATTGCAATACTTAAATGACTGCCAAGTACAGCTCCTAGATATGGTGCATCAAATTCCACTGGAAGTCTTCAATTTACATCAGTAGACACGAAATGTTGCTTTAAATCATTGATTTTAATCTCATTACGCACCTGTAATCTGTTTTATTTTGTTAAATCCAGCTCAGGTCTCACTTGCTGGCAACTCTTAAATCACAATGATACAGATTCCTGAATATAAAATGTAACCTGTTAATACAGGGTAACAGCCTGTGGTTACTTTATTATGCATAATAAACTCCTAACTTTTTCAACTTAAAAAGCTGCACTCGATATATTATCAGTTTATTGAGGGGGGTTGTTAGGTGTTTTTTGTTTGTTTTGTTGGGTTTTTTTCCTAATTAATTGCTTGCATCTTTGGACAGAAATCAGAATTTTATTAAATGCACAGCCAACGTTTTCAGATTCCACCTTATGCAAAACTCACATCTGCCTTGACTGAGACTTACGAGGGGGAAAACAACATTTACCTAATTTGTTTCACATCTACAGTCTACTGAAATAAAGCAAGCATAATCCTTGGAAATTGAACTGAACCAATTGCTTCTAGTTACCTCTTTCCCCAATTTTAAGAGTAGTCCATAGTAGTCCCTATAGAGAAATAACTTAGGTATGAAAAGTTAGCTTACTTTTTTCAGCTTTCAAATGGCTTCCTCTATCATAGTCACTAAATGAGCTGTTTAAACTGAAGGAAATATGCTGCAGGTGCAAAGTCATCAAAAATTTGTTTATCACTGCACTTCAAACTCCAAGTGCTTAACAAATTACTTTCATCATATCAGAGGTTCTGCTTTACAACTACTGCAACACGATCACGCTCTCTACTTTTCAAGTTTTCTGAACACGAAACCTAACATATGAATACTTTAAGAGCTTGGTTGGTGAGAGAGTTAGAGCTTGGTTGTTGAGAGGGTTAGAAACATGCTCAAAAACTATGAGCACTTCAGAAGCAACAGCAGGGCTTCAAGACTTTGTTATTCCTCTTTAATATAATCCAATTACGTGATATATAGCTTATTTTCAAGAGTATTCAAAAATAAAAAATTAAAAAAAATATTTCTTTCCATATGATTATTTCTCAGAAGAAGGAGGCAAAGGACACAAGAGGAATATCTAAGACTATTTACAATCTGACAATTTATTCCTAAATGATTCAAATGTAAGGCTAGGAAAAATTATTTTTAGAAGTTTCTTGGCTGCCAGTTTTATCTATGTTGAGACAAATTTTTAAAAGGTCATTATGATTCTTACTAGAGTCAAAATTAAATCAATACATCTGTTGAAATTTATTATGAATTTTACATGAAGAACTAATAACACCTTGGAACGCTGTAGCCGCTCCAGCTGATTTAGTACTTTGCTCCTACGCAAAGAGCCCAGAGCAGCAGCTGTACTGTTCCCTCCTATCCTTCCCTCCCAAGTATATCCAGCCTGTGCTAGACAAAACCACTTCTGGGAGTGAAATCCAGGTGCCCATCCAGGTACCCAGCAACAGAAAGCAACACTCAGGCTCTTCAGGTTAAGTTCTGCTTTACCCAGAAGAGCACAGCAACCCCAGCCGTTTCTGAAACCACAACACCTGAATGCATTTAACCTGTCGCAGTTTGCATGCATTTCAGCAACGCTATTTTGCAAGTTTTAAAGTGCACCAATTTATTTTTGAACTTGGATCTGTTTTACAACTAGCAATTACCTTGCTTCCTGTACTCCAGTCCCCAGCAGACCAGAAAAAACTCCCTCCTTTTCCTGTGATCACAACTGTGACTAGTGATCACCTCTTTACTATCAGATGTAAAAAGGCACCAATACTGAAGCACCAAAGCCTTAAGCCTTTGGTAATGACTGTGGTAGTACTAAGTAAAGCCTGTAAGTCGGAAAACTATGTGATGACTAGCCCTAATACCGTAAGAAAGAATTAATATGAATAACCTATTTTGAAAAATCAGCAAATGACATGAGATACTTAACTCCACATGCCATCTCCAAAACTAAGAAGCCGCATGGACAGATCAAGGTACTCCTGGAGAAAGGGGTTTAATAAAATTGAAAGTTAAGTAACAGCTTGTAACAGTAATGTTTCTCTTCTAGTGATGGTGTACTAAATACCCCAAGTTTGTTTGGGACAACATAGTTCAACCTGGTTTCCCAAGGACATTTGTTTGCATCTCTGAGAGGTGAAACAGTTCAGTAGTCCCTGCTCAAGAAAGGATCTACAACCAGAAAAACTACTCAATATAGGGTTTCACAACAAGATACTTTATAAAGTACTAGTTACCTTGAGATTAAAGCATAAAACAAGATCCTTTCTGCCACTAAAGTCTCTGACAAGTACTGGAATCCTGTCTGCTAGCACCGTACAGCAAGACGGCTACCCTGACACAGAAATTGCAATTTATTTCTAAGTGAAAGCAATAACCACAGACAAGCAAAACAAGGAGACAATTTGCTAATACCAAGCATCACATTCTCAGAAAAATCTAACTTCGCTACAGTGAAAAGTGCGCAGTCAATGTCAAGTCCAATGTCTGTTCCATCCAGGAGTACACTAGAAGCTGCTTTATGAACTACATGCTCATCTGACATACAAGAGTAATTCTGGTTTGATTAAGTGCAAGAGAAAACTGTAGTGACTGGCTGGGAAGAAACACGGTTTGACTCCGTGTACGGAGATGCTCGACAACCTATTTCCGTACCGATACCTTTTTGGAGTACCAATCTCCTCAAGTAAATTGATCTGAATTTAATTCTGCATTTGGATCACTGGATTTGGGAGATCCCACACTTGGAGTTAGCCAAGTGCTGACCACACTGCCTAATAATAATATACTACATGGCCACCTGGCAGTGACAGGCAGGAGACAGGATTTAAGAAAGGGCTTACAGGAGGAAGAACTGAGCCAGTGGCACTGACACTTGCTGGCCACGTGATACCAACTTCTCAACGTGGAAATAAGAGACCTACGAGAAACCTAAAAATGACACCAATCTGCATTCATTTTTAACTCTTCAAACATTTATGGATGCTTAAAGCAATCTGTCTGAACTGCTAGTTTTCAGTGGAAAACTTAACTTTCCACTTTCTGAAGCAACTATGATAAAAATCACCATGATACTTCTTCGTAGTCCATGTACTACAATCTTTTTAAAAATACTTTTTTCAGTACTGGGGGGAAACAACTGAAATGAGGGCTTCTTTGACTCTGTTCTCCTATAGAGCTAACTGCCAAAGACTAATTCCAAAGCTCTGCTGAGATTAAACTGTTAATACACACACATTATAAAAACTCAGCTTAGGGGGGAAACAAAAAATAAAATAAATTAAAAAAAAATCAAATAGCATATTTATTTCAGTTCCATTCAAAAAGTAGGGATTTGCCATGTGCAAGTCAGTAGACTTCTTCCCGAGGACTTCTCTATAAAAAAAAATTAAACTGAGAAGTGTTCCTTTCCCCAGGCCCTCCCAAAACACAAACACACTGATGTTATGCAAAGAGGACTCCCTGAATTACACATTAACAAGTTCCCTTCAGGATTTCAGGTTTCTTAGTTTGGATTAGAGTCTGAGCGTGAAGCTCCTGGGTGGATGGGTGGGGTATTTACAAAAAGGGAGAAAAAGCACAGGAACTTAAATTAAAAACAAACTAATTCTGCCGTTAATAAACGAGGCTCACATCTGGTTTGAGCACTGTTTCATGTTCTTGTGAAATACAGCTACAGGGGACTTATTTCACAAAACAATGCTCTACTGCTTCATTCTCTATAAAGGAATCTGTTTAAAAATACACACTTTAACTTCAGTACACAAAGACTTAGTAAACCTCCTGATCCTTTGGAAATAGCTGAGGTACTTAATGCCTTCTTTGCCTCAGTCTTTAATAGTAAGACCAGCTGTTCTCTGGATACCCAGCCCCCTGAGCTGGACAACAGGGATGGGGAGCAGAAGGAACCCCCCATAATCCAAGAGGAAATGGTTAGTGAGCTACCAGTCGATGGGGCCAGATCAGATCCACCCAAGTGTACTGAGGGAGTGGGCAGAAGTGCCCACCAAGCCACTTTCCATCACTTCACAGTAGTCCTGGCTAACTGGGGAGGTCCCGGTTGACTGGAGGTTAGCAAATGTGACGCCCATCTACAAGAAGGGCTGCAAGGAGGATCCTGGGAACTACAGGCCTGTCAGTCTGACCTCAAAGGTGGGTAAGGTTATGGAGCAGCTCATCCCAAGTGCCATCACCTGGAACATACAGGACAACCAGGTGGTCAGGCACAGTCCTGCTTGACTAACCTAATCTTCTATGGCAAGGTGACCTGCTTCATGGATGAGGGAAAGGCTGTGGATGTTGTCTACCTTGACTTTCGTAAAGCTTTTGATATTGTTTCCCACAGCATTCTTCTGGAGAAATTGGCTGCTCGTGGCTCGGATGGGTGTACTCTTCACTGGGCAAAAACCTGGCTGGAAGGCCAGGCCCAAACAGTGGTGGTGACTGGAGTTAAATCCAGTTGGCGGCCCTCACAAGTGGTGTTCCCCAGGGCTTAGTATTGGGGCTGGTTCTGTTGCGTATCTTTATCAACCACCTGGTCGAGGGGATCGGGTGCATCCTCAGTGAGTTTGCAGATGACACCAAATTACACGGGAGTGTTGATCTGCTTGGCGGTAGGAAGGCTCTACAGAGGGATCCGGATGGGCTGGATCGATGGCCCGAGGCCAACGGTATGAAGTTCAACAAGTCCAAGTGCCAGGCCCTGTACTTTGGTCACACCAACCTCAGGCCGCGCTACAGGCTTCGGGAAGAATGGCTGGAAAGCTGCCTGGCAAAAAACAGCCTGGGAGTGCTGGCTGACAGATGACTGAATGTGAGCCGGCAGTGTGTCCAGGTGGCCAAGAAGGCCAACAGCATCCTGGCTTGTATTAGTAATACTGTGGCCAGCAGGACTAGGGAAGTGATGATCCCCTTGTACTCAACAGTGGTGAGGCCCCACCTCGAATACTGCGCTCATTTTTAGGTGCTACAGCATAGGGGGGACATTGAGGTGCTGGAGCGTGTCCAGAGGAAGGCAAGGGAGCTNACCACAGTATAGGAGAGACATGGAGGTGCTGGAGCGTGTCCAGAGGAAGGCAAGGGAGCTGCTGAGGGGGCTGGAGA
>VZSF01008980.1:0-32940 GCA_013398295.1 Chionis minor | reverse complement strand
CCCCGGCCCCCAGCCCCGAGACCTAGTCCCGGCCCCCAACTCCCGGCTCCCCGCCCCTGGCTCCCGGCTCCCGGCTGCGGCCTAAGCCCAGGCCCCCCCGCAGGCCCCGCCATACCCTCACCCTGCCCCGTCCCCATCCCGCCGCTTCCGGTTCCGTCCGCCGCTGGCGACGCCTCCTCTACGTCATCACCCTGCGCCGCCGAGGAGGCCCCCCGAGGGCTGAGGCGCCGGGGCGGCGTGTCCCCGTGTCCCCCCGCCGTGTCCCCCCGCGTCTCCCCGCAGCGCCCATGTCCCCGCGGCGGCCGGGACGATGCTGTTCTCCCTGCGGGAGCTGGTGCAGTGGTTGGGCTTCGCCACCTTCGAGATCTTCCTGCACGGCCTGGCCCTGCTGGCCTTCTCCGTGCTCCTCGTCCTGAAGGTGGACGGCCAGGCCTCGGCGCTCTCCTGGTGGGTCGTCTTCGTCCCCTTCTTCGCCGCCGACGGCCTCAGCACCTACTTCACCACCATCGTCTCGGTGCGACTCTTCCAGGACGGTGAGAAGCGCCTGGCCGTGCTGCGGCTCTTCTGGATCCTCACCATCCTCAGCCTCAAGTTCGTCTTCGAGATGCTGCTGTGCCAGAAGCTGGTGGAGCACACCCGGGAGCTGTGGTACGGGCTCATCATGTCGCCTATCTTCATCCTCCTTCAGCTGCTCATGATCCGAGCCTGCCGCGTGAACTGACAGCGAGGGAGTGGGCTCCGCGCCGCTGCCCGTGCCCCGGCCAGGGATGTGCCTGCCTTACCGGGGAGACCTGGACTCATAGCGATGGTCGTCGGGCTTTTCCCCACGTTTATTTCCATGCGGAGTGGTAGGTGGCTGGTTGCACAGGTCCGGTTCTATGAGAGGAAGGGTCTGTAACTAAGCACGCTGCTGCTGCGTTGTATAGCGTCGTATTTCTTCGAAAGATCCTTTCGTGCTGAATCCTTATTTCAGTTCACTCAGCTCTTGGCGTTAGTCAAGTATCCTGCCCTGCAAGCACTGTTTGATAATGCTGGTTATTTTATTTTAAAATAAAAAGGCGTAGAAGGATTAGTTTTATCTATGGAATTCTTTTTCCCTAGAAAGCATTTAGACTTAAAACTATTGCCTGGAGAATGGGAATCACCTGGAGGCCGGTTGGTTGCTGTAGATACCGTTGTACATCCCAGGCTGCTGCCAGCTGGAAGCGCCGGAGCTGCTGCCTCGCCTGCCCTGCCCTGTCCGAGGCCACGCTTGTAGCGATACGCTGGCTTCTCCAGCAAAGCTGATTTATTTCCATCTGTGCTCTCACTTCCCTGAGCACCTCATGCCTTCAGCATGCTTGCAGGGTTTTATGGGGCCACGCTCTGAGCCAGAGAGAAGTGATGTGTGTATTTTTGAACAGAAATGTGGGGCTTATTTCTTTGTATTTCAGATCCGTTCCCTAAATATCAAGACGGGGGGTGTTGGGAGGGCAAGGCATGGGGACAGGAGTGTGCACAGCTGGTTCTGGTTGTGAAGGGGGGGGGGCGGTCTTACTGAAGCCCAGCCAGAGGAGTTCAGTATTCCTTGGAGAAGTGGTGATTGGCATGTTAAATGCCAGCGTCACAGGAAAATCCCAGTGCCAAAGACACCTTGGCGTCTCTTGTGTTCAGTTCTCACCATGAGGGTGTTGCGAATGGTGGAGCTGCCCCTCAGCTCTCTGTGAGACGACGGATGTTTCCTTGGAGCCCAGGCCCACAGGACTGGTCTCCTGACACCAATTTTTACAGACCTTTGGGCTCTACTGATGGTGTTCACTCTGAAAGAACATCTCCTGGTAGCCAGGGCTTCCCCTCCAACCTCAGCTGCTCCCTGCCTCATCCCTGTCTTTGTCCCATCTACCCAGCTCCTCCTGGTACCACCCTCTCTCCTCTGCTGCTCTCAGGATCTGGGATCTTGAGACGGAGAACTGCTGTGTAACTGTCTCTCCAGTTCAGAGTCGTGTAGCAAAGGCCTGAGGAGCACCAGGAACGTGTTTGTGGGTCTGATCGCCCCTGTGAGATGCTCTGATGACAATGAGACGAGCAGCTGCTCCTTTTCTCTCTAACAAGCAGACAGGCACGGTGGGAAATTTCCAATAGGTGACAATGCTTATCCCTCATGCTAGTTGTCACGGAATGGTGGTGGGAGAGAAACGGTCTGATCCAGCAGGATCTATAAACAGACACAGATTTAGCCCAGACTGGGCCTTGGGCTTAGCCCCTGATGCACAGTGTGACCTGCTCCCCACTAGCCTCTGCTCGGGTGGCACTTGGCACCAGCCCTGGCTCAGTGTCCCCAGTGGCTCTAGATGGCCCATCCTGGTGTCAAGTTCCGGTGCTGGAAGCACGGGACAGAAGCACCCGTTTTGCTCGGTCCTTGCACACCCCTAGGTGGTGCCGGGCCCTAGGCCAGCCCCTTGGGACCTGCCTTACAGAAGCTCCTCTGCTCCTGCTTCACCTTGTGATGTGGTTTTCCAGGGCTTGGTGTCACCCAAGTGCAGCCGTAATTTCCCCAAATGCTCCTCTGCTCTGTCCGCTTGGAGCCAGCCGTTTACTCCCACGGGCCAAGGTGTGGCAAAGCACAGACACGTCACCCAGGAGGAGGGCAGCTGGCCACTCCTTGTCCACTTCCACCCCACACCAGTGTGAGCTCATCCCCGCTCCCAGTGTCCCCGTGCCGTGGTTGTGCCCACGACGCGCCCGGTTGCTCTCTGAGTGCACAGGCCACAGGTGTTGTGTCACCAGCAGCCACAGAGTCACTGGTGGGGGACTGGGGAGGGTGAGCGCTGGGCTAAGGGGCAGTGGGGGTGACAGCAGGGCAGCAAGGCTGGGGTGGTGTGGGGGGACAGCCGGTGTCTGCTGACGGGCATGAAGAACCGCAGCCTCAGAGGGTGGGGGACACGCTTGCTGAAGGCGGAGAGGAACAGGAGGAGGAGCAAGCCTCTGAGTCAGGAGGGGACACTCACGGAGTTGCCCTGGGGACTGAGGGGTGCCTTTGGACTCTCCCACAGCTCCCCAGCCCTGGCTAATTAAACCAAAGAAGTGGCAAACCAGGAAAAAAAGGTCGAAGAAATGAATGCTTTGCTGCAATGCTTGGCAGAGGAATGGGAGCCCTGGCAGGGCTTGCCTGGGACCGTCAGCCCCAACCTAGCAAGCAGCCATGTCACCAGGGCGTGGTGCTAGACGCGGGGGGACGATGCCACATCCACCCGCGTGCCACTGACCTCGCCTGCGAGTGGCTTTTCCAGCATTTTGCAGCTCTCTTTGGGGAAGAGCCAGCAACCAGCATTTCCCAGCTCTGCTCCTCCGAGAGGTAAGGCAGGTTCCCAGGTGCCTTTGGGGACAAAGGGGCGGCACGTTGCCGAACTGGCACTCGGGACGCTGCCCTGAGCGGGGTGCAGGGGTTGCCTACGTGGCTGGGAGCGGTGGGGATCATCTGGCAGCCAGGAGCAGCCGTATCCCTTCCTGGGACTCGCTCCTCCTGCAAAGGAGTCTCCTGCTGTGGAGGCCACCAAGTCCTGCATGAAAACTTCCTCGCACCCCAGCAGTGTGCGGTTCCAGCCCACCATCCTGTGGCTGGGCCGATGTGGCCGTGCAAAACTCCTTCTGGGAACATAGGACTTGGTGAAATCCTGCTGGACTCCCTGCCAGCTAACATGGACTGAGGGGACAGCCCCGGCCACCCATCCCCTGCCATGGGGAGGGAGGTTCCTCAAGTCTTGGGCGCACAGACTCTTTTATGTGCTGGAATACTCCCTGGCAAAGACAAAAATCTTGCCTCTGGGTTTATTTTTGTTGCTGCGGCAAGTGAGTCGGATATCGCTGCCAGCTGGGCCTTTCCCAAACCCAACTGCAGCTCCTCAGCGCAAAACATGCCTTAGGGGAGAGCCCCGGTTTGCTCCCAGCCCAGAGGTTTGGCCCTGTGGACATGCCTGGGGAGCGTCATGGCTTCCCTGTGCCGGTGCTGTGGAGTCCGGTGGGTGCCCCTCCGAACCCCCCGGGGCCACGGGGAAGGAGCCTCTGCACAGCCCAGCCTTCTCCTGGCCTTATACATGGAACTGGAGCTGCCAAACCAGCATAACCCCGATGGAGGGACAGTACTGGCTCTCACCCCACTCCGTGTGTCCCAGCGCCTGCTGGGACAGGGCAGCTTTTGGAGAGACATCTGAATTTGGGGATGGCGACCCTGGAGGGAGACGAAGCTGGTGTTGCCATGTCCATATGGCATCTCCAGGGCAGGGCCCTGCCCAGGACAGCTCGGCTGGGCTTCATGCGTGACAATGACAAGGATCCGTCATGACCTGAGCTACCACAGGGACATGAGGGCTCCTAAAGGAGACAGCTGGGAATGGATGGTCCCAGGGACCTCCATCTCCACCTGCATCTTGATGTGGGCAGCACTTGGTGACCGTGTGACCTGCTTAGGTTGTGGTTCAGGTAGTGTCCTGCCTTGCCCAGGGCTTGTGGGAACAGAAGCCACTGTCTGAGGGCAAGGCTGTGAGAAGAGCAGCCACACATGGCCAGGGGGTGGTGGAGAGAGGGGTGGGGGGGACGACAAGAAAAGGACGTGGCTGGTGGGTGCTGTTTGGTCAGCACGGACAAGCTGGTACTGGAAGCTACTGGACTGGGTGGCGCAGTTGGTACCACGTGTTGGTGGTGGAGCCATGGGACCTGGAGGTGGGCTGTGTCTCCGGAGTGGTCCTGTCATGTGGAGACAGCTGGAACTGCCCCAAAAATAAAGCCAAGTCTTGCAAGCCCTAACACGGAGCAGCTGCTGATCGCCCATAGGTCTGCGTGGAAGGGTCAAGGGAGCAGAGAACGATGACAGGCAGCTGGTCATCCTGCTTCCGCCCCAAATTCTCATACTGGGACTACGAACCTGTGTTGCGAATGGGTGACCTAAGTCGCTGAAAGAAACGCTGTCAAAAGTATTAGCAAAAGTGGTTTTAATATGATGTTGTAGAAGTGTGACTTAACAGAGCTCGGTGGCAAGGTCCCCTCTATTACTGTACCGCACAGTCATTTGAAAAATGATTCAACACTACCAACGCACAGATCAAAGTCACCAAGACAAAATCAAAGTTACCACGCTACAAGGTTGCGCGCGGTCTCGGCCACTTACCAAACATCTACCATTGGTTAAAGATCTGCCTTGAGGAGCAGCCTTGAGAGGTGTCCCAGCTCAAGGGCAGAGCACCGCCATGCAGCCACGCTGCCTAGCAGGGGCAGCCCAAAGAAGGCTCACTCGGGCTGTCATGGAATAAAGTGGTTGGCTTGTAGTCAGAGCACAGGCGATGGGAAAGGTGTGCGTGAGGCTCCTTGTGCCCACAACTTTCTTTGTTCCTTGATAAATGAGGCTTGGAAAAGCCACCCACTATTCATGCATTAATCGCATGATCGACGTCCCAAGTTCATGCATCGTTGCTCGCTGTGTCACTCTGTTCCTTTGTGGGTTTTCAGAGAACAGATTGAAACTAGAGGGGTTCTTGGCCCGGCTACAGCTCAGGCCTTTACCTCCTTTGGAGCCCGTACCAAACTAGCGCTGGTTTGGTCAAGGGGCTGAGGGCACCCATCACAACCTGCTGAACTGGGTAAGATGCTTCCAAATGCCTCTAGAGTCAGATGCCGGCCACAGTCCTGTTTCAGCTGTGGGGTCTGGCTTTGCTGTTACCATGATTGGCAGCTGTCACCCATTTCAGATGAGGCTTTGTGAGCTGCAGGTTGAAGTCCAGGTCCCTTCTTCATAGAATCAGAATCACAGATGGTTTGGGTTGGAAGGGACATTAAAGATCATCTAGTTCCAACCCCCCTGCCCTGGGCAGGGACACCTCCCACTAGCCCAGGTTGCTCCAAGCCCCGTTCAACCTGCCACAGCTTCTCTGGGCAACCCCAGCCAGGGGCTCACCACCCTCGCAGTAAAGAATTTCTTCCTTATATCTATTCTAAACGTCCCCTTTTCCAGTTTAAAACCATGACCACTCATCCTATCACTCCATGCCCTTGTAAAATGTCACTTTCCAGCTTCCTTTCAGATACTGGAAGGGGCTCTAAGGTGTCCCTGGAGCCTTCTCTTCTCCAGGCTGAACCCCCCCAACTCTCTCAGCCTGAGAGTTTTCGCTATGTGCCCAGATTGTGTGCCAGGGACTTGAGCCACCCAACACCTCCCCAGCCACTAGCTTAATTTCAGTTGGGCTTTGAGCCTGAGCACGACCATCTTAAAGATCTGCTCATTATCTGCTGTTAGCCCGTCACTGGGCGGGGAGGGGGAGCTGAATGTGGAGAAAGGCAGATTTGTCCTCAGTTGCCCCAAAACTCGGTGCAGAGCTGGATTCGTACTTTGGGAACCCTCTGTCTCACAAAGGTGGTCACCCCACGGTACCCACCCAGCAGTGTTGAGGGCGCAGGGAGACACGCTGCTGTCTCCCAGGGCTGGAGAGAGAAGCTGTTAGTGATGAGTGAGGACTGAAAACTCTGGGTATTTCTCCCAGCTGGGCTCCAGTGATGGTGCCAAAGCTGTGCAGCATGTCTGTGGGGTGCGCTGGTGTCTGGGGGTCCTGCCAGCCCACGCCTGGCACTTTCTCCTCACCTACATCCCCTTCACCAGCCTGTGCCTTCGGCTGCAGCCCTGTGTCTGCTGCTGAAGGACACGGGGACTGTGGCCAAGGCACCATGGAAGGAAACCTGGGGAGGTGGAGCGTCTTTCAGAGGGCTGCAGAGTCAAGGAGTGAGACACCGAGATCAGATTCGGGTTTGCTATTTGTGCGAGACATAGAGACAATACATGTGTCAGGACTGGGAATTACAGGACATCCTGAACAGTGGCTGACTTGGAAATGGCCTCCAGTTGTGCCAGGGGAGGTTTAGGTTGGATATGAGGAAAAACTTCTTTACGGAAAGGGTTCTCAAGCATTGGCACAGGCTGCCCAGGGAGGTGGTGGAGTCACCATCCCTGGAGGTATTTAAAAGCCGGGCAGACGTGGTGCTGAGGGACATGGGTTAGGGGTGGTTTTGGCAGAGGTTTATGGTTGGACTCGATGATCTTGAAGGTCTCTTCCACCCCAAGTGATTCTATGATTCTGTATGTCTCGCATGAGCTGCGTGGGTTTTTACAGCCTGCCTTGCGGTGGAGCTGAGGCGCAGTGCCCGTGGGGAAGCTGCGGCTGCAGGCAGGTCTCCAGCCGTGCCAGGGGCCACGGCCGCCCATGCCTTAGTTTTTCTCGTGTCTTTGATATCTTCCACATGCTGCGAGGATTCACAGCCAAAACGCTAACTCCACAGCCAGCTCTCACCCAGGCATGTCTTTTAGGAAACGGCCTGATTCATGCAAGTGAAAGTTAGATTTTTATCGCTAAAAACATGGCTGAAACATGTTTCAAATAACCGCTGCCCGAGAGCCTCCTCTAGGCTTGCTCTAACACTTGGATCACTCCAAAGACTTACAAAGTGCTTTGTGGTGCAAGACCCCTAAACCCCTCTGTAGCGGGGGTCCCCGCTCCTTGCAGCGTCAGCCACGGTGGGGGCAGCGCTGGCTGCAGCCTGGGCGGTGGGTGAGACAGAACGCGGGGCTGAGATGGAAGCCGGCCGTTGCAGGCTGCTCTAGTGTGGCTCAGCGGCGTCCCGGCACCCCTGGACAGGGCTTTGGAAGCAGCATATTTGTGCCTTGAAGGGAGAAGTCTCCATAGTTCCTCCTCTGCCCACCACCCTGACCACCTCAACCACATCCTGGTGTGGTCCTCATGCCACCCGCTGCTGTCACCGCTTGCTGCTTTCCTTGCATTTTTATTTAGGGCTCCCAAACAGCAGTGGGAACGCTAATCCCACCCGGTTTACCAAAGCCGGTGCCTCCCTGCATCCTGGGAGAGCCTGACTGGTCGTTTGGGGTGGCAAAAGCAACATCTGCAGTAGAGCAGGTCTTCTGGTGACTTCCTCCACCAGCAGTACACGGGCTTCATGGGGTGAGCGCCGACATCAAATCATGGTCTGGGCTGCGGTAACAGTGTGGTCTGGTTATCTCACACAGAAACTAATTCCCTTGACCAAGATAAGAGACTTGGCTGCCTGTGCCAGGTAATTCCTGCTGGGAAAATGAAAGAAGCCTGGCAGCCCTGCCAAGAAGAGCCGCCAGCCCTGCCTGTAGGGAGAGGAGCTGTCGGTCACCCCTGCCGGGGGCTGCCTCCGCGTGTGCTGCCCTTGGAGCTGGGGACCTGCCAGCAGTCCAGCTTCCCAGCTCTACCTGAATCCTCATAATTTAGCTTTGGGTTTAGGTTTTTTTTCCCAATAAGCTCCTGTGTCAGAGACATACCTTGCTTCCGTGTAGGCAACAGCAAACTACAGCCGTCAGCTCAGTTTCTAAGTGATGGGAACATTGGGACAAGCAGTCAGAAAGTTATTGGAGAGCACCTAGAAAATAAAGAAATACGTAGAGTTTCATCTAGATGTGTCAAGAAACCACAATACCCCTGATCTGACACCCTTCTTTTCTGGGGGACAGCCACTCTGGAGAGGAGAGAGGGCAAGCACAAGGTATGACGCTTAGGAAGGGTCACGGAGCAGCCTGGTCAGCTGCTGGGCAGGTGGGACACAGAGGTGGCTTTGGGGTATCCCTGGCTAATGGCCAACGTGTGCAAAAGAAACTGTCACCTTTGGAGCACCCGAGTCCGTGTCCTGACATGGGTGCCCTGAGCTGCTGCAGCCCCCATTTTCGGGGCTGGTCTTCCCAAGACTTCATCTATAACTTTTATGGAATAATTTAGAGAGTTGGCAAGGCACAGGTCCGTTTTGAGTCACTACTCCCAGAAAGATGCAGTAAGATGCGTGGAGTAAGAGCTGAAAGCTCAGAGGGGAGCAGCCAGGATGGCAGGGGCACAAGGAGGAGGAAAGGCTGAAGGAAAGGAGGCTGCAGCAACAGTGACCTCCCTGGAAAAGCTTCTCAGCAGCTTTCCTGAGGCTTTGAGGAGAGACATGTGTCGCAGAGTGCCACGGCTCAGTGACATGAGATGACGTAGCAGGGGGTGAGGGGATATGGGATGTCTGGCTGGGTGTCTGTCTCACTCACTGCTGTGGCAGAGGAGCTGGCTCCATCATGGTGCTAGCTGCCCTTGTCCCAACCAGTTTGGCAGCTCAAGGGAGACCTCCCATAGCCAAAGGGTTTCCTGGTCTCCTGCAAGGATCCTCCAGCGTTTTCTGAGGGACACCTCCATCAGATCACCATTTCACATTCTGCCTCGTTTCCTTATGGCCCTGCTGATTGCATTGGAGGCAATCAAGCATCCCCAGAGCTGCTCGCCTCAGTCTCCCTCCCGTGCTGTCCCCAAGCACTTGTGACACCAGTGAAAGGGAAAATCCTGCCCTAAGTTTCCTTCATCCTTGTTTCCCTGTACTCCCTCATCTCAGGAAGATAAAACCTTCAGGATGCCCAGGACAGAGGACAGCCCATGCCTGGGGCTCTTGTGAGCCAGGGTCAGACACCCTGACCTCGCCTGCCGCACTGGTGCGCTCACCCTCAGGCGACACCACCAGTGAGTGAGCAACTAAAACAGTCTCAACCTCCTGCAGCCTCCCTTGGCCACATCCCTCTATCCCAGCACACACGGAGCCCGTCACCGCAGCATGGGGCAGCATCTCTCCCTCCCAGCAGGTAGCTGGTGCCCATTCCCCGGGCTCCCTGCTCTGCAGGGCTCACCTGGCTCCACTGTCAGTATCGGAACATTGATATTTTTATTGACACCGTTAATCTCGCGGAGCTTGCGAGGATGCGGGTGTTGCGCTGAGCCCCATCCAAACACCGTGGGAGATGGAGCTACCCCAGGTCCAACACCCACTGTGTTGTAGCTGCGCACAGGGAAGGGGAACCCACCGGGGTGTCTGCAGCCAGACAGGGGCACCCTGACTCAGAGCACCCACAGCTGAGAGGTGGCACCGAGAGAGTCACCGTCAGGGCAACTGGGACACGTTTAATGATACCCACTGGGAAACACATTGGGGAGGAGGAAAGGTGGGGTGTGTATTTGCCAGGTGGAACAGCAGGCATGGGTACAACAAAGGCAGCTTTAAATGGCCCCAATGGCACCAGTCTTGCTGGAATCAGACTGGAAGGGAGGGCTGGAGCTGGTCCTTACGGGGACAAGTTGCAGTAAGAATCAGGGTACATCTGGAAGGGGAACAGGAGGCAGGAGAGCGCCGGGCAGCTAACCCAGAGACATGGGACCTGCACAACTCCACTGCCTGCACCTCCCACGGCCAGAGCTGGGGTGACCTCATGGTGCAGAAATTAAACAGCAGGGAATGAAGAGATTCTCTTTTGACCCTGAGTGGGGGTGTTTCCCTTTCAGCAGGTGTGGGGAAGGTGTTAGCAATGGAGGTGATCTCATTTCACAAACACCGCTCACCTCAGTGACCGGCGGTAACGGCTGGGCTGGAACGCCGCAGCGTCTCCACACCAGCCTGGCAACTTCCCTCTGGGTCTCAAAGAATCATTTTGAGGGCCACAGACAAAGAAATATATGTCAAAAGCAAACGAACAGGGGTGTGTGTGTACTCTAGCCATACTTCTCCATAGCAGATTTGTCCACCTGCAGTCAAAAGAATGAGACGTTTCGGTCGCTTTTTCGGTTATGAGCAAATAGCACGTTTCGCTCTCACCAGAGGACATCCCCGAAGGCAAACAGGGCTGGGGCTCGGCAGCACCGAGGACCCATGGGGAGCCACGTGAGAGCAGGTGGTCCTGTGGGGCCAGGCACCCCGTGGCCCTTCCAGGTCCTGCGACGCTCCCCGCTCGGGCACCACGTTGTCACCCTGAGACACAGCCCACGTTTGAATGGACGCCCCTTTGGGTGGGGTGATCTGCAGAAAATTGAGGGACGGACCGCGTGTGGCACGGAGCCAGGGTGCTGTCACCTTGCCAGAGCCCAGCCGGGGCAGCGTCACCTGGGAGAGGCGCAGGGCGCTGCACATGGAGCCGGCGTGGGCGCGAGGGGCGACAGACTTCTCCCTGCTGGAGTGCCAAGGTGGAAGCAGAAGGGGCTGGTGCTCAGCTGGTGCTGAGGAGGAGGTAAATCTAAGGTAATTATCAAATTAGCTAATCAAGAGGTCTCTGTGGGAGCAGGGGCTGTGCGCAATGCCGTGTGCTGGGGACACGGTGCGGGTTTGGGAAGACGTTCTCCAGCGAGCCTTTTGCCTGGTCCCGTTGGGGCGCAGGGGCTCTGCCCACCCCCAGCTTGCCAGGCCTCCTCCAGGCACTGTCCTTCTGCTGCCCTAAAGGTTTTGCAAGGGGGAATTTTGTCAACAAAATTATTAAGCCATTACCTGTCACTTGACTCGGGAATATCTAGCGTAAATTGAAGAAGTAGTAACTTTTATGGGATTTTTTTAGCTGAACAATTTATAGATAATATTACCCCTCCCAGCAAAGCCTCTGTGCTGGCTCCCACCCCTGGACCTGCCTTCATCCACCAGCCCAGCCCCTCGTAGGGGTTCTGTAGCACGGCAGAACGGTCCCAGGAAAGAGGGTGCTGGGAGAATGGGGGTTCGTGGTCCCCCTCGGCCGGGCTAGCTCAGAGCCCTGCGGCTCCCACTGGGTTTCAGGGAGGAGGAGAGCTACAACACATGGAGGAGCTCCCCTGAAACCAGAGATTCCCTGTGCCGTCCATGTGCCACCCATGTGCCACATACCCTCTGCCTGGGCACAGCCCCATCCTGCAGCTCTGCCCTGAGCCAGGCCTTTGGCACCCAGACAAGCTGTTTGCTCAAGGAAAGTGCCAGTGAAACTGGTTCTCCTGCTTTTGCACATCCACATTTCCTCGACATTCAGGACCCCGGGGAGGTGGGTGAAGGGCTCCAATGGACGGGGAATGTCTCCTGGCCACACTCATGGCTGCGAGGTGTCCGGCCACTGTGCAGGAACGGACACAGCTGCCCACGTTAAACGGAACTGGTGCACCACAAACACTGCTTTCATGGCAAGAAAGGCACTGCTGGGTACAGTTGCCCGTGCTCTGCTCAGTGGTGTCCGCAGGATGCCCTCATCAGCTTGGACCCTACCACCAGCCCCCTGGGGCTGTGCCTATCTCAGGAGCGGGACTTAGGCTGGTCCTGCCAGGCTTGCTAGGACGAGATCCATGGAAGATGGATCCAGAGCACTGGGACTGTTCCAAGGCCCTGTTGGAGTGACAACAGCTCCTCGAGGGACCGAATCCCTGAGATGGGGCCACAGACCTGTGATGACACACGTCCCCACCTGCCTCAGTGTGTTGTCCCACTCACCACGTTCATGAGGGGTCCATTGCTCAGAAGCTGCGGTGGTGGACCCGGAAGCATCGCGGAGCTTGTGTGTGGCCCCAGCTGCACCCCAGTTCCCTACTGGGACAAGCTCCAGGCTGGATGCAGACCAGGGGCACTCCCATACACCCCTTCTTTTAGCAGCCCAGGAGATCCAGCCATGCACCGTGGCCAGTCGCTGCTGTGTCAGCCCAGTCCCGGCAAGGTCTGTCCTTCCCTGCCCTCGTGCTCACGTGGACCAGTGCCATTCCTGGCCGGGCTTGCCCCAGGTTGGTGGCAGCAGCTTTGCCAAAGGGCTGAGCCTGGCAGAGACCCAAATTGCTGGGAACAGATACAGAAAGGGCAGCTCAGACAGTCCTGCTGCCTGGGATGCGTGGATGGAGTCACCGCAAGCCAAGGGAAAACACAGCTCTGTCCCAGCTGGGAAATTATTGTCTGTCCTTCTGGCTTGAGAGGCCATTAGGATATTATCATGAAACCTCTGGAGCTATTTCTTTACCACAGAAGGATCAGCAAAGGCAAACTGAACAGTTGCTCGGCCCCGGTTTGGAGGCAGGAGCCAGAGGGTTTGGTCAGCTGTGGGTGCACACAGCCACCGCGCAGTGTCGCGTGTCCAGGAGGGAGTGGGACCAGTCGGCACCTTCTGTCCTGTGTGGGGATGAGTCAAGAGAGACTCAGGACAGCTCTGACCTGGCTGCTGTGCAGGCAGTAGGGGATTCCCAGACCTGGGAAGGTCAGGGACAGTGATTCACCCTCTTCCAGCAAGGCCATGTGAGTTCAAAGGTTATGTGTTGTGTGGAGGTGGGAATGCAGGAGTGGTGGCACCCTCTGGGCTCCAGGCATCCACCTCACCAGCACACGAGAGGCTGCAAAGGAGATTGCCATAGGAAGAGGGACCAGCCTGGAGGTCTGAGCCCCAGCTGGCAGCAGGGTACGGTACAGGCACCCAGCTCGGTGCAAGCTGCAGGTAGATGTGACCTGAGAGAGGAGCCCAGGGAACTGCTGCGCCCCCAGTTTCGCAGGGTGGTTATCCCAGTGCACCCAGCGGGACCTCGGAAACCACTGTCCCTCCGGCTACAGGGAAAGGTGCTCTGGGAAGGTTGCATGCAATGAGGGCTCCCCAGCAAGCATTTCCCTTCTGGCATTGCCGTGTTTGACTCAGTGGAGATAAGGCAGCTGGGAACTGAATCTTTCCGTCAAAAATCACCCGTTGTGATAGCCCTGGCAGCCTCTTATCGAGGAGGTGAATCAGCAGGAAGCAGCTTCTCTGTATTGCCCAGAGAGAGCAGGTCCCCACGTCCACCAGCCCGCCAGCCCTCCCCGTCGCAGGACAGGGGTGCTGGGGTCTGTGGCTGGGGTGGGACATCCCGCCAGCGCCGCTGAGCCTTGAACGTGTGTCCGGAGTGACGGGAGGCTGCCGGCAGAACTGGCAGCTGCGAGTCCTGAGTCCTGCCCGCTCCCCCAGCTCTCCTCGGGGTCCCCATGCCTGCAGGGATCCCTGGCCCACAAGCAGCTCGAAGCTGGATCACACTCAGGGAAGAGGTGACCGGAGTCCAAGCTCCATGTTCAGGTCCAGGACATCTTCAAGCATTGCTGATGTCTCCCCTGGCAGGGCCACCCCCTCCTCTGATGTGGTTGTCCTTCTCATCGTAATAAAACTTATTATCAAGGCACCTACAACTCTGTGTGTGATTTCACTGGAAATATCTCTTTCACCTCGTAAAGACCTTGTAGAGGGTCATAATGGAAATATTAAGACGGGTGAGAGCAAAGAGAGAACAGAAATGTGTGTGTGTAAAAGCACAAAGCAGCAGGGAGACAAGGGTTAAAGGGGAGGTGTGTGCTGATTGCTGCAGTGCTCCTATGTCTGATCTCATTCACATGAGGAGGAGGGACTAATTAGCTGAAGATAAGTTGAAGGAAGGATGCATAAATACACCTGTAAGACAAATAAGTGAACTTATCTTCAAGAGTTTTTCCTAAGGCTGGTGAAGTCTGTGATAAAATAACGGGGAAAAGATTTTCATGCAGTGTCCACTTCCACAGGGTATAACAGGCGAGACCAAGCTGGATTTGCTGCCAGCAGCGGAGAAGCCCAGAGGCACAGCAAGGACTCACAAGCCAGCTCCGAGCGATCCCACCTGGGCACAGGCGTCCGGGTGCTGCTGGGTGCACAGGTCTGGGAGTGCCAGCAGGTGAGCTGACCTTACTTACATCTTCTGAAATAAAACCACCTTCCCCTTCTACTCTATCTCACGTTGAAGGGTTGGGGTTTTTTTGCCTTCCTCTGGTGCACTGTTCGTTTTGCTCTTCCTGGACCTGATCCATCCTGGTAGTGGTGAGCCAAGCAGAAGTGGGTGCGGGACGTGGAGGACCATCATGGCTGTGCCAGGCTGCTGGGCAACCAACCCCTCTTTCCTCCAGTCCCCTCCTATTTTATCCTAATATTGCTTTTCCCAGGGAAAGATCTGATTATCCACCAGCATTTCTGAGTTATGCAGCTTGAGATAATGCCAGTCTGGGGACAGCTTTTGGAGCTGATCTCCCTGCAGCTCTCGCTGACTAGCGTTGTTCCCAGCTGGTGGTGTCCAACCTCTTTCCTCCTGGGTTTGGGTTTGCAGGAGCCTTCGCCATGATGTTCGCTAACAAGAAGCGC
This sequence comes from Chionis minor, assembly GCA_013398295.1. Taxonomy (NCBI): domain Eukaryota; kingdom Metazoa; phylum Chordata; class Aves; order Charadriiformes; family Chionidae; genus Chionis; species Chionis minor. Next base: position 17,987 of record VZSF01008980.1, on the reverse strand, counting down.
ATCACCACTGCCATAGTCGGGGCACTGGTCGCATTCTCCATCATTGCCCTTTTTCTCAGCCTGGTGAAGATTGAAGATGTCACCCTGCCACCCACGGTCAAGGTGAGCCCCGAAGAAGGTCCCCGAGCACCACTGCAGAGATCAGTCAGCTTGGGCAGGTGCTCAGAGACAGTGGTTTATCTTCAGGGTGGGAGGTGAAGGGGGGTTTGGTAGGGCCTGCCTTGTAGTAGCTGGGTGGGTGTTTTCTTCCCATCTCAACGTGCGGGCAGAAGAGATACAGCCTGACCACCTCGAAGTGCAGGAGGGAAGCCTCCTGTGAAACTAGCCTTTGGCATTTGACACATTTTGAGATTACCTTGGGGCAGATGGGTAGGGCAAAGCCCTGCCCCACTCCCTCTGCTCTCCCAGGGCACCGCACCCTAGGGCGATACACCTCCACATGGCCTTTGTTCCTGCTGGCTCCCACCAGCCTGTCCTAACCCACTCACGTGGCAGCACAAGCATGGTGACTCCTCCTCGTCCCTCCCCTGCAGCTTGGCATCCCACCCTGGCTGCTGGAAGAGTGTTGGCACAGTTTTAGGGGGAGGCGGAGGGCTTTACAGCGGAGAGGCGTGCAGTTGGGTGCTCCTGGGCTGGGGCTGGTGGGGCCCTCCGCGTCTCTGCCCAGGCTGGGTGCAGTCACCGGAGCAGCAGAGAACACTGGAGGTGGGAGACTTGCTGTCCCCAAGGTGGGGCCAGTGTAGACACAAAAGGTACATAAGAAAGAAAGAAAATAAAAAAGCAACAACAAAGAAAACGTTGATGTGAGCTGGCATTGCTGCAGGAGAGGGAATGAAAAAATCCCTCAGATGCTGTGAGAAACGCCCGTGCTGAGACAATGCACCGTCACGGCTCTGCTCTGCTCTGGGACAGAGAGCCGTGGCCTAGAGAGGTGTTTTTTGGGGCATCCTCTGGCCCCACGACCCTGGCAGGACTATGGTGGGGCCAGGGACAGGCTGCTTCTCCTCCCACCAGTGTGACGTCTCGGTTTTCCTTTCCAGTATGGGATGGTGTTTGATGCAGGCTCATCCCACACCTCTCTGTTTGTCTACCAGTGGGACTCAGACAAGGAGAACGACACCGGTGTGGTGAGCCAGACCTTGTCCTGTGATGTCCAGGGTCAGTATCCCCCTGCCACAGGCTCGGCGCTGCCCTGTGTGTTCATGTGGTGGGTGGGATGACCTGGCCCTTCCTCTTGTTGGCCTGTCCACACTGGGGAGCTCTGTCCATGACTGTCACCGCTGGCATGGTGGGAGCCCTGGCTGCAGGCAGGGTAGTCCCTGACTCCCTGATGGCTTCACTCATGGTTGAAGGGGCCTCATTACCATGTAGTGCCCACACACCTGGTGGGACTGAAGCACCTTGGTGTTGCTCTGGATTTTCATTCCTCCACCTTAGACTGCCCCCAGCTGCTCAAGCTACTGTCCTGGCTGAGAAAGGTTTCACCTGTAGAGCTGGGAACGCTGCTAAAAGCATGGGAGATATGGGGAGATATGGGGAGATATGGGTAGGAGGGGAACATAAGTGTGGGTCCGTGAGGTCTCGGCGGACCGGGGGACCCTGGAAAAGCACCCTTTGTTGCTAAGAGGTGACAGACCTCACTGCCCTGTGGCCTCTTGCTGCCACATCCCTGTCCCCAGAAGTTCCCATCAGCCTGTCCCAGCCTGACTCTCTTCCAGGGCAAGGCATATCGAGCTATGCCAACGATCCCCCAAAAGCCGGTGATTCCCTAAGGGAGTGCCTGGATAAAGCCCTGAAGGTTGTTCCTGCTGCAAAACAGAGGGATGTTCCAGCTTATCTGGGAGCAACGGCAGGCATGAGGCTGCTGAGGTACGGCTGTGGGGTGCGGAGGTGACAGAGCAGTAACCAAGCAGCCACTGCCAGGACAGAGTGTCCCTGCACGGGGCCAGGCTGCCAGGAGCTCCCAGCTCTGTCACACTGCCACAAGCAAGTGACTGGCGAGTGAGGAGAAGGCAGCCCAGTGGGGACACACGGGTGGCTGAGCTGCTCCGAGTGACTGGCCCTGGAGCAGAGAGGCTGCTCAGAGGTGTCTGTTGGCATCCTGGGGACCCATGTGCTGCATGTCCAGTTCCAAGCAAGAAATGCTTCTCAGAGCTCTTTGTTTGCTCTTCATCATTCCTTGAACACAAGGGAGTTGAGATGCCACCAGGGGATGTGTCCTCTGCCCAGATGGATGGGGGAGCAGAGCAGAGGTAGGAGGCAAGCAGGACCTGCCCTTACCTTTCTTCAGCCCTCTCTTAAAACGTCAACCTTCATTTCATGGTTCTTGGTTTTATGGTTGCAGATATCTAACATCATTTCTGTGCCCTGGCACTCTGCCCCTTTTCCTGGGAAGGAGCTGGGTTGTAGCCTGAAGGCCACTCGCTTCAGAGGGTGAGCATGTGCCAGCAGCCCTGAGATACCTCCTCCCACTCAGAGGTCTGAAATCAGGCTGGCACCTTCCTGAAAGACCCACTTGAGCTCAGCAGCCAGTCCTGGCTTCGGTGCAGTCAGGGGGTGATGTTCAAACCTGAGTTTTGCTGCACAACCCCCTATGGCCTCCAGCACTATGAAAATACTCAAGTAGGGAAAGGTGGCCTGGCAAACCTTTATGTGACTGGGATGAACCTGCGCTGGAGGGAGGAGATTGCTATTGATCCTCGATTCGTGATGTCAAGCTGGGATTTACGCTCTACGACCAGCCTTGACAAGTTACGCAGCAGGAGATGTCACTTCTCACCAACTGCTTGTTGTAAAAAACTGGAGTCTGTGTAACTGGGGGAAAACCAGACCGTTTCCTGGTGTTTCTCCTGTAGTATTGACGTAGCTGGGTATGTGTCCTGACCTTTGAGTCCTTCTTAGGGAACAGAACAGCTCAGCGGCAGACCAAGTCCTAGCCGAAGTTGCTAAAACCATGCAAGAGTACCCTGTGGCTTTCAAAGGGGCTCGGATCCTTACAGGAGAGGAGGAGGGGGCTTATGGCTGGATCACCATCAACTACCTGCTGGATTCCTTCACTAAGGTGGGAGAGTGGTGAAACACCCACTCCTTCTTTGCTAATACAATTTTTCTGTTTTTTTCTGAAGCACAGATGGAAAGGTCTGGGTTAATGCCTTTCAGGAATGATCTGGGGGAAGCAGGCAGTTGTCCTCTGGCTTGCCCACAGCGAAAGAGGAGGGAGAAATCAGGAATGGGGGTGTCCCTGTTAAGAGCTAAGGACACAGCCCTGCACAATGTGGCCATGGGGTCTCCTGGGGACAGTGAGGTTAGCCGTGCAGCCCCATGGGGACAGTTTGCTCCTGCCACGCTTTGTCTAGCTGCCCTGGGAAGGTCCATCTCATCTCCCTGTGGCGCTGTGAGGCCCCAGTTTTGGTTCATTGTGCCGGCTGGAAGGAAGCTTCAACCAAACCTCTTTCCTGCCACCCTCTGTCCCAGCACTGCCACAGCTCTGAGAGGTGCTGGCACCTTCGGGCTCCTGTGCAGGCTGCCAGAGGAGGATTTCTGTCCTTCCCCTCGCACCGGCTCCGCTGCAGCCTGCTCTTCAGGAAGGGCAGCCCTCCGAGCCAGATCCCCACCAGCATTTTCATCTGGGGACTGGTGACTCAGAGCCACATGAGCCCATGGCATGTTGGCACCTCTTGACGGTTCAACCTCTGTTTTTTCTGGCTCTGATAAACGGCCAGGCTGGTTGGGCAGGGAAAGCAGTGGGACCTCATGTACGGAAAGAATTGAATACCCATTGAATTTAGTAACAAAACCCTATTGACTTCAATGGGATGAGAATTTTGCTGAGGGCAAGGAAGCCCAGCCGTGTACTACTCTTCCTCTCCTGTCTCACTTGGCAGTACTCCCCCAAAGCGCACACCTGGGTTCATCCAGAGGCGGCCAGCATTTTTGGAGCACTGGATCTTGGAGGAGCATCCACTCAGATCAGCTTTATGCCTGAAAGTTCAGTGAGCAACTGGAATGAAGCCTCCAAGTTCATGCTGTATGGCTATAACTACAACATCTACACACACAGCTACCTCTGCTACGGGCAGAATGAGATGCTGAAGCGACTGGCCAAGGAATTAATTGCGGTGAGAGGGGAACTCATGGGTAATTGGACTCTGCTTTCATGTCACCAACCACAGACTTGTTAATGCATAAAATAAGAACAGGCAATGCTCTTCCAGAGAGGCATCAGCAGGGACTGAGAACGGGTACAGACTCTTTGGAGCACAGGTAGGCGGATGTGGAGAGGAGCATGGGGAACGTCAGAAGGGGCAGCTTGGGAGAAGTCTTCTGGCCGTACGCAGATGCCTTACACAGGGTGTAGAAAAGGCAGGACCAGGCTCCTCTCAGGGGCGCACAGTGACAGGACAAGAGGCAACAGGCACAAGTTGGAATGTGCAAGTTTCCAACCAGATGCAGGGGAAAAGTTTTTCCCAATAAGAATGGTCAAATATCAGAATAGGAGCCATCCTTGGAGATATTCAGAACTTGACGGGACAAGGCTCTAAGCAACCCAATCTAATTGTTCATGCTTTAAGGGGTTGGCACAGGGACCCCGTAGATCCTCCTGAACCTCAACTACTCCATGACTGCATGGACATGAGAAAAGTGAAACGGAGATCTTTCTCAGGCCCTTTTTCGGAAGGTCAGAGGGGAATAGGGTCTTCATCGAGCTGCCCCTTGCCAGTCTTGGTGAGCCAGAAGGGTTTGCTCATGCCGCACAGCCAAGAAGGTCCCTGGCTGAGGCTGGAGCTAGAGACAGAGCTAGAGCTGGAGTGGACGGGTCTTTCCATGCCCCAAATCATGATCCTGCAGGCCAGGGGAGAGACATGCTGGGTCCCTGAAACTGGTCTGCCTCTGTGGGAGAGGGAATGAGACAAAGCAGAGCAAGAGTAAGTGTTGAGCTAAGGCTGGGACTGCAGACGGCCAACAAGACCAGGGATAAATAGCAGGAGGGTCTTTCCTGGTGAGAAGGTGGGAGATACCTGTGCCCGTGGCTTTGGGGGGAGCGCTGGGTGAACCCTGCTGCCCAGCATGTCTGCCAAGAGGTTTTGGAGGAGGCTGCAGCCTGTGATTTTGCTATTCCCAGGAGTCACCATCCAGCACGCGAGTTGATCACCCTTGTTACCCAAAAGACTACAATGAAACCGTCTCGCTGTCTTCCTTCCGCACCAGCCCCTGCACCAACCAGAGTGACCCGCGCCTGACCCCGGGCGACAGGAACGTGACCCTGGAGGGCAGGAGCAATGCCAGCGCCTGCCTGGCGGCCATCAAGAAGCTGTTCAACTTCTCAGCATGTGGCCAGAGCCAGGACTGCACCTTCGATGGTGTCTACCAGCCCCCCGTCAGCGGGCAGTTCATTGTAAGGCAAATCCCATCCTCCCACCTCCTGGGCAGAGCATGTCCCCCGGTACTGTGGTGTCCCTGCGCGCCCCATGGCACTGTCACCTCCCTGCAGCAGAATGGCGGCACATCACTCCCAAATTACCATGGCCCCAGGGCACACGAGGGCTTGCTGCCGTCTGGTTTTCCTGCCAGCTCTCCAAAAGGGACCATGTTAATAAAACAGGTGCTTAGTCAAAACCCAAGTTTTCAGTAAAAAAAACAACCACAAGCTTAGCCAGCAGCCTTCAGGCAAGGCTCTGCCTGTGGTCGATGTGCCAGCAGGCACCTACACCCTCAGCCCACCATCTCTGCTGGGACAGGGACAACGATGCCTATACAAGGGCAGGACAAATCCAGTGAAGGACAAACCTCCTGCTTCGAGGAAGGTGGGGGCAGCCTCCTGGGGGGTTTTCTCCACTGTAACTCAACAGCATTTCTGCCTCTTGCCTTTCAGGCCTTCTCTGCCTTTTACTATAACTTCAAGTTTCTCAACCTGACCAAGGGGCAGCCGCTGGCCACTGTCAGGGAGACCATCGAGCATTTCTGCACAAGAAGCTGGGAAGATGTACGTTCCACATGACGGGAGGCTGTGGGGAAGCTTTACAAGCCGAGGGGTCTTGGGGTGGGGGAAGACGAGTGGCAGCCAGGATCATCCTGCACCCACCCTTGCGGGCCCTCCTTGCTCATGCAACACTGGAAGGGGCAGCCAGGACAGGTGAAGACAGCAAAATCTGCCCTCCAGCACAGGAGCTGGGGATGGAGATGGGTCTCTAGCAGTGGAGGATGGTGAGACGAGAGCCAGCTGCTGGCACCACTCTGGAGATGAGTCAAATAGGACCACCACGGGGCACAGAGCAGGGGACACTTGCATGAGGAGGCTGAGATGGGAGAATCTGGGGCAAGAGGAGCTCCGATACATCTCTCTGTTTCCATGTGGAGTGTAAATCCTCCTCAGAGGAGTTGTGCTTTGTGAACAGGTCCAAAACACCTGGCTGGTCCAGAAGTCTGTTTCTCGGTGCTGGTGACTGGGGACCCTCTTCCACAGCAGCTGTCAGGGCATTGTCCCTGCATGGAAATTGCCTGCAAATAACTTCCCTTTCTCCCCAAACATGTCCCCACTCCAGCTGTCTTCTAGCTACCCTGAAGAGAATCCTGAGCGACTTCCTAAGTACTGTGCCAGTGCCAACTACATCCTCACTCTCCTGCTCGATGCCTACAAGTTCAATGAGACCAGCTGGAACAACATCTTCTTCCAGATGAAGGTAGGAAGCAAACCCGGCCTGGGGGCAGGAGAAAGAGGCAGCACTGGGGAAAAGAGTCAGCTTCCCACACTGGGGTGCTGTCACAGCCACAGTCCGGAAAGCCCTGCCTGCCCCACCTCCCAACGTGGCACTGGGTGTCACTGGGGCCAGCTACTGTACCCCATTTGGGCCACGCAGGCGTAGGTGGCCCTGCATTGTCAGTGTGGCTTTCATGCAGGGCTAACTCATCCTTCCCTCTCTCCTCAGGCAGGGAGCGCCAGCATCGGCTGGACGCTGGGGTACATGCTGAACCTCACCAACCTGATCCCAGCGGAGCCTCTGGCGCAGGTGAAGGGGCACGTTCCTTCCTTGTGGGCTGCAGCCGTCGCCTTCATCGTCTTCAGCCTTGCCTTGGGGCTTGCTGCCTTGCTCCTGCTCTTGTGGATGTAGGAGCCTTGGCTGCGTTTGGGAGCGTGGCCTGAGCACATCAGGGCTGGAGGGCTGTCTGCACTGCGGTGCCTTACACTTCTGCCAGCAAGACTGGCAGCCTGAGGCTCGTTCAACGATGCTGAGCACCTTAACCTCTACCACACTGAAGAACTGAGGTCTGGCCTCACATGGGACTGCCTCCGACAGGCAGATAGGCACCATGTGAGCTTTCCAGAGGAGATCTGCTCCTTTGGAGACCTGCTGGGATCAGCCTATGCACCAGAGGAATCCCAGATGTGCCCATCTGCCTCCTTACACCTCTATGCCTGTTACAGATCTGGGCTCCGTCCCACCAGCTGGCACATGGGGCTGTGGAGAGCCCGCCTGGCTGTCAAAGAGCTCCCCAAGTGCCACACTGTTGGTGCACGGCCGCAGGTGCTCGGTGACAGGGTGCTTCATAGGATGCTGGGTTTGGCCACAGTTGCCGACAGCCAGGCATGTCCCTGCCGCGTCTGCCAGCGCGAAGGCATGCAACGCTCTGCAGCACCTCAGCTGGCTCTCCTGAGGGTGTCGTCTGGGCTTATCTGATGGTCTTGGAGACAGAAGGCAAATTGAGCACCCAAAGTCAGGAGCATGGTTCATGCCTCCCCAGAGGGTCGGCCTCACCTCACCTTCCTTTTCTTCTGAGATAAAGGGATTGATGTTCCTAAATGTCTTCCTGGAGACCAGACTGTCCCACCAGCAGAAGGCCTGGACACTGTTGGGTGTCAGGCTGTGACTCCAATAGCCCTGACCCTGTACACATGGCTGAGCTGGGTCCTGTCCGTGACTGAGTCCTCGCCTTTGCGTTTGGTTCTGCTCGTTCATTATCAGCCCTGGGGATGATTCATCGTGTTATTTGGCTCCCAGCAGCCAGGAGCTGACCTTTGGTGTCTCTGCAGAAAGGCAGACGTCTCGCAGCTCTCGTCATCCAAATAAACATTATAAAAGGCAGCGAATGGGGAAATACCTGTTACTTTGCTCCTGAACATTTATGATTTTATTGTTTCCAACTCGCAGGTAAGTGCTGGTAGTGATGACGGGGACTCAGGGGAGAGGCAACATCACGCAGTGCTACAGGAAACGCCCCTGGAGACCTCACAGCGTCTGCCAGACCTTGGAGGGAGCCAGCAGGGCACGAGGACGGGCTTTTTCCTTTTGAGAGCTGGGGTGTCTCACCTCACCCATCCACTGGCTGCCAGTGGGACTCCCCAAAAATGTAAGGGTGGCCCTGAGAGCTGCCCCTGACGTCCCAAACTGCCCTATGTGCTGGGAAGGGAGGGTGAGATGTCTGTGCCAGGCAGACACAGGGTGCAGCCAGACCAGAGAGGAACCTCGTGCAGGAGAGCAGGGGACTGTGGCCATCCCCCACCTCACAGAGCTTCCCAGTCCTGGGCAGAGCCTGAGCCCCATCTATCAGGCCACCTTCCCCCCATAGCACCATTGCCACTGACCCTCTGAGTAGAGTAGAATGTTCTCAGTTGGACCTACAGTGATCATCTAGTCCAACTGCCTGATCACTTCAGTGCTGACCAAAAGTTAAACATGAGGGGGTGTTGTCCACGTGTCCCCTTAAACCCTTACAAGGCTTGAGGCACCAACCACCTCTCTAGGAAGCCAGGTCCAGTGTTTGACCACCTCTTGGTGGCCATGGGCAATGCAGGCTCTTGTACCAGGGTGGGGCAGGACACATCTGCCCCACATCAGGTATCTGCTGCAGGCTGCAACCCACCCTGTGATGATCCCATTGCTGTCAGACACCCCTTTTCTCTTCCCTGACCCACTGGTCCCACCATCTCCAGCAACCCCATATCACTGTGGTCCCCACACCCACAGCGCTGAGTCGCTGCCCCACATGGCCATGCCTTCCCTCTTAGCGCATCTCCAACCAGCAGCGAGGAGAAAGGAAAACCAGATGGCACACAGCTACAGGGAGGATTTTTTAAAGCCTCTGCTAGATCCAGCTCACCAAGGCCAGGACACAGGTGCCCCACATTACAAGTTCATAGCTCCTGGACACGTAGGGGTGATTCCCCAGTCTGCACCTCCTTGCACAAGCACAGCAGAAGGACTAAGTGGCTTCGGCAGCCTCTGGAGCCAGCGCTGCTAGAGACGCTCATAGTCAAAGGAGTTTTTCTGGAGGCACATGACTGTGAGCAGGCAGAAGATAAGGATGAGCATGACGGCCAGTAAAACTGAGGCTGCTATCCATTTGCTCCTCTGGAGCCCTACAACTCTCTGGGGATTCTCTGAGGGAATCATGTTGGTGAGATTGAGCATGTAGCCCAGAGTCCAGCCCACGTCTACATTAGTGACCTGTGCAGACAGAGGAGGAAGAGGCGTGTGAAAGGCTGCAATCTACCATGCAAGAAGGAGAGCTACAGAAGTCCCAGCACCCCCAGGTCCTGCCCCACAGCCACTGCATCTGTGTGCACCTCGGGCTGCAGACCCACCGCTTGGGAGACAAGCTGGGGGAGAGCATGAATGGCTCAGGCCAGGTGTCCCAGCAGGGGCCTGTGAGCGTAACTCAAGAGCTGCCCTGGGTGGGAGCAGTGGATTGTGCTCTCCCGTTATCCCCTCACCCCCCGCTCAGGCACGGCAGGAGCAGGGGCAGGGGCGAGGTGGGCGTGAGCCATTTCGCGGCACAAAGTGTGGGTGCTGGGCGCTGCCGGGCACTTTCCTACCTGCCGGACGAAGTGGATGTTAAGCCACGTTGTGTGGTTGAACTTGAAGCCTTGCAGGAGAAGGGTGAGGGTGTAGGAGCTGGCGCCACAGGCATCACGGAGCTGGGTCCGGTTCATGGTGGGGAAATCCTTCTGCACCTGCAGAGGAGGAAGAGCTGGGGGTGCTGCCCGCACAGAGCAGTGCTCGGTGCACCCACGCTGTGGGGAAGAGCCCCACAGTGCAGCTGGGAGCACAAACCCTGGAGTGCCTGGGCTCGGGAAGCAAAAAGGATCCGGGAGGCTGCAGGCTGCTGTCCCATCTTTCTCCCTGTCCAGAGATCTTTTTGCTCCTCCCAGGTCCCTCCAGTTACCCAGGAGAAACATGGGCAGGGGCTGGCATCTCCTAGGCAGGGTCTCACCTTCTCCCAGCTGCTGTTGCAAAATTGCTCGATGGTGGCATTGACCGAGCTCAGGGACATCCCTCCAGTCAGGTTCAGAAAGTGAAGGTTGTGATAAAGCCCCGAAAAGGCCTGTGGGTGTTTAAGACCAAAAGCAGCAGATTAGCGAAGCACCCAGGCCATGTCCAACCCCCCACCCCTCCCTCCAGGTGCACTGCAGGGGTCCCTAAGGCCACCTCTCAGCACCGCAGGGTGATGCCCGCTGACCCCATGGGAGGGAGCTCTGGAACTGCTCCCCGCACCCAAAAAGATTGGTGCTGTGACAACAGAGGTCTGGGTCTGCCTGGCACGCTGGCGAGCACCCTGCGTGTCTCCATGGGCACATCCCAGCTTCCACAGGGCTGGCTCTATTCAGACTTTTCTCCTACAGCAGTTTTCCTGGGGTCGTGGACAGCCTCTGGGGCCCTGCAACCCCACACCTCCACCCCAGCCTTGGTGTGGTGGCTCTGAGGATGGAGGCTCCTTACGAAGAACTGTCCCCGCACGGGCGGCTGATAAACCCCGTTGAACCCGCACGTCCTGCTGGCCCCGCAGCTGAAGTTGAAGAGTTTCTGGATGGCGGCGCTGCACGCTGCTGGGTCCCCTGTCCCCGTGACTGTGAGGACCCACGTGGGGCTGGGTGTGCTCAGTGCACGGACACAGGGACTGTCGTAGAGTTCTGCTGTGGTGACGTTCTCCTGGTATCCCTTGGGATAGCAGGGGTGTGACACCTGCTGGGGAGACGGGCTGCCCTGGAGAGAGAGCGAGCCATTAGTGTCACCCTGGCACTGAGGATGATGGTGGAAGGGAGAATAACAACCCACAGACAGCCTGTTTGCACACCCAGATGCAGGACACTAGCGTGCTGGTCCCACCACCCATAGGGTCTTGTCCACGGGGTGCAGGCACAAAATCATGATGACAAGCATGGCACAACCACACTGTGGTCAGGGATCAGCTACAGTGATGGTCATATGCCTAAGGCTTTGGGAGTTTGCACCCGGTGCTAAGTGTGGATCATTTTTGTCCCCACTCTTCCTTTGTAGGGTCACCAGGCTCAGGGGAGAGGCAAGGCTAAGAACCCATTTAAACAAAAACAAAACAGACACTGATTTCTCTTTGCAACATGCTCTGGGCATGGTCTTCTCCCCAGCCCAACCAGCACAAGCTGGAGTTGACCTCTCACCCCAAAGCCAAGTTATGAACATGTGCAGCAACGATACCTCCCTTCACTTTGCCATGCCCAGAACCTAGTGCTGGTTCCAGCATGTCCAGAAGACCAGCATGTTCAGATTTCTACTATAAAACCAACTTATTCATTACCATATTGATCCTAAAAATCTCCCTGGGTATTCCCCAAGCTCCTAGCACCCTGCAGGTTCCCTCCTCCAGGACTGAGGCCTTCCGGACCCCTGTGACGGAGGCTGGGCTGACACAGCCCCTCCATCAGGACAGGAGTGAAGATCTGGTTGGCAAGATGGCCCTGGGATGGGGGTTCTGGGCACCCACCGTCCTGGCAGTGCCTGTGGTCAGGCATCCTGCTTTGGGGTGTCCATCTGCATCTCAGCTCAATCGTGCCCTGCTATTGGGACACCCCTGGGATGGCTCCTGCCATGGTGGCCCTGTTGTATCCACCATCATCACTGGGGAGGGATCACAGCAGACCAGTACAAGGCTGGAGGTGGTTACCTGGTGTAAGGATGCCAGCAGCATCTTCAAGACTTGCTTTTGCCCATAGCAGAGGTAGCTATGGGTGTATATGGAGTAGTTGGTCCCATAAAGCCTGAGCAGGGTTCTCGTGCTGCTGTCATCTATGGCGGTCCCAGGAAGGAACGTGATCTGGGTTGAAGCTCCGCCGAGGTCCAGAGCTCCGACCACATCCTGTGCTGGAGGGTGAGTCCACTCACCTGTGAAGGAGCACTGCCCAGCACCGGGGGTTATCCATGGGGACCCGGCACAGGGTGACCACAGCGGTATCGGCTCCCCAGCCCACACCACATCACACCAGGCAGGGGGACGCCCTCTGCCCTCTCCCCAGCCCACACCTTGACGAGCGTCTCCAGCAGGTAGTTGACGGTGATCCAGCCGAAGGAGCCCTCCTCATTCCCCGTGAGGATCCGAGCTCCACGGAAGTCCACAGGGTACTCGCCAATGGCCTTGGCCACCTCGGCAAAGACCTGCTCGGCCTTGGTGCTGTTCTGCTCCCTGCCCGGGGAAGGAGAGGAATACCGTGCGGTGAAGGAGGCGATGGCGGGGCAGCTTTCAGAGCAGGGCTGGCAGCAAGAGGCTGCCGCCTTCGGGGCAGGAGCGGGGCTGCTCAGAGACAGGGCGCGTCCCCGTCCGTGGCTGCCCTGCCTGCGGTCTGGCCCCTGCAAGCCGCCAGATCCCTCGACCGGAGTGTTGGGAGTCTCCCTAAGGATGCTGCCCGCGGCTCTGCTGAGCGTGGGGGAAGGCGACTGCGGGGCTGGCCAAGGGGGTTCATCCGCCTCTGGGGCTGGTGCTGGGCTGGGCTGGGGGGTTCCCCGTGGGCACGGCGACCGGCTCCCTCGGACACCCCGCTGCACTGCAGACGCGGATGCTCTGCCCCTCACCATGGCCGGCCCGGGCAGCAGCCCCCCGTGCCCCCAGCCCCCCATCCCAGCCGCGGTGCCGAATCGCGCGGTGGGGAAGGGGTCGGAGTGGTCGGCTCCGGGCAGTGCCGGTACCTCAGCAGCCGCATGCCCGCTGTGGCCCCCAGGTAGGTGGGGGTCTCCCGCTGCTGCTCTGCTGGGACGATCTTCATGGCCTTGTCCAGGCAGGGCTTGAGGCTGGCTCCAGCCCCCGCGGGGCTGTCTGCGTAGCTGGAGATGCCGGGTCCTGCGAGAGAGCACCCCGCCACGGAGCGAGCTCAGTGCCACCAGGAGGGACAGGGCAGCAGGGGATGTGTCCATCTGTTCCCTAGGCCCAGGGAGCGCTCTGGACCTCCTTGGTGACATCCAGATGTCCCATTCACAGCCCAAAACTCTGCTGTGTTTGATGCCATACAGATGCCAAAAAGAAAACGCTGACCTGAAGAGCAGTTAGAAACCATATACAAAAAACCAGCAGAAACACAGTACAGTTTAGGAACTTCTGCAAAGGTTTTTTGGAGGCACCGTGGGAACATGAAGCCCCATGTTATGAAAGAAGCTGTGAAGAGATGTTGTGGGAGCCAAGGAAGCTGTCGCATGGGAGAAGGAGCGAACTCTGCACATCCAGCACCCCCAGCTCCACGTTGGCACACAACCAGCGGCTGCATGACTGGACTGGCTCCGGGAACCACGTCAGCTGGGGGCCAAATTCCTTACCCACCTCTGGATCCCCCAAATTACTGTAGGGCTCCCTAAGGTGCAAACTATTCCCCTTGACACTCCACTTTGGTTCTTCTACCAGGCCATCTCCCTTTGGCCCAGTGCAGGCTGGAAGACTCAGATCACCAACAACGCTGTGAGAGTCTGGGACAGCAATCCAGGAGGCTGGAAAACAGGGACAGACACATCCCGGCACACTCACCAGGCACGGTGCAGGCCTCCACCTGGGAGACGATGCCGGTGCCGTTCTCCTTGTCTGCAGGCCACCGGTAGATGTAGAGAGCCGTGTGCGTGGAGCCGGCGTCGAACACCAGGCCGTACTGGGGGAGGCAGAGGGGACACGGGGTCGCAGCACGCTCAGCACTGCACCAGATGCCATGGGGGTGTTCTAAGAGCTTCTGCTCTCACCTCCCACGCATGAACGTGGGCAGCAGAGGTTTGCACATCCAACCTCCCTTTAGCAGCCCCACTCCACCTCTAATCCCACTGATTTAGCCATTCAGGGAAGCTCCAGCTTAGAAAAGATGACGTGCGGGTCAGCAGGGGGATGCGCAGGGCTGGGAGACATCCACGTCCTTCCCAAAAGGCTCAGGCTGCCAAAGCTGCTTGGGGGTGGCGAAGCTCACAAACCCTATTTTTTAACAGTCAGCCAGCAGAAAGCAGCAGGAGAGAGAGATGTAAACCCAGCAGGTGACCGGGGTGTCTGAAAACAGAGAAGAAAAAGTGCCTGGGGTGGCAGACAGCATTCCCAGGAGGAGAGGAGGGCCCTTTCCCATCCTTAGCAAGGAGCCAGGGCGGGTGGTTGATCTGCCCGGTGCCACCGTGATTAGGTTAAGGCCTGAAAAATTGGGATGGTTATGGGAAGATTGGCAAGCAGAGGAAGGCAGGGCTGCTGGAAGGATAAGAGGTGGAAAGAGGCTGGTGGTCATTCCCAGGCTCCCCCAGGTCCCACTGGGCACCTACTTTGTTCCTCGTAGGAAGGGCAGCATCCTTCGCCGGGGTCAGGACCAGCAGGAAGACAGCCACCCCCAGCACTCCCAGCACAGCCGTCGCGCTCCAGCCCACCGCCCTGGGCAAACTGCTCTGCATCCCTGCGCCGGGCTGTGGGGGGGAATGGTCTTTGCAAGGGCAGCCCCAACCCACCTGCTCGGTCTCTCCAGCTCCTCCTGGGGCCCTGGAAGCTCAGGAACCCCACACCCCCTAAATGACCCTGTGAGGTGGGGAGCAGCCGCGTGTGGAGACCGTGGACCTGCCCTGTGGCCAGCAGCAGAGCAGTGCCCTGGGACGAGCGGGCAGGGGGTGGCTGTGGTCCCAGCCAGCCCTCGCCGTACCCGTGCCAGGAGCACCCCTCTTCCCTCCGGGTGCACTGAGCTGGGCAGAGCCCGTTGCTGCCCCTGCCTATCCCCCGCTGCCTGTCCCCCCTTGCGGCCCTGCCTGCCCTGCCTGCCCTGCCTGCAGCCAGCCCTGCCAAGCCAAGCAAAGCGAAAGTGAGGGCCGCGCCGGCCTCGCACGTCCGGGTTGTTCTCGGCCAGCCCAGGGCGGAAGCTCGGCGCTGCCTGCGGGGGGAGCGGGGACGCCCGGCGGCAGCCGCTGCCTGCACCCTGCCTGCACCCTGCCTGCACTGCCCCGGGGCAACGGGTCCCTGGCCGTGGGGACAGGTGCCTGGCCACGGGGACAGATGGGTCCCTGGCTGTGGGGAGAGATGGGTCCCTGGCTGTGGCGACAGATGGGTCTCTGGCTGTGGGGACAAATCTGTCCCTGGCCATGGGGATGGGTCCCTGGCTCTGGGAATGGGTCCCTGGCTCTGGGGACAGACAGGTCCCTGGCCATGGCGACAGGTCCTGGCCATGGGGAGAGATGGGTCCCTGGCTGTGGCGACAGATGGGTCTCTGGCTGTGGGGACAAATCTGTCCCTGGCCATGGGGATGGGTCCCTGGCTGTGCCGACAGGTCCGCCCCTGCCGGGTCCCTCCTGTTTCTGTCCTGAACCCCTCTGCCAGCCTGTCTCTGCCTGCACCGGGGCAGCGTGGGGTATGGCAGAGCCAGGTGACAGCAGGGGCGCGGGGTGGCCCGTGCTTGACCCTGCAGCGTGTTTGTGCAACAGGTCCATGGCAGGGATGTCTGAGGGGGTTCCAAACCTCAGCCATCGCCTTTGCCCCGGGGCCAGCCCCTTTGCAGGCTCCCCGAGGGGCAGAGGGGCAGGCTGGGCTTGTCCTGAGCTCCGTGCAGAGCTCACCCCCCCTGCTGAGCCCCTGCGGGGCAGTGCACCCCCAAGGGTGCACCCCACAGCACCCCCACAGCACCCCCAAGGGTGGAGGTCTCTCAGGCAGAGCCGCTCCTCCAGCAGCGAAGTGGTTAAGGCCAGACTTTCCACCCCGGCTCCGCAGCCTCAGCCCCGCTGCCTCCTGGACAAGCGCTCTCCTGGGCAGGTTGTTGGTCTGGGGCCAAGGGGACGGCCATACCGAGGACGCGGGGCAGCCTTTGTCCCAGCAGCGGGGCTCCACACACCAGGTACACGCTGACACCGGGGTGAGGACGACAGTGCCACCGGGAGCAGGTTGGGTGAGCCGTGGGCAGGGGAGGGGGCCGGGGTGCCCCCTCGATGGAGCTGCGCTCGGAGGGGCGGTGGGGGGCTCAGGGGGGTCGGCTGCTGGGGATAAACGTGCTCCGTGGGCTGGAGGAACAGGAGGGAAAGGGCTGGGAAAGCCGCTCACTGCAGGAGGTGCCCAGGGGACAGAGGGGCACCGAGGGGATGTGGACGGGGCATGGCAGGCACTGCTGAGCCCCAGCGCTGGCAGGGGCAGACGGGAGGCAGGGGACCACTCTGCCGGGCAAAGATGCTCCCGACATGCATGTTCCCTCTCTTTCTTATAACTTTAAGAGCCCTTTTGACTTTCAAATCCCTGGTGGGGAAGTCCGCTTCCCGTTTTTCTGAGAAACAGGCAGTTTAGATCCAGCAGTGCTGCTGAGCCTTTCCTCCTCAATGTTGTGTCCCCTCTGTCCCTCCCCACGAGGGACGCTGCAAGGCGAGGGACGGCCGGTGGGTGTTTCTAGAGCACTTTGGTGTGCCCTGTTGTACACAAACAAGTGCAGCAATGGCCCAAGGGCTGTGCACAGCCGTGAACTTCCCACACATTGGAAACAGCCGGGCATTGCTCCTTGCAATGCCGTGCACTCTCTAGCTCTGGAGGCATCACCACCACCTTCCCGTCCCTGCTGCTCAACTCAACCTGCCACGTACGGCAGCGGGTGTCAGTGCCAGCCCCAAGGTGCCACTGAAAGGCTGAGCAGATGGATCGTCTCCTCACACGCCTCTTGCCTTGTTTTCCGCCTGCTGGGCTCCCTCTCCATGCCCTGCTTTCCTCCCTGGGCCTCGCTGGCTCTGTGCTGCCTTCGGATGTGGCTTCCTGCTCAGTCGAAATGGAAATTAGTCCCCACCAGAGCAGGTGGAGCCCGTTTCCCCCCCACTCCCGCATGCAGAATTTATCACCATTTCATATTGTTCTATGACACGGTGCTTGGGAGAGAATTTTCCAGGATAGGGGCTGGGCTGGGGACCTTTGCCATTGTTGTGTTACCTGGAGCAGGGGAATCACATCCCAACGACACAGTTATACCCGAACAAACGCTAGCAGGGCTGATAAGACTGGAGACATGACAACATAGGAATCCATCAGTGGCTTCCATATGATTTCTCCTGACCCCACCGTAGAGGGGAGAGCTCCTGGCTGTAGGATAAGGTCTGATGAGGGTTTCCTGTAGTTCCATGTCCCATGATACGGGCCAGAAGAACGGCTGCTATCCATCGTTGTGTCATGTCGCGCAGGAGATTGGTCACCCTTGCTCGTTACCGGAGATGCTGACTCCAAAACAGGAATCAGCATCTCCTTTGACCTTGCCAAAGGTCTTTCCTCTCCTATTCAAGCCGCTGACCTGGCCTGGTGAAAGGACAAGGGAATTTCTCTGTGGTTTTATGCACTTGCAGGAGAATTGTGTAGGCAAGTGACAGCCCCAGGTGCCACCCCAGAACCGGTTGGGTTGAACCCCTTCTCTAGGCTGCGTCCAGAGCTCTTGGGGCATCCACCGCTCAGCTGGCGTCTGGCTCGCAGCCTAACGCCGGGGACGGAGCCCAGCCTGGCTCCCCGCAGGAATGCTGCCTTGTGGCCGGTGGCACGGTGCGGGAGGGGGAGGGAGAGCTGTGTGAGTAGAAAGCCACATCTGGACCAGCTCTGGAGTGCTGAGCACATGGATGTGTCAGCTGTTGTGTGCTGAGGCTGCTGCAGAGAACCAGACACTTTGGCTTTCCTTTTCCACTGCAATTTTTTACTGATGTCTCAGGGCCAGTTCTTCCAGGATCTGAGCTCCGGTCAGACAAGCAAGAGGCACAGGACTTGCTCTGGTCCCCAAGGGCTCATAGAATCATAGAATGTTA